>JAJHJA010000144.1:1200000-1800000 GCA_021202915.1 Heliconius himera | reverse complement strand
TTGTTCACGGTTTGTCTTCGCTTAATTGATAATTGGAATATGTCTTATATTATATTATATTGTTAGGTGTATGTCTACGATATGGATTTTTTTTTCAGCTTTACGTTGTATTTCGCACATAGTAACGTAAGCACAGGGAACCTGGGAAATGTGTGTTAAGACACTCGGTTCGTGTTAAGATACTTCCGTTTCATACTATCCGACGAATTCGGGAATCATTGCGTGTTGAGTGGTGGAACTTAACTCCGTCTTTACCAACGCTAGTAAATGAAAATTTTAAATAAAAATATGATTTACCTACAACCTTTTTCATAAAAAGTCTATAGCGATCATGTAATAAAGTGATAGGTACTTTTAAAGAACACCAGCACAGCGTGTTTTCCTCCTTATTAAAGATTAAAAATAAACGTTAACAGATTTTTTCATTGCTTACATATTTTAGCTGATAGGTCAAATTTTTAGTTAGAAAAAAAATTGGATTATTAATATTTCATAAACACCTTTGTTATAGCGTACATGTACATACACATACATATTATGTATTCGTTAGAGTATTGATTTTTTTCTTAAATAATAAGAGAGAAGAGAAGAAAACAATGCTTTTTTTATTTTCTTAAAAATATACTTTCATATATTTTATACATAATGTGATAGAATCAAAATCATAATACCAGTTACGAATATCATTTTATTAATGAAGATAATACTTATTAAATATTATTTGAAGCCATGAAAAAACATATTCATTACATATTTTGTTTTAAAAATAAATCAGCTTCACGCTGTATCTCGCACGCAGGGTAGGCAGAGGGAACTTAGTGTTAAGACACTCCGTTCCCCTTTCTGCCGAATTCTGGAGGCATTGCGTATTGAGTGGCAGAACTCAACGCCGCGCTTGGATAATATAAATGGAAATATAAATTTAAGTAAATATTTCATCCCTCGAGTGGGGATCGAACCCACAATCAGTCGGTTTTACAGTCACACCTCGTGCCTCTGCGCCAGGACTGGTCTCATATTTTATTTATTTTGTTTTACATCTCTATCTCTATATCTTATAAAATAAGAACGCATTTCGTCTCTGTCTGGCCTTTCTAAGCGATCTTCTTCTAAACCACCCAACGGATTTTGATGCGATTTTCACCATTAGGTAGAGTATTTCTCAGGGAAAGTTTATATATGGTTTATTATATGTATATTTTATTGTAATTTGACATAAATATGATAAATGTGTATAAAGTCCTACCCGTTGAGACACTTTCACGCATGCGCTGCTTTAATGGTAAGTCTTACATGAAAACAATGTACTAGAGTATTATTCCTCTTAATAAGATCTATAAAAAAGTCAGCGACAGCATATTCGTATCTTCTAAGGATAACTAACATACAGTGAGCATATTTCTGTCTAAAAATAGTAATTTGAATATATTTTTTATTTTGAGGGATGTTTTTCCATAATGGTATCAATCCTTATCCTTTTAAATACTTTATTAATTTTCTACGTTAAACGAAGATAAAATTTGCTCTTTACACTAATTGGAAATTACGAATAGTTTTAGAGAAAAACGCATTTAATTATTGACACATCACGCCAGCTATGCACCGCAGTTTTGGCGCAAGTTTCATTTATTACCTTACTCTCAGCATATAAATAAGTATATTAGTTACGTTGGCCATTTAATGTAGATCATAACTGTCTTTTACTGTTTTTCATTTTAATAAGTACTTTAGAAGTTGTTACAATATCAAAAAATCCTTGCTGCGAAACGGCTCGCCACGCGCCATGCGTCCCCCCGCGCCCCGCGACGCGTCCGCTGCGCCCGTCTCCCCGTCTACCTCTGTAGCGAAGTAGATTTAGATGCGTTTGTGCGTATTAGATAATTAGAGTTTAATGTATTATTTCAGCGCGATATATTTAGTTTCATCTTTTTTTGATTAATAGAATAGTAGGTAGTCTTTTGTTTATCATTTCTATCGTTTAAGTATCCTGTTGTTTATTTTGTTTACTTCTGTTCTTTTATTTTTTTTTTTTACTTTTTTAAACATTTCCTTTTTTAATTTGATTATGCCACAAGAAATGCAAATAAAAATCGTTTAAGTCTTACTAATGAAAGCGTAGAGGAGACGGAAATTAGACGGTAATTTAAATATATTTTCTTAATGTAAGGGATGTGTGTCCATAATGATATTAATCCTTATCCTTTAAATAAGTTATCAATTTTCTACGTTAAACAAAGATAAACTTTGCCCTTTACAATATTTCGTAATTAAAAATAATTTTAGAGGCCGGTCGTGGCGCAGCGGCACGAGGTGTGACTGCAAAACCGACTGGTTGTGGGTTCGATTCCTACTCGAGGAGATGAAATATTTACTTAAATTTATATTTCCATTTCTTCGCTCTGGTGTCGAGGTTAAGCGCGGCGTTGAGTTCTGCCACTCAACACGCAATGCCTCCAGAATGCGGCAGAAAGTGGGGAACGGAGTGTCTTAACACTAGGTTCCCTCTGCCTACCCTGCTGTGTGCGGGATACAGCGTGAAGCTAATTTAATTTTTTTTTTACAAATAGTTTTAGCTATATCGACTCATGTTTAACCCTTACTTTCAGTATATATATATAAGTATATAAGTTACCTTTTGGCCATTTAATATAGATTAAAATGTTGTTTACTGTTTTTCATTTCAATAAGTACTTTAGAAATTTAGTAGCACAGATTTAAAATTACGGTACTAAAAAAATCTTGCTGTGTAACGGCTCGCCACCCACCACGCATGCCCCCGCGCCCCACAACCTTTTGCTTATAAAAATTGGATCCGCCGCACCCGCCTGGCTTCTTTCTTCCGGGCTTGGGAGGAAGGCCTGGTCCGATACCGATCTATAACCCCCCTTATCGCGGTCGCCAAGCTGTTCGAGAAGTTATTCCTCTCACTTCTCCAGTCGCACATCCACCCTCAAGCGAGCAGTTTGGCAAGCGGGTATACCACTCTGGTTATACTACGCCGCAACAGCGATCAACCGAAAGGAGAGTGCAATAGTAGTTTTCTTCGACGTAGCGCGCGTATTCGACCGCGTTGGCACCCGGGCCTACTTCATTAAGTGCTCAGAGCCGGCACCCCCCAGCACGTCGCGCATGTCTTTGCCTCCCTGCCTCAGTGACAGGACATTTTGCGTGAGAGTTGAGAGTTCGAGGTTTAGCAGTGACTCGATCGCTGCCGTTGTTCCCCAGGGCAGCATTTTATCACCTGCTCTCTACGCACTATACACTGATGACATCACAACGCCCTAGCGTATCACTCAACGAGAAATCCTGCAGGTGGTCCAGAATCTCATCCTCCGTCGAGAGACGCAGGCGCCATACTAAGTGAAGAACACCACGCATCATCGCAACATAAAAATAGAAAGCCTGGAGGTACATATTGGTCGTCTCGCGTCCAACGCATTCCGCTGCGCCAATGCACCTAAGGAACAGCACTCCGTGGTATACCCGGCCAGACGTAAGACGCCCGAGGTCAGACGTAAGACTACTTCCGAGGGACTTTCTATTCTCCTCCAATTCCGACTCATGAGCCCTGCATTGAACCTTGGTCGTTTAAGATGGGCCTCCCTCAGAAAACCGAGGGTCTCTCCTGACTGAGTTGACCGCCTAGATGGCATTTGATAAACCTTCCAATTTCATACTGTGTCAACGCCCAGATGTCGTTCGGAGCTACTACGGAGATGGACGAGAGAATGCTTCAATTCTGCGCCTGACTCTATAGCAAAGTTAATTTAGAAGCGATTGCACGTATTTTGGAGTTATCCAATAATTATTATGTATTTCAACGCGACATAGTTGGTTACATCTTTCATTTAAGTATTTTTGGGTAAGAGAATAGTAGGTAGTCTATTACTTATTAGTATAGGTACATTACATCAATAATTCAGTAGTTAAAGCGGGCGAAGCCGCGAGTGGGTCGCTAGTATATGTATATTTAAAATATTAATAGACGGTATAAAGCTAGAATTGAATCTAAATGATTAATAAGATTTTTTATGGTTTCATATAATGTGAAACAGTTATACTTATATAGTATATACATATTATTATATTATTTTACCTTCAAAAAATACAAGCAAAATATTGCTTGTTATTAATATAAAATAAAAAAAATCTATGATTTATTTATATATACGGTCTACTTTTGTGTAAACTCCACTAGATATCCATTAAGGGGTAGATAAAGGAATATGGCTAAAGCTCTGGCCCTCGCTTTCTGATAATATGAGGAGGCACTTTATCTTATCTTAACAAGATAACGACACTTTTCCAATTTGTGGGAATAGTTTACCATACGTGAAGAAAATATTCAGATACAATATACAGGCCTCAAACTGTATCCCGCGTACAGCAAGATAGGGAGAGGGAACCTAGTGTTAAGACACTCCGTTCCCCACATACCGCCGAAATTTTCAAGGCATTGGGTGTTGAGTTAGGGAACTCAACGTCGAGCTTTTGTCTTGGTGCTAGACTGAAGAAATATATTTTTTTTATAATTAATAATGTATTCCCCCGTGTGGGAATCGAACTCACAAACGTCGCGTTATAGTCAAACCCTTGTGCCGCTACGCCACGACGATATTAATCCTCAATGATATTAATATATTTAGAAGAAAATACTGAAATATAATTTGACAGCACTTAAGTAGGTTAAAGATTGTCTAATTCGAGTGGGCAAGAGTGTTTGTAATCCAACGAATCGTATTTGGCAGTATAACCGATTCCAATTTGAGATAACGATGAAAATACCATCATTTGTGCAATCTTACAAGAGATATCAAACGTGTCTTCATTCATAGATAATCAATTATTTATTAATAATATCTATAAGTAACATGTTATTTCTATATTTTGGGAAATAACTTAATAGTGTTTTTTATATTAAATTAAATTAAAGTCATTCTTTTATTTTTTTTATAGATTTTATACTTATATTATTTATATATTTGTGGTTGACGTTAGAACTATATATTTATACAAAGAAATGCTATATTTCCGTTGTTTCTTTTCATTATAATAATTTATAAATTTATTAAAAACATCATTTTCATAAATTTTAAATAATAAAGTTAATATTTTTTGTTAACGACTAGTGGGAGAAAATGAAAATATTAAATATTTAAAAACCTCAAGTGAGAATCGAACTTATAACCTGTCACTTCTGCCACTTAAATTTGGTTTTACAAAGAAAACATCACTATATGTACAGTACACTTGTATGTGGACATTTGTGGATATGCAATAAAAGATCACAATATTAATCACAATCACGTTTTCTTTATCCTCTAAGTGTAGTAGATCTAATAAACACAAATAACATCGTCCCATCAATCAATCAGTCAAATAGAACAGTTAGTATTTTGTAGTACTTTTCTTATGTATTTCTCATTGGAAATAGCAAGACATATTAGGATAATATTTGGAGGTTAAATAAAATATTCAGAGTCCTCGCTTCGTGGCGACACGTTTATTTTTTATTCGGCAATACATTATCGACAATATATTTTATAATTCTTATATAATGTTTAGTATTATATGTCCAAGATATTAATTAGTATTTGTTTCAAACATCAGATATTATTTTTAAAATAGAACCCATTGAGGCCGGTCGTGGCGCAGCGGCACGAGGTGTGACTGCAAACCGACTGGTTGTGGGTTCGATCCCCACTCGAGGAGATGAAATATTTACTTAAATTTATATTTCAATTTCTTCGCTCTGGTGTTGAGGTTAAGCGCGGCGTTGAGTTCTGCCACTCAACACGCAATGCCTCCAGAATTCGGCAGAAAGTGGGGAACGGAGTGTCTTAACACTAGGTTCCCTCTGCCTACCCTGCTGTGTGCGGGATACAGCGTGAAGCTAATTTAATTTAATTTTTTTTTAGAACCCATTTGTTTCAACCTATCATCATTTTTCTTATACATATTAGACTTCCCAATAAATGTATGTATGTCAATTAAAAAATCAAATCTTTCAATTTTCAAAACTGCTTAATTTCAATTCTCCATACGTCCCAGATAATTTAGCCAATCAATATTAGTCTTTGATCCGTAAAAGGAACTTTGTGTGTTACTTTGCCATTAGAGGGAACGTGGAAAATTAACAAGCAGCTCGGTGATCGCAACCTGCATGCGAATGCCGTATTTACAACATCCATTACTCTAATTTCTAAGAATAATCAATTTGTACGCAGTAATGTCAACTAGGGTATTGAATTAAACATTTTGCTAATTTCATTTTCGAATATTTACGAAAGTGTCTCCGCTTCCGATGAATAAACATGAAATAGCAACGTGTGAGTCCTGTGCGGGATACAGCGTGAAGCTGATTCATAACCGTGTAAAATTGACAGCCAGATCGTCTACACCTAACGAGATATATAACTTTTTATCGATATGAGCATGGTGATTTACTCGGAACTCGCTAGCAAAAATTAAATTATCAGAGTCGTTACACTCGATGGAGGGCACGAAGTTACGGGCACTAAAGCTAATTAGTTAGCTCCGAAACTAAGCGATAATTTAGATTGCATCGTTACGCCGCTGTGATGGATAATAAATAGTTTTGTCACGCTCGAACATGCTGATTTAAAATTTAGGACCTACATCTCTTCACTTTAATGGTGCTGGCGACGTGTCACCGGCAGTCGAATCTCTTTCTATAAGAGTCTTAAAGCGACGTTCTTTATACGCCTGTATTAAGTTTACGCCCATGGGAGAAACCTTACTTGCTTTGTAAATTTGATGTTCTGAATTTGAATCAGAATTTCGTCTTATTCGCAAGTGAAATATTTGATGGAAATTTTGATGTTCTCCTTTAATATAAAGAAAATTATAAACAAATCTAATATTATTTTCATGAAACTTGATTTTATATCAAACCTAATATAATCAAGCATAATCAAAAAGTAATCAATAAGGATGTTGGTCTAAATATAGTATATGTACTCGTTTGTACATTTTGAGATAGATATTTGGAAGCGATTCACCACTTGATTCCAGTCTAACTATTCGTATGTAATTACGTTTGGGGAGGCGCCTCCCTATTCTGTACAATAGTTGAAATCACTATCTAGTTGTTTCTGTATATAAAATGGTTACACAAATATTAGAGATAGATTCTAATTAAGTCTTTATAAATAAATTAGAGTTGTTCTTGGATTGGCTACATCTATATGATAATTATTATTTAATCCAGTATTTTCAAGAAATACCATCAAAATTTGGGAACGTATGGTTTTAACACTAGGTTCCCTCTGCCCCCTGCTGCTATATGTGGGATTAAAAAAATCAACACAATGTGTGTATTAGTCACACTGATTAATTATTAAACAGTATATATTTATAAATAACCAATACAAATTTCACCAACCAACAAAGGATATTAGTAGATTCTTTTTGAAGCTCGCAATAACCGCAACATTTTCTTTATTGTCGCTGATAGTGGTATCATTAATGAGCTATTGTGAATAAAACGGATGAACACACAATAAATTGCACAATTGACACCAATCCCCCCGAAGATGTCATAACTTTATCGTGTTTGCATTATTTCACAGGCGGCTGATCGCTCGAATTTGCGTGCAAATGTGATGTGAATATTTATCAGGGAATTTTACCAAACAAAATCTTTATTCGTAAAATGAACGGTAATATTATTATATTATTTTCACAAGAACGTAATATTATGTTAAGCTCCATGTCACATTAGTGTATGGAATTTATTTTTAAAATGAAGTGGCATGAATGACATATTCGGCAATGCATAAATAAAATCTGTTTATTAATACTACTTTTATGTTATGGTTTTGTAAAATTGCTATTAATCAGGAGCATGCAATCCTATTCAGGTGAACCTTATAACCCTTCTCATGTCAACTTTTATCATCTAAAATGTAGAAAGGCTGTGGGTTCGATTCCCACAAAGATTTATTTAATATTTTTTATTTCCTTACACCGGTAATAAGAGAAAAAGCGGAGTTAAGTTCCGCCACTCTACACGAAATTTGCCTTTAGAAATCAGCGAAAAGTAGGGGACGGAGTGTCTTAACCCTAAAAAACGTCTCATCACTAGTTTTCCTCCGCCTAACCTTGCTATATGTAAGTAATTAATAAAAGATACACTACTTTAGTTGTATCTTCCGCATGATATGCAATTTAAAACTAAAATAATATTATATATACACAGCCGACCAAAATTAATGCTTGGAAAGAGGAACAAGTCATTTATTAATATTCTTCGGATGTTACTAAAACTTTGCCCCTTCAAGGATATTGTAAAAAAAGATAGCGAGAAACTTTTTGACTGTGACGCTAGTCGTAAAATACCTATTACATTCATATTAGACAAGATTATGGCAGTGAAAGAGAGACTTGCAAAGTTTTGTTAAATATGAGAGAACTTCGAAAGCTGTCTCTTTAAGATAAACAAATTCGTCGAAAATATTTAGTGAAGGAGCGGAATTTGGCAGTGTCTGACTCTGACCTGACGAATAAATTCGTAAGACAATACACGCTAATGAATAAAGTTTAGCTGTTAAGAAGTTGACTTTGGAATTTCCATTTATTAGTGTTCATGTTTAAGTGAATAAAAGCACATATTTTCTAGACAAAGTAAATAAAGAACTCTCAACAAGTATTTCATCAATAATAGTATTTTTAAAGAATTAAAACAATAGGAGGTGGTCAATTCGAAATTAAATTTTATTTTATATTTGTTACCGATTTATTCATTTAATTAAGAATAGATTTTGATGATTCTTTAGCTTCACGCTTTTTTCTAACAAGCTTTTTTCTTTTTTCGAACTTAGCTTGGATGAATGAAATAGTGAAAGCTTCGCACGGGATCTCTGCATACCTCTTTTGCCTCCACTGACTTCAGCATTCTGGGGGGTACTTCTGCTTTTTAAGTGACCTTCCTCCAATATCATCGATACTGTGTTTTCAAAGGTCTCCCTCTGCCTCTCATAGCACTCACTGTTACTTCATAAATCTTTTTTGCCATGCTTATTCTCTTGATGTGCCCGAAAAACTCAAATGATGATGAATAATCTATGTAAAGAGACTACAGCCTGCAGCAAGGGTCTGCTCCCTAGTAGAAACAATTTCGTAATTTCCATTGTTAATGAAATTAAACCAAAATATATATTTTCCCAAATCTTAAAGAAATTAAAAAATGCTTTCATTTTTCATTAAATATATCCGCCATTCCATTTATCACGTACTTTAAATCCTTGCACGACTATTATATAACAAGCTCCATAAATAAATTTTATGATACTGAAAAATACTTAAACTGAAGAAAGAATTGGAATTGCAGGTGCACGTCATAACCGTAGATAAGTTGCAGACGTTGGCGAACGATAATACATCTTGAAGATCCTCTGGTAATCTACGTCATTCCTCGGTTCAACCCTAATCTGATCCAATTGGGAAAAAGATCTTTATTGGTGGGAGCAAGATAGCTATTCGGTAGGGATCAATCGAGTGGACCGGCAACTGACTGTTATTTACTGTTATAGAAAGACGCGTTTGTATAACCGATTTTGTTGCTCAGAAACGATATTTTTATTCATTACTTGTCAACATTATTCATATAATTTTGTATGTACGACTCTTTTTACTATAAATTCGTATTTATATTTATTAAATGTTAAATTATGTGTAAGTATCTATTTGATCACTTTAAAAAATCTGCTTTACGCTGTATCCCGCGCGCAGCAAGGTAGGCAAAGGGAACCTAGAGAGTAAGACACGCCGTTTTCCACTTTCCGCTGAGTTCTGGAGGCGTTGCATGCTATATATATTTATAGATACTTCTTCATACAACAGTTACTTATATAAGCTGTACTAACACACATACATTCTATCGTATTTTGCAAATGAACGTAGATTTATCATTCAAATTTTGGAATTTATTGCTGATTCTCGGTACTATAAGAGATTATTACATGAACACGAATTAATGTCATACTCAGAATTCAAACATCAGCGTTCAACTCTGAAATTGAAATTAGCCAAAATCTGAAATTACATATTTTGCAAGTTTTACAAGCAAATATGTACGTGCTTTGTATGAGCCTGATACCTGTCAGTAAATCCCATATATTCCGACCAAATAGTTCATAAGTCCATTTAGTGCATGTCAGCTGTTAATTAATGCAAACAGATCGCCGAGTTATTGATTGTGTTAGAATAGTTAAATTTGTTTTCAACTTAAGCTCTCATTTTCATACAAACGTGTAGTTAAACATAGTTTAGTAGCTAATATAATCGCTAGATGCTTTATATAACTTATAGTTTAAGAAAAGGAAATGCAGAGAAATATTTTAGTTTAGTGGCTAATATAATTACTGGACGCTTTATATAACTTATAGTGTAACAGTTTAAGAAAAGGATATGCAGAGAAGTATTTTAGTTTTGTTATTTAAATGAATTCATTCATTTAATATTCTTTTTTCTTCGCTCAGCTGTCAAGGCAAAGCGCGGCGTTACCGCCACTCAACACGTAACGCCTCTAGAAAACGGAGTGTCTTAGCACTAGGTTATCTTTGCTTACCCTTGCTGTGTGCGGGATACAACGTGAAGCTGATAAAAAAATTATTCAGCTATTTAGAAAATTCTATGAACATTAAGGAATACACTCTACCTCCAAATATTATAAGCAACATAAAACAATATTACCTCTGGACAAAGTATTCTTCTCGTATCGAGGACTCTTTATGTTCCACTTAACTTTTCTAGTTGCAATTTTATAGGTACACAATATATTATGATGGGAGGCACGTTATTGTACCATGAAACAGGAGTATACGATAAAAGTTATAATGTATCTGAATGTATAGAATTTTTTTCATGTTTCTATTAACGTAAATCGATGTCGTAGGTTCAATTTCGTAGGTTAAAGTTATTAGAATTTGACGAATTTTCATTTCAAGTCAATATTTCTTTTGTTAAAAATTTATGAACATTTATATCTAATTATTAATAATTTTAGAGGCCAGTCTGGAACCTGGTTGTGGGTTCGATCCCCACTCGAGGAGATGAAATATTAACTTAAATTTATATTTCCATTTCTTCGCTCTGGTGCCGAGGCAAAGCGCGGCGTTGAGTTCTGCCACTTAACACGCAATGCCTCCAGAATTCGGCAGAAAGTGGGAAACGGAGTGTCTTACACTAGGTTCCCTCTGCCTACCCTGCTGTCTGCGGGATACAGCGTGAAGCTGATTTATTTTTTATTTATTAATCATTTTAATTGTTAGTGAAGATGGGATGCATATTAGATATAAGTAAAAAAACAGGTCAAGGGCCAGTATGGCTACCCCACTGAGTTCCTTATAATTTAATTTACACAGTTCCCATTTCTTGCCAAATCTTATAGTCCTAGGTCAACAGGTATGTAAGCACCCTGTAGTATAATGTAGGCTTATGAAATTAAAATTATATAGTTCTTGATCTAACGTTGCCAAATATTGTATATTTATGTTTACTACTTGGTTACATTTTATTTCTTTTACTCAAAAATCCAGAATGGAGAATTTTATTTTTTTGTATAGTTGAGACAAAATGTGTTTTAAATCAAAGTATCAGCTAATGCTGATATCTGTATATCACATATACATTGGTGTGTTTGTGTAGTCATCTAGACTGTTCTTCCGTTCTATGTTTGACATACAGCCGTTGCCATTGGGCAATATATGCTATATATGCATTCATATTATTTATAAATGTATTAATAAATAATCGAGAAATCCAATAAATATTTAACTTTTATTTATTTATTCGATTATATTATAAAAAAGCTTTGTTTTTTAAAAGTGTTTTTATATGGAAAATTAAATAAAATCAAATTACCTGTATGATATAAAAAGTTTATATTTGCTTAAAATTATACAGCCAAGATTATGAATTGAAATATAATAGGGTTAGACTCCATTTCGTATGGTCAACACTATCGTTTAGATAGGGCAATTTGAAATGTTTGCTAACTAAATTACTAGAATATATAATAAGAATTTTCATAAATATATGTTTTGTTGTATTACAACAATAATTACTATAGAGACATTTATTGTGCTTTCTACAATGACATGTGTAGCCGTTGTCAGTGGGCAGCTTTCCAGCAAACCTGCAGTCCACGACGTGCAATTCATTCTAGCTTAAAATGGGTTACTCCATTTCTCGCTGACTGCGCGGGCTCCGTCACAACTCCGCCCAGGCCCGGTTCCTCTAAAGAATATCGATCCAATTTAACATTGGACTAGTTCGGAAATAGCCTCAAGGGATATGTTACTAGTTACGGGAGTCCAGAAGTTTTATTTATGTCTGCCTTTTTATGAGATGACAACATTTATATTTATATACTTTATAGTTCAAGATAAAACCGTACCAGAAATGTAACAGAAAAAAGTACATAGATATAAAAGGCTATTTCTTATTTTATTGAGGCCGTCGTGGCTCCGGAGCATAAGGGTGTGACTGTAACGCGACGGTTGTGGGTTCATTTCTTCGCTCTGGCGCCAAAGCCCAGCGATGAGTTCCACTATTCAACACGCAATGCCTCGAAAAATTCGGCGAAAAGTGGGGAACGGAGTGTCTTAACTGTTTCCGATTGATTATTAGTATGATTTGTTTTTGATTCTAAAAATCAACAATAAGTCAAATATCTGAAAAGTATAAACCAATGTTTATGTTTATTATGTTTTTTATGGAATAAAAATATTATACTTTTCAGGTACTTAACTTTTCATTCATTTTTGGATAGAATCAAACACAACTCATGATGTTTTCACGTCATTTCGTAAGATGGCTGTGATATGATTAATAAAAATATTTTTTATGTCCACTTGATTGTCAAAGTTTGGACATTTTTCCTGCGTTTATAGCCCGATAAACAGACATTGCTGAGAGGGATGGAAATTCAATCTTTGAGGTGACGGATCACATATCTTTGAATATAATTGCGTCAAAGACTAATACTATTGGTATTGCATCTAAGGTAAAATTAACTTGTTTATTTTAGGATAAATTTCGCTATGGTGTCGAGGGGTGTCAATACGCGGCGTGGAGTTCCGCAATTCAATTCACAATGTCTCCAGAATTTGGTGGAAAATGGACAGTGGAGTGTTTTAACACTAGGCTATCCTGCTACATGCGAGATTCAGAGTGAAGCTTCAAATAAATCATTTATTGCCAGATTAGAAAAAAATGTATAGTATATAAATATAGTGATGTTTTTGTTATGAAATCATAATAATACAGTAAATTAAGTTCTAGCACCAAATTTAAAATATTTAAAAGGTTTTCGCAGAATAGAGAGAGGAATATAGTTAATAACAATATTTACATAAACATTTCCATCTCGAAGTAGTCAGAAAATCTTGAATAGCTTGAGGACAAAGAAGAGCCTTGGCCTCGGATTACCGAGATTCAAAAAGACCGTCTCCAGAGTGTTTCGTATAAAACCATTTTGCTTGCATAGTTAAAGTACTGAACGTAGTATCGAACACTATTCTTTATTATTCATTTAAATAAAGTTGTATCGAATTATTGGAAAAATTTTAAATACAAGACTATTTTCTTACTATTATGAATGTAGACATTGTGATGCTTAATTGTAAGTCTTGTTGAAAATATACCGTATTATTAATAAAATTTGTATGTTAAAATCTCATTAAGATTGAGCAGTTCCAAATATATTTTGAAAGTTGAATTGTAAATGTGAATATGATATTTATAATTTCTTTTTTTTTTTAATTAAATCAACTTCACGCTGTATCCCGCACACAGCAGGGTAGGCAGAGGTAACTTAGTGTTAAGACACTTCGTTCCCCATTGCGTGTTGAGTGGCGGAACTCAACGTCGCGCTTTGCTTCAACACCAGAGCGAAAATATTTCATTTCCTCGAGTGTGACTGTAAAATCGACTGGTTGTGGGTTCGATACCCACAACCAGTCGATTTTACAGTCAAACTTTGTAGTTAGTATGTTGTTTACTCATGGCACAGGTGTCAGATTTTTTTTATGACAAATTCAGATATTTGTCTCATCGTACATAAATCTATGTAAATTGTCGATTTTAGATAAAAAGTGCGTTAAACAAAATACATTACATTTATTTATCATAAAAACGCATTAAATGTTTCAAGCTCTTTTATCATATTATGTCAGAAGACACCGAAATGACTTCGTATTCCCAAAGGCATTGTCCGCCAAAATCTGAATCTATTGCGTACTCGAATTTTTTTGCCAAAAAAAATATTTGAGACATTCATAACTCAATTTGATCGCAAATTAAAATAAAATCTGATAGTATAACAATTTTAAAGAAGCGAATCGAGAATTTTATTAAAGACGTAATAAATATACAAATTTATTCAAACTAAACGATTTTTGTTTCTTATGATATTCATAAAGATTTTTCAAGCTTCAGCGCTGTATAAAGCAGGGTAGATAGAGAAAGCCTAGGCTTTATTAGCCCTAGCTTTTACTTTATTCCTCAATTTCGAGACATTCTGTGTTGAGTAGAGGAACTCAACGCCGCGTTTATATAGATTTATTAACATAACGATTATTTAGATTAATAACCAACACCAGTCAGTGTCCATTAAAAAGTACAATTCAATTTACACTCGTAAAGCAAATAAATACACCTGTATAAAAAAATCAATCAGTCAAAAAAACTAGTTTTATATTAAATTTCAATAAAATGACATTTTATCTTAAACAATTGATATCTGTAATTATTTGTGATACACGCTTATAGTGTCCAATAAAGTAATTAGAACACCAGTCATTAAGAGCATTTATAAGAGATCGTATTCAGCTTTGCTGCAAGTTCGAGTGGACTATAAATTTAATAATAAAATGTATCCCGTATACAGCAGGGAAAGCAGAGGGAACCTAGTGTTAAGACATTCCGTTCCCCATTTTTCTCAACCCCGCGCTTTTGCCAGAGCGAAGAAATATAAATGTAAATAAATATTTCACTTCCTCGAGTGGAAATCGAACCCACAATCAGTTGCCTTTGCACTCACGCTTCGTGCCACTGCGCCACCACTGGCCTCAAAGGACTACAAAGTTCATAGTAATTAAAACGTGATCATTATTAGAGCAGATGCTGCTATCCCATTTTCATGAATCTCTGTATCACACGACTACTATCTGGTCGAATTGGCTGGCAGGTGGCGAACGCCGGGCTTAATCGACTCGATTCTATTGTGACTCGCTACAGTAGCACCGTATTCGACTGCATATTTGCAACACGCCTTACAATACAGTTTCGAATCTTAATTATACAGACTTGTATATTTTGATGATTGTTGTTGATTGTTGTTTTGTGTATCGCTTTCAAGTAAAATACTACATTTTACGTTTTAGTACGTTCGCTTCTTATTTTAAGTATAGGTATTCTACACTTATAATTTGAAACGAAGATTGTATGCAGTTCTGTACGGAATTTTGGTATCATGTAAACAAAATACGATTATTTTGAAATCACAGACAGACCCTTCTATTTTATTTATATGTATAGAAAATATAAAATATTTTAAGTATATAGGTAATAAATGTAATATTGTGAGAAGAAAACAATATAAATGTGAACATAACAAATTCTTATCACTTTGTGCTTTTAACTTTGGCAGAACTCAACGCCGCGCTTTTGCCTCGACACCAGAGCGAAGAAATGGAAATATACACTTAAGTAAATATTTCATCTCCTCGAGTGGCGATCGAATGCACAACCAGTCGGTTTTACATTCACACTTTGTGCCACTGCGCCACGATTGGCCTAAATTATGTAATAAGTTAAAATATTTAATATTTTTTTAAAGAAATGCCAAATTTTGTATAGGATAAATTAATTAAATCTTAATATTAATCATCATTAAGAGGCCTTGATAATTTGGACAGAGAATAATACATAGTAAATATTTATTTTGATACTATAACTTTTAGGATGTCTTGTGCTCGTACCCTCTCTAAAGACTAATTAATTTTAATGAAACTGATTTTTTTTATTTATGATTTATTAAAAAGCTAACAAAATAGTAACAATATACCTAATTAATCGTCATAAAAATTTAAGTATTATTATTGAAATTAAAATATAATTGAAGCTTGGTTATTATGAAATTTCAGATAACTGCCCATGTTGCAAATGCAATGCAAATGTGTTGTATCAGATGGCTGAGGGAATCTGGGCATCTAAAATATAAATTCAAAAAGTTTATTACCGTTTTATGAATAGTGTTAAGACACTTCGTTCCTGTCCCCTCTTTCCGCTGTATTCTGGAGGCATTGCTGCAATTCAAAGCTTACCTTGCCGGGCTACCAGAACGAGGAGAATTAAAATATTAAATATTTCATTTCCTTTATTAGGAATGAAACCCACAACCTATCGCGTTTACAGCCACACGTTTGCATTCCAGCGCCACAACTGGCCTCGGATAATGCGGATTTAGATAATTGTTATTCATCCGATTTCCAATTTGTTAGTGAACACAATATTTTCATCCGAAAATTCGTTACCTACATACATATATTTTCGACAGCTTAAAACTGGCGGTTGATATAACCGCACCAGTCGGCAGACGGATATTGCCTACGGCTTAATTGGCTATCACACTTCATTCGTGGACATACTCAAATATATTTTATTTCTTACTATATATTTTAAATTTGAATATTATCGTCATTGAGGCAGCTCTTAAACTAAAGACCTGTCGTATAAAGTATGGAAGTTATCTAAATGGCCTAAGATCCCATCGCTTAAAACTGTAGGGATCAGATTTTCTAATGAAACTTATATTTAAGAATGATACATGATAGTAGAATAGATTACACTAGGGTTGCCCAAAAAAATCCTGCCGCAATCACCTTTAATTAATGTTTTTCGTAACTCGTTTTTGGAGAAAATTGCACTCATATGTTTTTTATGTGAATCGCACATCATTTGAAAGAAAATCGCATAAGGAATTAGAAAAACAATGGTTGCCAGCTCTCAGGCTGTCGCAAGCCCAGGGTTGCCTGGTTTAAAGAGGTCAGTTAACGTTAATATTTGCACTTATGTGTTTTTTTAATGAATTATATATCAAATTAAAGCTTATTTTTTTCTCATCACTAAAACACATAGTTGCCTGCAAAATAACTGCCGCAAGCAAAGGTTGCCATCATTTGAAATATTTTATTCCGATTCCGTTTGACTTAGAATAGACGATGAAATACGCGATTTGCCTTATGTTTTGAAGTAAAATATTATAAAATAGAAGGTCAATCTTAAAATTAATATTTATTCTAGCTGTTCACCTGTTAAATGATGATTTTAATCATATTAAGTACATACAAAAAACTATTTAAACATGAAATCATCCTTATTTTTCCATTGAAATAATGAATCTATGATATTAAGTCTTTGTTAAATCTGTTTTCTAGATGTTAATACTCGTTTAAATCGTTATTTTAAAACGACTAAATTATCATCTATATATATATAAAACAAGTACCTGACTGACTGAGGTAAGACGCACGCACAGCCGCTGATGGTAGAAACGTGAAATTTGGACAGATGTTTTTTTTCATAATCTGGACATCCACTAATAAGGGATTTTAAGAAAATATAACCCTAAAGGGATACAATAGGGGCTGAAAGTTTGTATGGTTTTTTTTAATCGGCACCGATTTTTATAATATTTGAAATTCAGACTCCTAAAAATATTTCATTGAACACATGTTTCATGGTTTTTTAGAATTCACCCCGTAAGGATTTAAATAAGCGGGCGAAGCTGCGCGCGCCCACTAGTATTAAATAAACGTTTACAAATATCGTTCTATTATAAGGTATTAATTACATAATGTTTTCATAATATAATGTAGGTTGACAATTATTGCAGATATTTTATTTATGAAGAAAATATGGAAAATTACCTCGTTATAAGCTCTCAATCTCTCTCTTCGTCCTCAGAGAAAAATATATAATATTAAACATTAAATTTAATTATACTTATCAAACATTAATTATACTTACGTTTTGCATTAGAAAATAATTGAAAAATAAAAATCAAATCAGATTCACGCTGTATCCCGCACGCAGCAGGGTAGGCAGAGGGAACCTAGTGTTAAGACACTCCGTTCCCCACTCTCTGCCGAATTCTGGAGGCATTGCGTGTTGAATGGCAGAATTCAACGCCGCGCTTTGCTTCGACACCAGAACGAAGAGATGGAAATATAAATTTAAGTGAATATTTCATCTCCTCGAGTGGGGTTCTTCTTTACATTTTTGTTTTACAACAATGAACTTTTTGTAACTGTAAGTGATAACCGTGCATTGTGTTACTATTTAAGAAAATGTTACTGTATATAAAATTCATTTTTTGGCGAAACAACAACATAATTTTACACTTCAGACTCATTATTGAATTCCACACACATTTTCGCACAAAAAACAGATCTTCATTTTTGTCATGTTAATGTTGCACTGTTATTGCATTTAGAAACAATACATCTACGAAAATAAAATTATTACATTTTGTTTGCTTTGTATACCGCCGCAAAATGTTTATCTATAGTAAAAAGTAGACAACTAATTGATATTTGCCGACTCCTGGTCATAAACCTTAAATAGCGTTTATTATTCGGCATTACTGTCGAAATTTCTTAGAATTTATTTTTGATAAATTAATTTTGTTTATTATAATTCTATCATATATATTTCTTTCAATGCAAATTCTTAAAAGTTGCGTGAGAAAAAAAAGATTGCGGCAACCGTTATCAAAAAAAAACGAGAAAAAAAATCATACGAGCAGAGGACAAAGAGAGAGAGAGTATATTGAAATGTTATTTTCCATATTTTCTTAATTAATAAAAAAACTTACGCAATAATTGTCGCCCTTCATTATCTTAAGGAAACATGATGTAATTGATACCTTATAATAGATTGACATTTGTAAGCATTTATTTAATTAGATAATTTAGTCGTTTTAAAATGATAATTTAAATTAGTATTAGTATTTAGAAAACAGATTTAACAAAGACTTTATATCATGGGTTCATTATTTTTCACTTGAAAAATAAGGATGATTTCATATTTAAATAGTTTTTTGTATGTTCTTAATATGATTATAATCATCATTTAACAGGTAAATAGCTAGAATAAACATTAATTTTAAGATTGACCTTCTATTATATAATATTTTACTTTAAAACATAAGGCAAATCGCGTATTTCATCGTCTATTCTCAGTCAAACGGAATCAGAATAAAATATTTCAAATTATGGCAACCTTTGCTTGCGGCAGCCATTTTCCAGGCAACCATGTGTTTTAGTGATGACAAAAAAATAAGCTTTAATTTGATATATAATTCATTAAAAAAACACATGAGTGCAAATATTCACATTAAGTAACCTCTTTAAACCAGGCAACCCTGGACTTGCGGCAGACTGAGAGCTGGCAACCATTGTTTTTCCAATTCCTTATGCGATTTTCTTTCAAATGATGTGCGATTCACATAAAAAACATATGAGTGCAATTTTCTCCAAAAACGAGTTACGAAAAACATTAATTAAAGGTGATTGCGGCAGGATTCTTTTAGGCAACCCTAGTGTAATCTATTCTGCTATCATATATCATTCTTAAATATAAGTTTCATTAGAAAATCTGATCCCTACAGTTTTAAGCGATGGGATCTCCACCTAAAAGTGACAATACCATTGTGGGCTTGCAACCATATTCTTAAATTTATTTAAGATGTCAGTTTTCACCTGGAAACTTAGTGTTACAGCACTCCGCATAAATTAAGACACTTACGTTGCTCACTTTCCGCCGAATTCGGGAGCCATTGCATATTGAGTGGTGGGTTTAACGCAGCGAGAAAAATGAAATTTTTTTTTCGTTACCTCGAATGGGAACCAAACCCACAACCTGTCACGTCACGACAAACCTCAAATGACGTATTTGTTATATTTATATATCAAAAAATTATAGTCTTTTTATGTGTCAATGAAACATTTTCCTTATCGGCCGATTTCTTATTAGATTGCCGCGGAGTTAGGCCCTCTTTCACAGACAGACATCCTTCTGTTATTGTTATTATTCAGTTACTGGGGGGGTTACCCACTGGCGCGAGAAACTTGACTCCAGTTGCTATGTCTCCTATCTTGTATTTTATTATTGTATTAACAGTTCCAACATTGTTTCTTTCTACCCGACCGACTTCTTATCAAAGAATCTAATAAACTAATGAATAAGTTTCTCTTTTACTAAGCTACAAGTTATTTGGACAACTTATACAGTAAATCATAGTTGCGTATTGTTTAATAAGAAAATAAATTATCAGCTTCACGCTGTATCCCGCACACAGCAAGGTAGGCAGAGGGAACCTAGTGTTAAGACATCCCGTTCCATTACGAGGCATTGCGTGTTGAGTGGCAGAACTCAACGCCACGCTTTGCCTCGACACCAGAGCGAAAAAATGTAATTTAAAATTATATACATATTTCATGTCCTCGAGTGGGGATCGAACCCACAACCAGTCGATTTTGCAGTCACACTTCGTACTTCTGCACCACGACTAGCCTCAATCCACCTGTATTATAAGATGGATTAATTGATGCAAATGCATAAAGGTCTTCTAAACTAGGATCTATATTCAATTTTAATATAGATTGGTACATTTATATGTAATTGTACATTTCTATCATGTCATCGACAAAATATATTTCAATTTATCAATTGTAAAAAATGTTGACGTCATTTTATTGTACGCTTACTTCAATTGTTTCAGTTTCGCATATTTTAAACAATATTTTAGTTTTCTATAAAGCATAGTACGCTGTAATATATCATAGATAAAATAATTGATAATGCGTGCTTCAGGTTTTTGTGCAAAATTTGACTAATTTGTGAAACATAAGTACATACAATATGTATGTTTATTCAATATAGTTTAACGTAATACTTCCTTACTTGTGGCTTTAGTAAGATAATTATAGGATTTTTAATGTATATCTATCTAGGCGTAGGCGTACAAGATTACGACCTTTAGTGCCACAGGTAGTGGAATCGATTTCTACTGAAGGAAATGAAATATTTAATACTTTCATTTCTCCGCTCTGGCGGGAAGGGAGGAACTGAAGTGTCTTAATGAGACCAGAGTTTTTTTACACTAGGTTTCCAGGTTTCCTCTGCCTACCGTGCGATAGCAGGATAAAGCGTGAAGCTAAAAAAATACCTGGCTTCACTACTTTTGCATAATTTTTCACAAATTGTTTTAATTAATGTTAAAATGAAAATCACTCTCGTTTCCTACTTTGAGCAAGTGTTACCTATTTAGTTATAAAAATAAAATAAAAAATAAAATTATTTAGTTATAAGTTTGTTTAAATAAAAGTATTTTAAGTAAATTGGTTATTATTAACATTATTTAAAATGTTATTCCATACTTAAGGAAAGAAAAATACTTATATAGAAAACGTATAAAAAAATCTATTATGCGTTTATTTCCTATCCTAGACTGACAACATACTTAATTATCTACCTTTGTTTAAAATAAAACTTAAGTCACTAATATATGATGTATTTATATGTATTTTACGCTAAGTCATCATCTGTACTAAGTGTATTTGGTTTTTAATTAAAAGCTGATTCAATTGAAAACCTTTTCTTAATTTTATTGACATTTATATTGGTCACTGCGGTTGGTATGCTAACGGAAGCGCGTCAATATCAATTAAATGGAAATTTTCCCACAAAATTTTATCGTTTTTACTTTGGATTTTCTAGGTCAAGACCTTGTCATGGCGCAGGGGCACCAGCGCGTGACTGTAAACGCTACAGATTTTGGGTTCGATTCCCACTCGAGGAAAAATTTTAATTTATATTAATTTTTCGCTCGTAGTGTCGAGAATATATTGAAAATATTGTGCACTAATCTGATTCGATAAGCTTTAGAATTGACATCTTTTCGGGACTGGAAAATTTAACAATTAATAATTGTTAAATAATAAATTTATATTTATCAAATACAATTCTTATTATATTAAATTAATTACAGTATTACTGTCACGACATTAAAACGCGATTATAAAATAAATTAACTTCTTTACAATTTAGCTTAACTTTATATACAGTTTCAGCAATTATTTTTAAGAAGATATAAAAAAAGGAAGGCCAGCCACGAAGTGTGGGTTCGATCCCCATTCGAGGAGATGAAATATATACTTAAATCTATATTTCCATTTCTTCGCTCTGGTGTCGAGGCACAGCGTGGCGTTGAATTTTGCCACTCAATTCGGCAGAAAGTAGAGAACGGAGTGTCTTAACACTAGGTTCCCTTTGCCTACCCTGCTGTGTGCGGGATACAGCGTGAAGCTGATTTTTTTTTATAAAAAAAAAATAACGTTGTTAAAATATTGCTGTTAATACGTTCCTACCATTATTGTAATCTACCAATAAGCCTGTAAATGTTGTGGCTATCCGAATATCGCATGAGTATCTGTTCTAAGCCGACTCGCTAATACGTTGTAATCCTAGAGGATTTTACTCCTACCTTTTACGGGATTATCTTGCACTTGATCGGCACTTAGTGTTTAACTTTATATCTGTATGGGTTAATATTTATTTTTGCTTTTAATGATTTATGGTTTTAAACTTTAATAAGATTTGAACTTTTGCCCTTTTGAAAGATCAAGAATTTAAAACAATATAATACATAAAAAGATTGAAAATATGAGGCCGTCGTGGCCCAGGGGCACAAGGGGCACACTGTAACGCGACGGTTGTGGGTTCGATCCCCACTCGAGGAAATGAAATATTTACTTAAATTTATATTTCCATTTCTTCGCTCTGGTGTCAAGGCTAAGCGCGGCGTTGAGTTCTGCCACTCAACACGCAATGCCTCCAGAATTCGGCAGAAAGTGGGGAACGGAGTGTCTTAACACTAGGTTCCCTCTGCCTACCCTGCTGTGTGCGGGATAAAGCGTGAAGCTAATTTAATTTTTTTTTTTTAATACATAAAAAGATCTTTGATTTTCGCTATTATTACCAGAATAGTTTGCTAGATAATTGATAAATCGTTGGCGGTAGTTTGATATAATAATTATTTTAGCTGACAAGCGGACTCCACCTAAGTTTGTTCGTGACCACGGCAAAGTGCTACTGCAAAGTGTTCGAAACATCGGGTAATAAACTAAATATACAAATTGACTCGTTTAAGTAAGGCTAAGTTAGTAAGAGCCTCATTTAAGGATATAATGTTTTTTATTTGTTTTAATTTAATAAAATATAATGCATTTTATTTATTTTTGGAAATGTAATATGATATCACGGTCTTGTTAACCTATTTACATATTTATAGACTGAGATTTTTACGCAGTCAAATTCGATTTTTACGCATTCAATCAGTTTTTTGAAACTGAAATTTTTTCTAATATCCAAAAAACAAATAGCTTTTTAAAATCTTAAATTTATTCTTTAGAACTCAGTAAAATAAACATTCACTTTTCTAATTTCGACAGTAAATAGAGAGCGGATTGATAGGAATGGAGTGTCTTAACTCTGGAACCCCAATGTTCCTGCTATAGGCGGGATACATCGGAATTCAAATTTAAACATTTACTGAATATAAATTAATAAATTTAAAATATTATAATAATCCATTAAATTAATTAAGTTATTTAAACCATTTGCCATAGTGCACCATAAGCATAAGAGAAATTCATATATTTCTCATACTAAGTTCAAAACTTATATAAACAAGAAACAAATAATAGAATCGAGCACAACCAATTCTAGATAAAACCAATATAACGACTAAAGTAAATATTATTTGTTACTTTATCTATTGGCTAACACAAAAAAAGTTTTTCTCTCTGCGGTGATTGTTTTCGTGGAATTGTAATCGACATTTACTAAGATTATTTGAGATAGTTTTGGAAAACATCTTTTCTTCTTAAATATCCCTAGGGGAGATCCTATGGGATGTCGTAGAGGCACGAGGAATGAAAGTTTTGCTATTTTCCGCATTTATTTGAAATAGTTATTTGAGATCACTATCATTATAAGAAAAATATAATATAATAAAATATCATGCTGCCATTCCTATTTTTTTAAGATTTTTTTATTTTCGATGTAATTATTTTAGTTATATTACATTTAATTCGACAAAACAAGTTATTAAGAAATTATTCGATTCGATTCGAGTCGAACTCGCCCACTGAGGATTTCAGATCATTTGCCCCAGTTGCAACCCTGATGCTGACCACGATCCTCAGATATGAGGGACCGACCACAGAGAAGTCTAGCACCAGGGGAAGTACCCTATAGATTTTCATTACGTTGGTACAAAATGTAAAAAAGACAATACATAAATGATGGAATGTTTTGATTGCGTGCGTGACTTAAAAGATTATTTTTTTTTTAAGGTGCTCCAAAGTGTCGTAGACCTTAATATTTAATATTAATTTCAGTTTAATATCAACATAAATGGTCTTGACAGACAACAATGCGATTCTATACGCTTACGTTTCTTTTCTTTTGAGGTACGGAACCCTAAAAAAATACACTGTCTAAAATGGATAAATAAAATGTATAATATACGTACCAATATACATAAGAAGTAATATTTTAAATGAGTAAAAACATGTATAAATTGCGAAAATCAAAGATCTTATTAAACTATGATTAGTTTTATTACAGCTAAAATAGCTATAATTTCAAGTAAACAAATTTTAATTAATATATTATTGGCAGCCTTTTTGGATTTCATTCAACGAGGTTCAATAAAATTGTTACAGGATAAATATTTGATGGATTATAATATTATTTTTGCGCTGACTTCAAAATTAATTATCCCTTATAATTAGGGTATCCCTGTGGGAAAATCAAAAATTGTGTCTATAACACTTTAGAAAATTATAATAAAAGTCTTATAACGGACAATATTAGAGTATAATCTCTCCGACTATATATTTTATTTTTAAATCGAGATAAATTGGCAAATGAACACATTTTAATTGATTCATAGGAATATGTATGTAAAACAATTATTTTTAATTGGTGTAAAATAATTATTTAACTTCAACGTGTTGGTAGGTAAAGAAAAATAATATATGCTTTATTTATCAGTAGATGTTTCTTTTACTTCTTGTACCTCAAAGATGGGTTTCCAATTTCCTTTGCCAACGTTACACATTATCTTAGCCACATCGGAACAAACATTTGCTTAGACACTTTGTAGAGTACTCGCAAATAGGAATGCCAGACACTATACACGTATAAACCTGATTTATAATATCTATATTGTTATATAGATATATAATAATATTTATCAAATTTCACGCACTTTTCTTATGTGTTTTTATTGCACTCTATTCGTAGAAATACAATTAAATTTTATTATATAGATATTTTTTTCAATACATCATGTTTGAAGTTTTTCGTAAGTTCCATATTAAAAAAACCCTAGGTTCCCTCTGCCTACCGTGCTATGTGCGGGAAGCTATTTTTTTTAAGGTACGGAACCTTCATAATGAATTTCAGAATAGTTGTCATACTATTATTAGGTTGCCTGAATTGACAGAGGGTCGCTTATAGAGCGCCAAATATACCGATCTTAAGGAGTTGGCATTCTTCGCTTGCTAGCCATTTTTTAAATCATCTGTCACGTGTCGGTTCTATTGTCTATGCTGGTCTGGAGATGTAGCCAGCAGGTCCAATTTTACTTCAGCGTTCTGACAGTGCACGTAATGTCAGTGATTTTTGTTTTCTAATGAAAAAGTTAATTACGACTTCTATTTGTCCCGAACCCTTAATAATGCGGGTTCAACGTTAACTGAATAGCCGCAAAGGTTTCAGCTCCTACAGAGCAGAATTTAGCAGAACAATTAGAGTAGGGCCGTAAGATGTTTAAATGACTATAAATTATTTAAAATTAATATTATTGTTTATAGTTTAATTTATGTATTACATTCTTAAAAAGGTCGGCCGTGTTGCAGGGACACATATACGCGACTGCAAGCACGACAGGTTTTGGATTCGATTTCCACTTTATTTCCTTGCTCTGGTAACGAGGTAAAGCGCGATGTTCAATTTAACACCGCCATTTAACACGCAATGTCTCCAGAATTTGATAGAAAGTGAAAACGAAAGTTTCTGAACACTAGGTTCCCTTTGCTTACCCTATTATGCGCAGGTTACCGCATGAAGCTAAAAAAAAGATAAAAAAATATAAATATGTTTACCAGGTACGTTTTAATATCTATGCTTATAAGTTTATAAATAGTATGGTATATCGTTTTTATCAGCTCACATTTTAAATAAATATTTAAATTTACCTAAATACAACGTAAAAATATATTTATCATTAATTTTTGTTACATATTATAATCATAATGTAATATATATATAATAAATATTGATGACGTTTAATATTTCATTTTTTATTATATCATTTGTCACTGTCTTTCCTTATAAAAATTTTTTGGTGAGTGTCAGATGTCTCAAATGTGTAATATTTCAAAATATTGATAACTTTTTTTTATCAGCTTCACGCTGTATCCCGCACAAAGCAGGGTAGGCAGAGGGAACCTAGTGTTAAGACACTCCGTTCCCCACTCTGCCGAATTCTAGAGGCATTGCGTGTTGAGTGGCAGAACTCAACGCCGCGCTTGTCCTCGACACCAGAGCGAAGAAATGTAAATATAAATTTAAGTAAATATTTCACCTCCTCGAGTGGGAATCGAACCCACAACCAGTCCAGCTGCGCCACGACTGGCCTCTATATTGATAACTTGAACATGTATACAGTACATAGATCTTTACTTTTAGTAGAATTAATATGACAATAAACGATGTTATATTTTTAAGAAACGTTGAATTTCATTATTATTTTCCCAAAAACGTCTATTCAGTTTTCCAATACCACAAATAGAATCCTTTGATCATCAACATTGGCAATCTTGTAGGCTATATTATTGTTTGGAGGTCAATTTGCTTTGGATGGTAATTTACATTAGCTATTGGGAGATCACCAACGTATATGATCGTGACAATCCAACGTGTATAATCTTATTTGAATAATAACTTTTGCCTGAGGCTCTGCCCGCGTGGTCAAATGGAATGAATTAAGAGTTGAGTATGACAGGTAACATTCTCAATGTCCGAGGTAACCTTGAGAGCACTTATAGTAGGTTCACATTTTTATACAGCTTCAAACTGTGTCCCGCATACAGCAAGGTAGGCAGAAGGAACCTAGAGTTAAGACACTCCGTTGCCCACATTTCACCAAGTTCTGGAGGCATTGCGTGTAGAGTGGCGGAACTCAATGCCGCGCTTTGCCTCGACACCAGATCGAAGTAATGAAAATATAAATGTAAATTATATTTTATTTTCACAAGTGGGGATCGAACCCACAACCAGTAGATTTTACAGTCACACTGCCCCTGTGCCATGACTGGCCTCTAGGTTCACATGATTAACGTAATATTAAATAGCAAATAGCTACATAAATTGACTGATTGTTGTGTATTCGTACAAACTCTTCATCAGTATAATATTAGTATAAATACTCATTTTCGTTGTGGAATTAGGCTTTAATTTATCCTTTGACGAATTTTACATACAAATATTAATAATAGTACCATTTAAAATCTATAACAATGTTGTCGAAATTAGTTTAGTTCTGGTATTTATTTATAATTCAATTATTGATGTACATATTTAAAAGTAATTTAACTTAATTGCCGCTTACCATACACTTACTTAATATAAACATTCACCCTAATTGATATCGAACCTACAAGCATTGCATTTATAGTTTATGCCACCGCGATGATTTCAATCAAACTTCTTTGAAAGATTTTTTATGTTTTAGTTGTTAATGATAAATGCTTTAGGCTTATATTCAAAATTGTTAAAAAAATACTTAATAGCTACAAATAAAAAAATTAAGGCATTGCATGTAAAACAAGAACACTGCCAAACTTAGAAATTTGAATGGAATAATTTCTGGCTATGATCTATATCATATTTATTATACATACATACAATATCGATAACGAAATAAAAAAATGTATAAATACTTCACAATAGAATTTGAGGCCGTCGTGGCAAAGGGGTACAATGGTGTGACTGAAAATCGACGGCTGTAGGTTCGATCCCCACTCGAGGGAATGAATTATTATTTCTTAATATAATATTTTCATTTCTTCGCTCTGGCACGAAAGCAAAAGCCCGGCGTTGAATTCCGCCACTTAACAATTCGGCAAAATTCGGCGGAAAGTGGGGAACGGAGTGTCTTTTCACTATGTTTCCTATGCCACAGCGTGAAGCTGATTTAATTTGATTTGGTTTATTTACTTCACAAACCACTAAATTCTTGTATTTATAAATTTCACTAAGATCTTGAAAAAGTCTATTTAATTTATAAATACAATATATACGAATCTTTTATGAAAAACTGTTTGTTTTAAATTTAGTTGGTACGGATATATGTTATTCTCTAGGCCCGTAAAAAAATTTAAAACATTTTTTTTAGATTACACACTGTATATGTACATATCCGTAAGAATGAGTTTATAAAAAAATATAATAAATAATTTGAGGCCAGTCGTGGCGCAGGGCCACAAAGTATGACTGTTAACTGACTGGTTGTGGGTTCGATCTCAACTCGAGGATATAAAATATTTATTTAAATTTATTTATTTCCATTTCTTGTGGTGTCGAGGCAAATGGGCGGCGTTGAGTTCCACCACTCAATATGCAATGCCTCCAGAATTCGGCGGAAAGTGGAAAACGGACTGTTTTAACACTAGGTTCCCTCTGCCTACCGTGCTGTGTGCGGGATGCAGCGTGAACCGTGATTTTTTTTGATAATAACTAATAATAACGACAATAAAGACCCAATAATAAAGTTCCTCTCATTTCTGACATCATCAGTGAACACTTGACCCGAATGTAGTCACTGAGAAGACAAGAGCTTATATTGGGTTGTAAGTGCCGGGCCCTTTCAATTATTGATGTCAATTTCGTGGATAGAAGGGTGTGTAAAAATTAAACATTTTTTTTGTTTCACCCATACAGACTGGGATAATCAAAATCATGTGAATATAATGTTATTTTTATCGCCTAAATTTCATTTAATAGAGTACCTTCTTAATGAGTGTTTCCATTCTCCTATACATACTGTGATCTTACTCGTATATAATCAATTTTATTATACCAGTAGGATACCGTAAAAAGAAGTAGAACTACGATCCATTTGACGAAGATTATTATAGTACTTACTTGAAAATTTCTACAAAAAGTGACGAACAGAGTATCTTAACACTAGATTCTTCTATCTACCTTACTTTGCGAGAAAAAATGTAAGAGTATAGAAATAATATTTAATTTGGCATCAGTATAAGCATTTATTTAGAGACCGGTCGTGGCGCAGAGGCACAAATTGTGACTGTAAAACCGACTGAGAGTTTGATCCCCACTCACGGAGATGAAATATTTACTTCAATTTATATTTTCATTTCTTCACTCAGGTGTCGAGGGAAAGAGCGGTGCTAAGTTCTGCCACTCAACACGTAATACCTCCAGAATTCGGTAAAAAGTGGAGAACAGGGTGTCTTAACACTTGGTTCCCTCTGCCTACTCTGCTGTGTACTTAACCTGATAAAAGAAATATGTACCTTTTTGTAAGCGTATAATTTCTATTGAAGTAATGAATACAATTTTATGTTACATATCTAAAAGCATCGTATTCTAAAATTGATTACCCCTATATGAAACATTGATGGTGATGGTACAAGCGTAATGTTATTATTACGGCTCCGGTTGGACCAATAACAACGTGCGCTTTGTCTCTGGGACTCAGTTTCGATATTGTGAAATGTTCTTTACCTAAAATTACTTTATTTTATACACAAAAATTACCAATTAATTGTTATTTTGCATTTGTTTTATTATTTCAAGAATTTGTTAGGTAACTAATATATTTTTATAACAAGTTTATTGACAGATTTATACAGATTGATACGTGTAATGTTTTTTTATTTATAGTTTTAATATTCGCAATAATTTATTATAAAAATGTAAATTAATCAACCTCTTTGTTTAATAAAAATATATTTTGTGAAAAGGTTCTCTAGAATAATTATTTTCCTCCGAATTCTGGAGGCATGGCGGGACTCAACGGCGCGGTTTGTCTTGACACCAGAGCGAAGAAATGGAGCGAAGAAATATTATTAAAAATGGAATTGAACCCCCAACCTGTCGCGTTCACAGACACACGCTTGTGGCCAGTTGCGCTACAGCTGGTCAATTTTAAATTTATACTACTATATTTCAATTTTAAATATACTGTAATGCGTTCTACAAATGTACTATAGAAAAATGAAACAATATACCGAATTCTTCTGAATGAACTAGTCCAGTCCAATCAATCTGTCATATTTTATATGAAAATATTAAACGAACAGCATACATACAATACATTTTAAATATGTAAAAAAATCCACTTCTCAATTTCATACTGTACACGAATCGGCTATAAATATTTATTTTATCTGCGGTATGTTGATATCCATGATTCCTGATGCAATACATCACTGAACTTCAAAGAGTAGAGTTTGAGTACAGTTGAATTTTTATTTCAGACAATAGCGAGAAAAAAGGAAGTGGGTTCGCTATACAGCTAGAGCTGTCCGGTACAGACGACCCTGTTTCACAACCGCGGTCTGCCGGCCTACTCTACGAATAAACATTAATGACTAAAACAAATGATTTCTTTTTATGTTTCCTGCTTTATTGCTTCCTCGTTTCTATTTTCGTTGCAAATTCGATATTCATCGATTCGATATCTATTAGCATTAGTACGTAATACTCAATAGTAATTAGAATTGTATAATTGAAATATTTTTTTACATCTAACCAAGGCAAAAATCAAAAGCCCGGCGTTGAGTTCCGCCACTCAACACGCAATGTCTCCAGAATTCAGCGAAAAGACTTAACACTTAGTTCCCTCTGCCTACCCTGCTGTGTGCGGGATACAGCGTGAAGCTGTTTAATTCTTTTATTTATTCCAACAGAAGGTGGTAGGTACTACATAGTCAAGGAGGAAGTGCGAATGCGACTGCCGTTGAATAATTTATGTAATCCACTTAATAAGGAAAGGGTTGGGTACCATATATCATACATATTAAAGGAAATTATAATAAAATGATGAAGAAGTTTTTCTTCTAGGCTACAGATAATCTTAGTATATCATTTGGTCGTTAATTCCTATTATGATATTTAATATATTTTTATATTGTAATTATTATTGTTTGCGGTGTATAATATCAACGGGGAACAGAAGTGGCTTAATGGGAACAGAATGGTTTAAAACTAAATTCCAAGGTTCCCTCTGCCTACCCTGCTATGTCTGGGATACAGCGTGAAGCTTAAATAAAACTATTTTATTATTTTAATTGTTTTATTACCAACACTACAATTATAATATTAAACAGATTGTCATTTTTAAAACAGTAATCTTACATTAGTTTACATTATTTAGTATACTAAAGTATGATATTTTTGCTTTTGCTTATATCTAAAATTTAGTTGTAGTATTAAAAAAATCCAATAAATATTCGTTTGTTTATTATTATTATTAAACTACGATGTATTTATTTATTCAATTAGCTTACGTACATACATTTCGTTTCTAAATTGGCAAGTTTTTATGTACATAATTTATATATTTCTTAAAAATTAAAATTATTATACAATTTTGGTACAATTATTTAGTCAATCATAAAAGTTGAAACGTTATACGCTTAAAAAAATATATATATTAAAAGAGTAAATGACATTACAAATATTTTCAATATAAATAAAACACTTCCATAAAGTATTATAGAATTTGATAAAGCCACAAAACGAGGGCTTGTAAAACTTTTAAACTATGTTTAATAATAATAATAATAAATTAACTAAATTTGGTAGCAACAATATATTATATATCACAAATTTCGTTATTGATAGTAATATGTAGCATTAATAGCTACTTTTTCAGACTTACAGAACCATTCTGAAGAAGAAGAAAATTATAAAAAATCAATATTTAAACAAAAAAACTCTCCCGTACATAATGAATCAATACAAAGACGTTAAAAGAAGTTAAAAGACCTTACTTTTCTCACTCATGCGACTTAAACTGTAATGTTGTTTTGTTTGATATAGTATTTATATCTATATCAGTAGATTGTACATCAACATTGGTCGTGGTAAAGTTATCGTAAGAGATATACTGTGGAGGCTGTTGTATAACATCCTTTGGGATTACAGGTCGTTTCTTTGTCTTCATATATCCTAAAACTGACACTAATACAATAAAAACTATAAGTCCTATGCAACAGCCTACAACCAGGCTAAGCCTTCTCGTCAAAAGCTCCGCAATACCCATATAGGTATTGGAGAACGGACTGTCTAAAGCTGCACTAAATATTTCAATGGTACTGACGCTAGTGCATTTGCTAATATGTGAATCGTTCATAAGAGGCCGAAGATTGCTGAAAACCTGTTCATCTCCATATACATTAATTCCTTGACTTCCTTGTGATAAGGAAGCGACTCTTGCATTAGGCATAGAAGAACCGAAGTTATTCACAAAATCACCAATTGCTATCACGCATATTAGATATCGTGCTCCTGGCGTCAAATGATTTAGTCTTGTTGTTCTGGTGGTCGAGTTCAATACTTTTCCTCGTATCTATGACAATAATAAGGAGTTGTTACATATGGGTATGGGTATGCTTACATATAGGTATGGGTTTGCTTACATATAGGTATGGGTATATTTACTAACACATTTCTACTTAGTTTTAGAAAACTTTGTAGGTTGTGTAAACCATTGTTAATAAAAGATTTAAACGGATTCACAGAACAAACAAAATAACCTCGAGCGGGGAACATAAATATTTTTTATGGTCCATTGAAGTGATACACAGCCGCTGTATTCAAATTTTTGGTGTAATGTTTGGTCTACCTAGTTGAAACAAATTACACAACTTTCAAATATCTATTAATATAGTCAATCTCCATATAAATAATTATTTACATTATTATTAAATTCCACAGATATACTTTTGTTAGATGCTATTTAAACATTTTATATCATCATATAATGTAGAATAATTATATTTATACACAATAGTTTATATTAATAGTAGTAAAATTATAAAAAAATATAAAAAATATATATTCGTTTCGAATAATATTTATTCGTTTATACATGGTACACATATTTCATCATTCTTTGTGATCATAATGCCTGGCATATATTACGTTGTTTGGTTTTTAATTCAATCAGTTAAAATAAAAATGTTATTATTATATTTCTTTGTTATTTAAGTATATTTTTAATTTTAAGCTAATTATTATTTTTTTTCCTAAAAAACGAACATTAAAATATTGCGTTAATAAATTATTGATGATACAACGAACAATATTCAAAGGAAAAAGTTTTTCATTGATGTTATTAATACTACAGTAAAAATACTACAAAGAAAAAAATAGAAAATAATGAACAAAATACATACAGAAAAGTCAAAAACGAAAGAAATTAAATATTTATCCAAGTTATATTTTAAGTAAAATACGTACGATTGCTGGCATCTGATCTCTGAAGTAAGCTACATGGTATCCAGTTAAGCCAGTTTGATTGCGGCTCTGCCAAGAAACTAGTACTGAATAAGTCTGTATGTCCTGTATGGCTATGCGTATTACGACAGGAACATCACATAATTTCTGAGAAGTCAGCCCCAAAAAGTTGTATCCATGAAGATCTTCTGGATATTCACATCGCAATTTGTTGCTACCTTTCAATATAATTTTATAATGATCTCGCATCCATATCCAGAGATCTTGGGATTCGCAATTACATGTCAGTGGGTTTTCTGTGAAAAAACAAATTTATTACATATTTTGTATTGTATACTTCTATAGAGGTCGTAACGTGGCGCAGTGATAAAAGCGTATATAAACGCGACGGTTGTGACTTCGTTTCCCACACAGGAGAATTATATATATTGCCATGCAGTGGCCTAGAAAATTTGGCGGAAAGTGAGAAATGGAAGGAACCATTTCCCACTTTCCGCCTCATTTGCTCATGCTCGTCTTAAATCCCATTTGGATACATCATTGGCGAAGTAAGAATCGAACTTATTCACATTGTTTACAGTAAAAGAGTTTAAAGTATCTCTCTATCTATTAATTAGAAATTACTAATATACTAATATTATAAATATTTTGTTCTAAATATTATTAAATGTACTTAAGATATAAGTTTATCAGCTAATAAAAAAAACAGATATAAAAAACAGTTTTGTTAATATTAAAAAGATGCAACTTACCATTCAAAGCAATCGACTTAATTTGCATTTCAAGAGATGCCAGCATTTTTACTTGAATTTTTTCAAAATAATTCCTGGATAAATCTATGTAAGTTATTTTCTTTAATTTCGAAAAGACATCAGATGCTATTGAAGACAGCCAATTGTCACTAAGATATAGTTCATTTAGGTTCAAAAGATTTCTAAACACATCTTTAGTTATTCTTGTGATATGATTAAAAGACAGATCCAGTATTTGCAAATTTTGTAAGTCTGAAGTAAATTCTTCCAGCTCCCTGATAGTATTCCGAGAAACGTTAATAACTCTAGTTGAATATAATCCTTGTAATCTCTCCCGAGGAATATTTTCTAGTTTATTTCTACTTAAGTCAAGTATTTCCAGATTATGCAGCTTTAAAAATGCACTAGGTGAAAGCCGAGTTATTGAATTATGACTTAATATTAATTTCTTTAAAAACTGAAAATTTTCAAAATCCTTACTAGTAATTATAGTTAAATTAGTGTGAGTAACAATTAATTCTTCTAAAACCGGAAATTGTTTAATAGGATATGTTTGAAGCAGTTGCTCTATGGAATTTGAAGAAATATTTAAAGATATGACGGCTGGAAAAAATGATTCTGATAAGCCATTACTAGGTATATACTTGAAATAATTGAAAGATAAGTCTATGTCTTTTAAAGAAATCGAATGTTGTAGGAAATTCGGTGGGAGAACTGATATCATATTATGACTTAAATTAATAGACATTAAATTTTTTAGTGACGGCGATTTAAAGCCATTTAGGAGAGATATGTGATTATTACATAAATTTAGCGTTTTCAAATTATGCAATCCTACTAACTTAAAAAAATCCATACTTTGTAGTTCATTGTGGCATAGATCTAATGTTTCCAATGAAGTTATATTAAATAAAGCAACATGTGGAAAGTCTGTAAAATGATTGCCTTTTAAATTCAGATCTTGTAAAATAGTAGTATAAGCAAAAACATCTTTGTGTAAGTCTTTCAGGTCATTATACGCCAAATTAACTCTTAATAAGTTTTGGTTTTTAAAGAATGTAGCCGGAGGTAAATGCGATATATTCGACATTTCCAATGTTAATGATTGTAGGGAAAGCAAATGTGAAAATGTTTTATTTTCCAAGTCTGCGAAATTATTTTCAGATAGTACAAGCGACTTTAAGCCAGGTGTTTGAATTTGAGTGATATCTTGCCAGTGTAATCTATTGTTTTTTATTTCCAATTCATTCAAATTTGGCATAGCGTAAAGTGCATTCTTTTCAATAGTAGAAATTAAATTATGATTTATTCGAAATTGTTTTATTGAGAGTGAAGAAATATTAAAATTAATATTAATTATTTCATTTTCAGATAAATCAAGAATTTTTAATTTATGTAAATATTTAAAACAATCTCTGGATACTATTTTGATTTTATTATTTTTTAATAACAATTCTTCCAAAGTTACTAGATTATAAAATGTTTCATTATTCAATTCACTAACTTTGTTATTACTGAGGTCTAAATATTTCAGTTTATTTAAGTGCATAAATGTTTTATTTTCTATGTGTGCAATAGAGTTATTGTTTAAGTATAGCCTTTGAATATTTAACAAATCAAGAAATAAATTTGACGTTAAAATTTTTAAATTATTCTGAGTGAGCCACATAATTTGTACGTTTTTTTGACTTCGAAGAGAACTATTTTTTAACAGAGATAAATGATTTGCACTAAGTTGTATAGAAACCAATGATGAGTTTCGATTAGGAAAAACATCTCCTATTGTAGTCAAATTATTGCCTTGTAAATTAATATGCTGAAGATTGCGCAAAGTAATAAAAGCATGGGAATCAATACTTTTTATAACATTATTTTGTAAATGTAATTCCAATAATTCAGGCAATGGGCTAAATACATTCCGCTTTATGTGATTGAGCTTATTGTTCTGTAATCTTATCTCTTTCAATAATACTAGATTACCAAAAATTGAATCATCTAACTGTTCAATTTGATTATTATCTAAACTTACTATTTCAAGTTTACAGTTAAATTGAAATATATTTCTTGGAAGTTTTTGCAAGTAGTTTGTTCCCATATGAAGTTGTGTTAAATTGTGTAGAGAATCAAAACAGCTCGGACGTAGTGTTTGTATAGCGTTATGCTCTAAATTAAGAACCTTTAGTCCTATTGTATTATTAAAGGCGTCATTTGGTATTTCAAGAATATTATTTTCAGATAAAAATATTTCGGAAAGATGTTTTAAATTAGCAAAAACACCTTTTATATAATGAAGATGATTGTGACTTAAATCTATAGACCGTACATTAATGTTTCTTCGAAACGTATTTTTTTCAATATTTACAATTTTATTTCTACTTAAGTCTATTATTTCTATATTTTCTAAAGAATAAAAAGCTTCTTCGGCTATATACTGAATTTCATTACTAAAGAAAATTAACATTTTTAAATTAGGCATGCTTTTAAACCAGTTTTTTTCTACTTTGGTAAACATATTAGAACTTAAATCTAAATTTAATAAATTAGGTACGGTGGTATTTATATTTTCTGGTACAGAATTAATTTTATTCCAAGCCAGTCTTACATTGGTAAGTTTATTTAAATTCCCTAGAGATCCTAAAGGAAAAATTTCCAGATAATTCTCCGTCATATCCAACTCGGTCAAAGTTTTATCTAAATCCTGGAATGCGTGCTCGGAAATATTTGCTATCTTATTTCCTCTTAAATTAAGTTTTTTCAATTTCAGTTCCTTAAAAGTATGTGCTTCGATGTCTTTGATGTCATTGAGTTGAAAGTCAAGCGCTTCTATATTAAACAGTTCAAAAAAAGATTCATGTGGAATTTTCTTTAATTTACTGCCTATTATGCTTAAAGATTCTAACGAAGCCCGAATTGATATAAATGCATTGGGGCTTATTTTACTCAATCCAGATTGTGTTATCTGTAAATTATTAATTTTAATATGGGGAGGGAAAAAATCTGCATTTAACTCTGTTGTAGATCTCTCCAAATCATATATAGATAAAGAATGTATAGTTCCTTTTATTTTGGTCAAAATATTTTTTACAACACTTGGAGTAGCACTAGGGCACTCTAAAAATAAATCTGAAACAAAATGAATGCATTAAAAACTACAATATTTTTTATTTTGTATTATTGTTAAAACATAAATTTTAAACTTACCTTCTTTAAATGTATAACAGGGACAGATAGGGTTCTCTGCTAAGCTTGGACACTTTGATTGTTCTTCGCCTTGCAGTATCGGAATATGGACAATTATAAAAAAGGATAAAACACCACATTTCACAATGTGTGATCGGATAAATATGCCCATGTTTATAAATCATCATTTCAATAACATTTTCCACTTAAATTATCAAATTTTTGACAGCTTGATATCTAAAACAAACAAAATATAATTAAAAATAATAATATTTATAGCAACTGTTCAATGTGATTTAAAAAAGTAAAACTCAATTTGCAAATATTAATCTTATGATTATAATACAAACAAGATTAAAGTAATCTTGTTTGTAAAGCATTAGCTTTGTAATTTTTAAAGCCATCCACAAAGAAACATGTGCATGAGTACAGAAATCTAATGCACAGTATACGTAATATTATATAAGTGAACTAAAGCATATGTTATATAAACAATTTCTTTATTACATAAAAACGTGTTTCGTCGTCGCGGGTGACTTTTTAAAATTATACGATATAAGTTTATTCGAATGTTAAATTATGTTTAAAGTACGGACGAGTATTTGTCCGAAAATCGTTGCGGCGGCGGCGGCGGTCATTGCTTTTTAGAGTTGTTCGGTGTCACGGGTGATTTGTTTACAATTTAAGTTTTTATTTAACATGCCATGTTCCTTTGTATATTATTATGTGAAATCTAATCTAGTTAATAAAGATATCAAGCACTTAAGGATGGAGGTTGATTTAGAGAAAACCTTTTTTCACCTTCACGCTGTATCCCGCATGTAGCAAGGAACCTAGTGTTGAGACAATCCGTTCTCCACTTTTCACATTTTTTTTTATCGAAAATATTAATAATTCATAATGTATAAGATAAAATTTAAAAGTAAAAAACTTATAAAAAAATAAGCTTTTATTCAAAAAGAAAAAGGTACTTAAATGAAAAAAAAAAATTATTGCAAAATATCTCATATACAATACAGAAAATTAAAATAAAATACATTTCTTGAACGATACAAGCTTTTGCAATTTTATGAAGTTAAATAATTGTGTATATATACTTTTTTTTAATTAATATTTTCTTGTATTATATATGTGTACCCACCTACGATGGGTTGAAAAAAATTGACGCCCAAAACCGTGAAAAATATAAAACAACAAAATTAGATAAAATTAGACTTTCATAGGATCCCCTTATATAAATATTAATAAATACCTAAATGAATGAGACCAGTCGTAGCACAAGGACTCAACCGTGCGACTGTACACGCGACAGGTTGTGGATTCGATTCCCACTCGAAGAAATGCCACTGAATACGCAATGCTTCTAGAATTTGGCGGAAAGTGGGAAACGTAGTGTCTTTTAGATTCCCTCTGCCTACCCTGCTATATGCGGGATACAGCGTGAAGGTAAAAAAAAAATATAGTAAATGAATTTATTGATTCACCAACAAAATGTGAATTAGAAATTAAATCTTTTACAAATGTCAACACAATGTAATATTAAAGTAAAAAAAACTACTTCTTTACTTTGTTTTTTTTTCTAAAGGTACAATGGTAGACGATAACTCGCCCTGCTGTGTCTTACCTATATTACTTAATTCCTCACCAAAATAATTGGTTTAATCATAAACATAAATAGTTATATTTTTTTATAATTCTTACTTTTATTTGTATTGCAAGTTCTCACTTGTTGCCGAATTTCATAACTGTAGGTCCACGGAAAATACCCTATAGATTTTGATTACGCGACGAATTTCGTACCGAAACAATGCATAAAATAGTCGTATCTTTTGATGGCATTGACTTAGAAGCTTAATATTTAATATTTCATGTGCTCTAAGGAACCGTAGACCTGGATATTTGATATTAAATTCAGCTTGATATCTGCAGGTGAATGGTCTGGACAGAGAAGGCATACATAGAGAAGGACAACAAAAAGTGATTTTCAAAACATTTCTGTTTTATTACTTTGAGCTGCGGAACCCTAATAACCAACAATAATCATGTTATTAATATTATACATAATATTTTTGTAATATCCATGAAATAAGAAATTTTAAATATTTTCTAGTTTATTATCAAGTCAACTAAAACATAACTTGAGGCCAGTCGTGGCGCAGCGGCACAAAGTGTGACTGTAAAATCGACTGGTTGTGGGTTCGATCCCCACTCAAGGAGATGAAATATTTACTTAAATTTATATTTTCATTTCTTCGCTCTGTCGCTGTGTCGAGGTTAAGCGCAGCGTTGAGTTCTGCCACTCAACATGCAATGCCTCCAGAATTCGGCAGAAAGTGGGGAACGGAGTGTCTTAACACTAGGTTCCCTCTGCCTATCCTGCTGTATGCGGGATACAGCATGAAGCTGATTTAATTAAATTTAATTTTAATTTTAATAATATGTATTTAAGTAATAGTATTTCTTCGCTTTTGATGAAGATATAGGAGTGGAATTTAATATACATTTTATTTATAGAATGAATTCATATTGTTCTTTATGCTTATTAAGTTGCCAGTCATTATTGTTGGGATTATTATCACATCATATTAAACATTTTTTTCTCCACGAACAGTTTGTAAAATAGTTATTACTAGTGATTTTAATTGAATATACTCGTATCGCACGTATCGTGCGGAATGTGTGGGGAGTGCGTGAGTGCTATTTGTGTAATACTCGTATGTTTGTGTATTTAAAAACTAATAGATAACTATGTAAAGATTTCTTTTTGTAATTTTATTATAAGTTTTAATTTTTCCTATTTTTTTGTTTTATTTGTTATGTAAACAAATAAAACAAAAAACTTGTCAAATTTTAAAATTAAAGGTCAACCTGAAATCCCATAAGGTTTTGATAACACGGTGAATTTCATAAAAAGTGCAGCAAAAACGACACAGATTCACTAGTATCTTTAGATTGCACTAACTTAGAAGCTTAATTTTATGTTTATTAGAGGACCGTAGAACTGGATATTTGATATAAGTTTCAGCTTGATGAGGCATCAAGTTGAAACTTATATCGCACTTATACGCAGTCTTAAGATAGGTCTTGACAGACGGACAACTAAATAAGGGTTAATAATAAGGGTTTCTTTTTTTACTTTTGGGGTACTAAAATTACGCTTTATTATAAAAATATTTTTAAAATATAATACTTAAAAGCTTCAATTAATGATTGTACTGTGTTGGAAAAGCTACAACATAAATAAAAGAATCAAAGGATTAGCCTTGTCTGCGAATGAATAATTACATAAAATATTATATTTTAATCAAAAATAAAAATATATTTATCATGAAAAAACTGCGAGAATATGTACTTTAAAGCTTAACATTCCCGAGAGCAGCGCCCCGATAAAAACTTTCAAAGAAGTATTTTCTCTATTCATCATTGGAAAATTGGAGATAAAAATAAGAAAGACATTATTTGTTGGTTAAATGTATTTTAATATAAAAATATGAATGCAATGTGTATGTAAAGATTGTTAATATTAAATAAATAAATCAGCTTCACGCTATATCGCGGGATACACAGCAGGGCAGGCAGAGGGAACAATAGTGTTAAGACACTCAGTTCCCCACTTTCTGCCGAATATCGTGTTGAGTGGCAGAGCTCGACGCCCCTTTGCCTCGACACCAGAGCGAAGAAATTAAAATATAAATGTAAATAAATAATTCATCTCCTCGAGTGGGGATCGAACCCACAACCAGTCGATTTTGCAGTCACACTTTGTGCCCCTGCGCCACGACTGGCCTCAATTTACCATAAATTAAATATTTAATTTAAAATTAAATTTTGAATACTGTCTGACTTTTTGCTTTTATTTATTTTTATTTTAGCCTCAGTTTTGTGTTAATATTAAAATTAAGTACGACTTATTACGAAATTCATTAATTATTTACAAATAATATGAAAACATTCACGTCGAAGTCTTGGTTTAGGTGTATACATACATAATCAACCAGAATAGAATCACTTGATTATTATTATGGTATAAACTACAATCCCCAGTACATCTAGTACTACACGTCTCTTTTGGTCTCAGAAGTGTTAAAAATATTAAAGCCGTAGAATACTACAGTGCTCGCTTGTTGTCATGAAAAGATTTGATTCACTTTAACAGCTTCGGAGGACATCCAATCTTGTCAATAGCCTTTTGGTACTAACGTGTCAATTACTTTGTTCAAGCCTAGAATAGCTATTAAAATAAAAAAATCGAATCAAACTGATAAGAAAACTGAATTTCACGATAAGTAACAAATAAAAAGCACAATATATATATTTTTACAAATTTAATATCAGTTACAGTAGGAAAATCTAAATAGGTACATATGTATATATATGGTTTATTTGAATTATATTATTTCCCACTCGTCAGTTTTACCGTCAGTAATTTGGTTATAAAGTATTTAATACGCTTTTATATTATATAATACAAATAAGCTCGTTAGCAAAATATATGGAATTCTCCCTTTATATACAAAAAGGTTATTGATTTTGAATGTAATGCTACGAACTAATGTTATATATTTTTATAAATATAATCTATTTATCCCCATGGTTCCATCTTTTTTTTAGCATCACGCTGTATCCTGTACTTAGGCAGGGGGAACCTGGTGTTAAGACACTCCGTTGTCATTAAAATACTTCTGTTACGCACTTTCCGCCGAATTCTGGAGGCATTGCGTGTTGAGTGAAAATGAAAATTGGCCAGTCGTGGCGCAGAGGTACAAAGTGTGACAGCAAAATCAACTGATTGGGGGTTCGATCCCCACTCGAGTAGATGAAATATTTATTTACATTTACATTTTCATTTCTTCGCTCTGTTATCGAGGCAAAGGCGTTGAGTTCTGCCACTCAACACCCAATGCCTCCAGAACACGGCGGAAAGTGGGGAATAGAGTGTTTTAACACTAGGTTCCCTCTTCCTATCCTGCTGTGTGCGGGATACTGCATGAAAATATTTAATATTTAATTTCCTTGAGTGGGAATCGAATTCACAACCTGTCGCGCTTTAAGTCACACGTTTGTGACTTTGATCTGTTGCCCACGACTGGCCTTTAATATGGCTTTACTATACTATGATGAAAAATATCTTTTTATCCGAGAGTACAGTAAGTATGTTATATAGTAAATAAGTATTACATCTAGAAATTGTAACAATTTCATTTGTTAATTTCTATACATATATTAGTCATCAGTGATGCAAACCAATACGACATGATAAATGAATTATTATCGACAGATATTCCGTCGTTGATGGATAGGGTAGTTCCATTTCTCGTTATTTGATATGTTTTGGATCTTACTGAAAATTATATTTTGTACTTATATTTCTTTACTGAGACAAGGATTGTGGTGCAATACTGGTGGAACAGCTGGTACTCTATACAATCCTTACCGTTTATTAAGTAGGTGAAATTTGTAATGAATATAAATAATATTTCAAACATTGTTGAGGTATTGTATAGAATACCCCGTCTCCATTTTCAGTATAATTTGTGAACCTAGTGTTAAGACATTCAAATGTCTTAACACTAGGTTCACAAGCTCCCTCCACTTACCGTACTATGTGCGGTATACACCACGAAGTTAAAAAAATGTTGATAATAAAATATTCATTTTTGATATTGCGTTGAGTAGAGTAAGAGAGGTAAGGGGAGACCTGGATTGACCTTCAAAAAATAAAACTGCATCAAAGATACTTGAGGAAGGACACGAAACAGATTGCCCCCCCCCCCCCCCTCCCCCGGAGGTCATATATGAAGAATTTGAAGACTCAAAGAGTTCTTCGTTCTAACTGACTAACCCGCTAAATTAAATTCTTGGCTAAAGCTAGCATATTTATTTTATTAAAAAGTATATAGTAATTAATAGAAAATCTTTAATATTTTATCATTTGCTTACGTACATTCATAGAAACAAAAAAAAAAAAAGAAATACATAGATATTTTAATAATTATCATGTTTTCTGTTTCATTTATATATTATACTCACCCTAATATATTTTCATTAACATTCCTTTTATTGTGAGCCTTTGTGTTACGGTCAACTTGTTAAGAAGATTTCGAGACCCCTATTTCTCAATATGTCATTAAGAAGCTTGTTCAAGTAAAAGCAAAGAAGATTATGTGTAGATATATAATTTTTATTATATTTGTTTTGTATAAATAAGTTTATATATATGAAATCAGCAATTAAAGGAGCGGGTTGTGGCCCAGGGGCACAAAGGTGTGACTGTTAGTGTGACAGGTTGTGGATTCGTGGATTTTACTTTAATTTTTTCGCTCTGGTGTAGAGGCAAAATCACGGCGTTCAATTCCGCCACTCGACTCGTTGACGCAAACTTGACGGAGCTCAACGCCGTGCTCTGCCTCGTTACAAGAGCAAGGAAATTAAAAGATTAAATATTCAATTTCTTCAAGTGGTATGCGAACCCACAACTTGTCACGCTTACAATCGTACACTTGCGCCACTGCGCCATAACTGGCATCAAATAAACTTTAGAACTATTTGCTGTTGCTTTTTAATTGTAAATAAATATCCAAATTCCTATCTTCAACGTATCTAATAAAAATTGTATCGGAAAAAATATAATTATAACAATGAACCCAACAAAGAGCTTAAAGTCATTGAAAGTACTAAGATTAAAAACGAAACCAAGCTAATTACCACTCAAAATACGAAAAAATGTGGAGAAAATTCTCTATTTCTCTACTTTTTGCTTTACAAAATAAGCTGGTACAGAACGTTAAGTGTTTTGTAATTAGTCATTGTATTACGCGTCTTCAATTGTGACTAGAAAATAATTTGAAAAGATAAATTTATAAGCTCAAAGTGGATCCACTTATCATTAATTAAAAAATATTATGATCGTTACAGTATGAATAAAGTGGTTCTCTTTTAAAACAATTCAAGATATAAAAATTATCAAAAATAATAAAAAATAGTATGTCATTAAGTATATAAGAAGTTACGATTTTTGTACAACAAAAATTCTATTTAGATTTTGTGACAAAGTCTTCTTTTTTTTAGTTAACTATTGAACATATTTATCCCAAAGATATAGTTAGAGTATAGATACATAAAAAATAACCTACTGTTTTATATTTTTTCAAAAGTGTTCAACTTGTCTTCAGCTATTCATTGGATTACAATATTATATATAAATTATTGACTCATTAACGCCTGCAAAATAACTTATTTTTAATAAATATTTTAACAATAATTATTTGATACGGTTATGGTACTCTACTTGTTATGGTGTACACTAGTTGTAGCCCACAATTGCACTTGAAATCTTCTCCTAATAATCCCCTACACGCTAGTTTTTGTTCAGCTTCACGCTGTATCCCGCATGTAGCTAAGTAGACAGAGAGAGCCTAGTTAAAATACTCCGATCCCAATTTTCTATTGAATTCTGGAGGCTTAGCGTGTTGAGCGGCGGAACTCCACGCTGCGCTTTGCCTCGACACCAGAGCGAAGAAATAAAAATATTAAATATTTTCTATTATACTCTTCACGAATATATGAGATAAAAAGTAAACGAATCAAAAAAAGGTATTTTTTTTATAGGTCCCGATTGATGGAGATGAATATAGTATATCTATGGATTTAAGGATGAAAATAATCTTATTAAGCGATGGCTATAGATCTTATTAGTTAATAATTATTAATTTAAATTTATCGATTTCATCGATGATGAAATGATTTTTATAATTATAATTTATTTTTTTATAAAATTGCACATATATTTTTTCTTGTTACTTTCTTTTTTATTAAATTTGAAGTGAAAAGAAACCAATAACATAATCAGAAATAAAGATTGTTTTAATATTAAAAGCCAGGAACATTGTAAAAATTAAATTTAATATCTAGAAATGTTTCTATTTATCTCATTTTACGGTATCATAAATACCATTTCTTTTTTTTATATTTTTTTTATGATTATTTTCTTTTTTTTTAACAAATTATAGAGCTCAGATACTGTCGACCTTTTACATCAAAACGTGATGTTTTGTAATCGATCAGATTACATCCGATTGATTCTGTTGTTACTTTTGTTATTTTTATTGAGTTTCTTGTTTTGTTAAGTGTAAAGTTGTTTTCTAATTAATATGTTTTTGTTATATAGAATTAAAAAGTTTAGTATAAAAGTTTTTCTTTGTTTACATTTTGCCTCATACCAAAATGAATAGGTATAGACATTTATATCCTCGACCAGGAATCGAATCCACAATCTGTCGCGTTTCGGCCACACGCTTGTGCTCCTGCGAAACGATTGAAATTACATTCTTATATCTCTATATTGAAATTGTGATTATAAAATAATTACCGACATAAAAGTCAAAAATTTTATAAAGAACATGTTTACATTTTCATATTTTTAATTAGCTACATGAGCTTTGATATATGATATCTTTTACATAAAATTATGAATACTGTATAAATATTATGTGAGGCCAATCATGGCCCAGGGGCACAAGCTTGTGAAAATTTGACAGCGCGAATTGAAAACACGACAGGTCGTGGGTTCGATTCTCACTCGAATAAATGGAATACTTTATATTCTCAATGCCTCCAGAATTCAGCGAAAAGTATTGAACGCAAGTGTCTTAATGGAAACGGAGTGTCTGCACTCAAGGTTCCCAGAGTCTCAGGTTACGGCGTGAAGCTAAAAAAGATATAGATATAAGATATAAGATAGTATATATTATAAATAAAATCAGCTTCACGCTATATCCCGCACACTGCAGGGTAGGCAGAGGGAACTTAGTGTTAAGATACTCCGTTCCCCACTTTCTGCCGAATTCTGGCAGCATTGCTGAGTTGAGTGGCAGCAGTGTTGAGTGGCAGAACTCAACGCCGCGCTTTACCTCGACACCAGAGCGAAGAAATGGAAATATAAATTTAAGTAAATATTTCATCTCCTCGAGTGGAAATCGAATCCACAACCAGTCGGTTTTACAGTCACACCTCGTGCCGCTGCGCCACGACTGGCTTCAATATAAGTATGGAACAAATATAATTGAATTCCTCTATAAGGCTAAGGCGAAAGATAAAACCAATAAGGTGAATAGAAACAACAAACACTAAAGGATAACTCAGCATAAGCGAATTTGTTATTTCAATAATACTATTTGATATTCGAATAAATAAAATGGCGGACTCAACGGGCTCAACGGTCATAAAACTAAAACAGTGTTGTGTAGTTTATTAGCTTCCATGTACTATTTATGTACTGGAACATACTAAGAATTTAAAATGTTATATTACATTTGTTATTATTATACGTGAAGCAAAAACTTAAAACTTAAGGCCTTGAGTCGTGGTGCAGCGGCACAAAATGTGAGTGTAAAACCGACTGTTTATGGGTTCCATCCCCACTCGAGGAAATGAAATATTTACTTAAATTTATATTTTCATTTCTTCGCTCTGGAGTTGAGTTGTGCCACTCAACACACAACGCCTCTAGAGTTCTGTGGAAAATGGAAAGCGGAGTGTCTTAACACTAGGTTCCCTCTGCCTACTCTAGATGCGGAATACAGTGTGAAGCAGAAAAAAAAGTAATTTTCAGTTTCTTTTTATAGACAGTCAAGATTCTATCTGATACCCATATGAAAATTTTGAAATTTTATGCATAATAGTACAAAAAAAAGTTATATCCAAAACGATTATTTATGCTACATTTTAATCAAGAAACATGGACTACGAGCTTTTGGAACATTGTATTGTGACCTGAAAAATCTTACTTTTAGGTCGTTTCGTCACATATTTAACAATGACAAATACTATGTTCAGAATTAATGCTCTGCTTGCGAAATTCATATTCATAAATAATACCCTTACACTGAAGCCTAAATTGTATACTGTTGGTTTGTACTCATGAATTCTACTTTAATAAGTCCCACAGTTGCAAAAAGCAATTTGAATAAAAAATATATATAATATTTTCAAGAATTGTTCGATCTTAAAACATTTTTTAGCTTTACGCTATATCACCCACAAAGCAGGGTAAGTGGAGGGAACCTGGGAACCTAGAGGTAAGACACTCCGTTCCCGTTAAGACCCTTCCGTTCCCTAATTTCCGGAGGCATTGCGTGTTTAGTGGTAGACTTTAAAACGTGAACACGAAAATATGAAATATTTCATTTCCCCGATTGGGAATTGAACCTATAATAATCTTATTTACTATGGCACCTGTACCACTGCGCCACAACAGTCTCAAACACGTATCTAGTCTATCTAAGCTCTTCAATCAAAAACATTCTAACCTATATATTTTTCCAAATACCTAAATGAAATTCAATAGACTAGTAAGTATCAAATGTACAGGAGCTATTAATAATCTATAATAATTAATTAATTATAATTAAGCAGAATACCATAGGTTATTAATGTTGTAATTAAGCTGATCGATCTTCTTCAAACCAGAATTATTACTGTTTTAATCAATGTCCTATATAATATTTCATAGTACGTACAGGGGAAACGTTTTCCCACAATCCTATTTGATGATGCCGTATCTTAACTGTGTTTCTCAGATAGTACCTACCGAGGCCCATGAAAAGATGATTACATTGACAAATGGCCCGTCCCCAGGGCCCTTAGGTTAGTAATCTACTTGCAAATGTAGGCCAATTAATTTTCTTCCATACTCTCATATAGAGAAAATATTATACCAATTTATTATAATTACAAGAACAAGTGGATTTTACTATATAAATTATCATTATTTTATTTTGACAATATCTAATATAGGCCTCTTTTTCAGTATGTTTGAAAAGTATAAGAATAGAAAGGAAGAAGGTATCTAATTTTATTTGAATTTTGTAAATCTTAAATTATTTCAATTTGTTTGTCGTTATTTTAACACGTTTTGCACAATAATATAATAGAAAGCAAAGAAAGATGCTTAAATTTAGTTTTTTATAACATCTTCGTTTTTTATAACAACTTAGCTATAAAAATCTGTATCGTTTTTATTACATGCTACAAAAAATATATTGAATCATATTGACCTGATTATATTTCTCAAGAAAAAAGCACGTGTATGTAAGTAATATTGTAGTTTTAAGACAGTTTTATTAATTTTGTAACTCAAATTGTAATACGAAATTTAGTTATATGTATCTAATTTTCGTGAGCTCCTCAGCTTGAGGCCGACGTGGCGCAGGCGCACAAGGGTGTGATTGTAATGCGGGAATTAATTATTATTTAATAATATTTTTATTTAATTTTACAATTTATAAAGTAGTAATCCACACTTAGAAAAGAAAAATACTTATTTAGAAAACGTATAAAAATTTGAACGTAGCGGGACTCGAACCCGCGCCTCCTGGAAACCGACCAGGCGCTCGATTTTTATACGCTTGTCGGTTATTTATATTGTTAGCATGAGCGCCTAGTCGGTTTCCAGGAGGCGCGGGTTCAAGTCCGGCTACGTTAAAATTTTTATACGTTTTCTAAATAAGTAATATTTTTATTTCTTCACTCTGGCACCAAGGCAAAAGCCCGGCGTTAAATTCCGCCACTCACGCATGTAATTTTTCGAAAAATTCAGACAAAAGTAAGGAACGGATGTTTTATACTAAATTACACTGCAGTATGCAGGGTATTTAATATCTAAACCTCAATATACAAAAGTTTACGCAAAAAAAAAACAGTTTACGAGTACATACCAGTTTTGATAATGTTAATATTTAATTGGCGATAGCTAATTGGTATCTCTAGCTCGTTCCAGACGATCTCGTCTTACGTTTCAGTCACTGCCAGATTTAACCAAGTTAAATAGACGTTCGCTATTTAACTAAACTTAAACTAATTTTGTCTTCTTTTATTTGATTTCGTTGAAAAGAAATTAAATTCAGTTAAAGTAAATTGGTTTTCTTGTCACTTACTTTAAAATCAAGCTCGATTAAGATATTGTGTAATATTTACTATACGAGATTGTAACATGAACCGTGATACAATTGAAAGACTTCAGTTCCATTTTCCAGAAAATTTTATAAGTTTCCTTATAAACTTTCAAACTTTTGATTTTATTTTCCGAGTTCTGACTTGGCAATGTGTTTTTGCTTATCTTTCAAATATATTTAATTTATTTAATAACTTTTATATATAAAGCTACATATATTATTTTATTTTAATAGTAACAGGCTAGGAAAAGGTTTAAAGAGTACTTGTGCGCGGTAAAAGAGGGTCCTAAAGTAAGTAGTAATTACAGTGATATATCCTCTGTCGTTTGTTAATCTTAACCTGTCTAGACTTTTGAAGGTGACACGATAGAATTTCTTAGACTAAGATTTACTATAAAAATTGTAAAATTCTATATTATTTTAGTTTTAAACAATATTGATAAAACAATTAGATTTATTAACTTCTAACTGTCAAAGTAAGACAACAATATCAATATATCTATTAAATTACAAATATAAAAGTTTTGATTGATATTTGTTATTCAATCACGAAGCGGATGAATTCACCCGAATGAATTTTGGGTGTAAAGGTAAATTTTATTTGGAGCAAAAAGTATTGACGCGTTTTGTAAATCGGGCCACACATAAACTAAATATATTTATGCATATGTGCCTATAATAGAATTACAACAAGTATAAAAGTTAATTAATATTTTATAATATAAAATATTATATCAGCTTCACGCTGTATCCCGCACACAGCATGGTAGGCAGAGGGAACTTAGTGTTAAGACACTCCGTTCCCTACTTTCTGCCAAATTCTGGAGGCATTGCGTGTTGAGTGGCAGAACTCAACACCGCGCTTAACCTCGACACCAGAGCGAAGAAATGGAAATATAAATTTAAGAAATATGCAATGTCTAGAATTCGAGAAGAAGGTAGTGGACGGAGTATCTCGACACTAGGTTTTTTGTGCCTGTTATGTGCGACGTAAAACGTGGAGGTAAGAAAAAAATATTTAGCTTAACGCAGTATTCCGCACACAGCAGGGTAGGCAGAGAGAATATAGTGTTATGACACTCCGTCCACCATTTTCCGGCGAAATCTGATGGCATATAAATATTCTCTTATTTAAAATTTCAACTTATTATTGTTGGAGTCAGTTAACTTATGGCGTATTAACTAAGTATTACAAAATGTTACATAGTAAATACAAATAACTAGCCTGTGCTATTATTTATTTGTTAGCCTAAACAAGTTTTACCCCGGCCAAATTTAGTAAGTACAGGTGCAAAATAGGTGCGCAGGTGACATGTGAGATTTCCTAGGACACGTTAGGCCGCCTATCCCGGTTATCGATCTTATATCAACAAAGGTCGCCCCTGTCTGGTTGACTGAAGAATTTTCTTAATAAAATTCTAAATCTTGTCTATTATAGAGAATATATAGGTAGATGAATATTTATTTATTTACCGTTGTTACCGTTAGTACAATTTTATTAATAATATAATAAAAGATTTTTAAACATTTTTAAAGTGTTATTCCACACTTAGGAAAGAAAAATACTTATTTAGAAAACGTATAAAAATTTGAACGCAGCGGGACTCGAACCCGCGCCTCCTGGAAACCGACCTGGTCTCCAGGTCTGGTTTCCAGGAGGCAGTTCGAGTCCCGCTGCGTTCAATTTTTTATACGTTTTCTAAATAAGTATAATAAAAGATTTTGATTTAGATTAAAGAAAATGAAAAAAAAAAAATTATATAAATATCTACTAATACTAATAAATACAACATATGACTACTTGACACAGAAATAATTTGGCTTGTAGGTACATTAGGGAGTATAGAGAAGCATTAATATATGATATTCACCAAATTCCTGCGGAATCGGAAAAAAACGGGAAACTTTCAATTTTACATCATACTGTCTACGCAAGCAAATATGCGAGCGACAACTAGTGCATTATAATCGTGATATTATTTTCCATATGGAAAATAAATAATCTTTTTTTACACGGATTTGTAAATGTTTATGTAAATTAACATATATAAAAAATTATGAAGTAGGTCACATTCGAGATGTACGCTGTAGATTATAAAATACGATATACATATAATGTACTCTTATTCCGGTCATATGTCGTATATTTAATTTTCTTTTAATATACATGTATACGTAGCAAATATTTATTTTGAAAATTTTAGAAGAAAATCTATAAATTCAGCGATAAACCGCTGAATATATAGATTATATTTGAATGACATCTAATAAATGTTTTTTATTCGGCTTCACATTGTATCCCACATATAGCAGAGTAGACAGAGCCAACGTAGAGTTAAGACACTCCCACTTTAAGCCGAATTACAACGTAGAGTTAAGACACTTGTTTACCCACTTTCCACCGAATTATCGATCTTTACGTGTTGAGTTGCCAGAGCAAAGAAATGAAAATATTAATAAATAATAATTAATTCCCCCGAATTGGATTCGAACCTGACCACGGCCTCATATTAAACATATTATTTTTTAACATTTTCAACTTCTTATAATATTACATATACGAATAAGGTAGAGTAACATTAACTGCCACAAAGCTTAATCATTATATTACTTTCATTTTTTACTCCTTTGTTCCACTCTTAGTGGATAAGGAATCTAATAAATTATGCCCATGAGACCACCCACATAGATTAAATTTTATGCAGTGAGCGTAAAACTGAAATAAATTGTACGCCGTATTTTATTTGCGGTAGATTTATAGTTTTTGAAAGATGGTTTTGTCCCTTATCGTATACAGGGTGGTGGTTACTGGTGGTTAAGTTTTTTTTCGTAATTTTGAAACAAAAATTCTCCATAAAACAATATAAAATATAGAAATAATTTATTTTGTAATTTGAAACATTTCTGTAAAAAATCCATAATTGTTTTTACTAATTGGTATATTCTCTGTTGCGTTAATATGATACCAATTATATTGTTTCATATGAATAATTATATAAATTATATTAATAATTTTATTTAGAACGATATGTACTTATCGATATAGACATGTATTTCTTTCTGTTCTTTTCCGTTGTTGGGCAAATTGTATTTTTTATCAATTTCAATACTTTTACAATTGATTAAATTACTTATTTAAAAAAGCTAACAACATAAATAACTTAGCACGTAGCAATTTTTATACGTTTTCTAAATAAGTATTTGTCTTACCTTAGTGTGGAATAACACTTTAAACATGTTAAAAATATTTAATAAATAGCATTCTTACCAGACGATAATTCTTAGTAATTATCTTTGGGTAGCGGAAATTTGTAAAAATCTTCCTCCAGAGATGCTAACTACATAAATAAGTTATAACAAGCGTATAAATAATTCGGCCTAACTTGATGAGAGCGTATGGCTGTATCTGTATGGCCTAGTGGTCAGAGCGCCTGGTCGGTTTCCAGGAGGCGGGGGTTTAAGTCCTGCTACGTTCAAATTTTTATACGTTTTCTAAATAAGTGTTTTTCTTTTCTAAATGTGGAATAACACTCTAAGCATGTTAAAAATAATTGATTAAATTCTTTAATGATAAAGTAGTGATTACACCACACTGCACTTAATGCGATATATTATGATTATTGCAGATTATTATCATTATTATTTATTATTTTTGTGGTAACGCGACCGACGGTTATGGTTTCGATCCCCACTCGGGAAAATTAATTATTATTACCAAATTAGGTACCAGGGCAAAAGCGCGGAATTGAGTTCCGTCTCCCCACACACAATGTCTTGCATGTATATTTATTATATAGAGACTTATATTCTATAAGCAAGGTAATATGGTTTGATTCATATTTCATAATATCAACTTTCATTTCAGCACATCAGGGGGAAATTCATTTAATATTTTTATTGAATATAGTATGTAGATAGATATAAGGTTTCGAACATTATATTAATATTTTTTTTATCAGCTTCACGCTGTATCCCGCACACAGCAGGGTAGGCAGAGGGAACTTAGTGTTAAGACACTCAGTTCTCCACTTTCTGTCGAATTCTGAAGGCATTGCGTGTTGAGTGGCAGAACTCAACGCCACGCTTTGCCTCGACAGCAGAGCGAAGAAATGGAAACATAAATTTGAGTAAATATTTCATCTCCTCGAGTGGGGATCGAACCCACAACCAGTCAGTTTTACAGTCACACTTTTGTGGCCCTGCGCCACGACTGGCCTCATATAATAATCTAAAGTATTAAAATTTTCATATTACAAGTCACTAAGAGTGCGCTTCAATTTATTAATTAAATAATCGCGTAGCTCAAGCGGGCGAAGCCGCGGATGGGTCGTTAGTTATAAACTTATAAATAAACTTGCAGTTAAGCTAACCAATATGATTATAGAAAAGGGGCGCCACAACAGTGAAGGCTATTTATTCTAGGAAATTTATTCCTATATACTCTACCCGATTATAAAACTGGTTTTTAACTGATTTAGTATTTAAGTTGCTATTGAATATTTTTGTTATTTGCATGACTTTTATATAAAAATAAGCCGCTTTTTTAAATATAGCTTCACGCTGTATCCCGCACACTGCAGGGTAGGCAGAAGGAACCTAGTCTTAAGACACTCCGTTCACCACTTTCTGCCGAATTCTGGAAGCATTGCGTGTTGAGTGGCAGAACTCAATGCCGCAAATTTTTAAAAATATAGAGTTTTTAGATAAGAAGAAGTTTAAATCATAATTGAAATCTCATTTCGAATCGAATATAAAAAAAAAACCAAACAACAAATTACTTTAATACTTCTCAAAAACAAAAAAACAAACGAAAGATAGGAATTTTAGTAAATTGCTCTACATTTCGCCGACTGTGCCGTTTTGTTTACGAACGTAAGCTATGGAAGCAATATTACTGCGGGGATGTACCTACGCATGTCGTTGCCGCAATAAAATTGAGGACGACAGCTTCCGCACCACGACAGAAGCTTCTCCTCTAACAAAATATCAGATAACACAGGATAGGACAATGGCCTAGTCTGTCCCATCCGTTGTTATTCAATTCTCACAAATTAGTGTCAGATAACGTGTTATTATTTCGTAAGTAAATTAAATTAAATATTTTTTGTTTTTAACTGAATTTGGTATCAGAGCAAAGAGATGATAATATTAATAAATAATCATTCATTCCCTGAGTAGGAATCGAATCCACAACCGTCACGTTACAGTCATGCTTGTGCCACTGCGCCACGATGGAATCAAGTCATGAGGTACAAGCCACAATGACCTCAAGTCATGATCTTATGTTTAGAGCGAAATTGGAAACGTTAGTTCATTTCAACAAAATCATGTAAAAGTAAAAGTAAAACTACGCATAGTAAATATATAAAACTGCAAAGATATATGCAACAAAAAAAATGGAATAATTTATTTACTTATATTTCCCAATATCTTTTATTTACTTCATTTCACTTATCTTTTATATATATAATGTTATATATTTCAGTAATATATGCAAAATTAATTTTAATGAGCTTTAAATCGAGCTTAATGAGGTCGGACCGTCAATCATTATAATTATGAATCTTGTTTAAAATTTCAACGAAGTAAACTACTCAAATACTAGCTAAATAGATACTAACGTTTTATTTTATAATCCTACTAAGAATTTTTTTCTAACATTTTTTTAGCCACAGTATATTGAAAGTTTGAAAGCAAGAAGTAACCAGGTCAATTTCGAGCCAGATTCATTTGGCAAGATACATTCATTTATTTATTCTAGACCATTAATTTGGTTGAAAAGAAAAATATTTTAATATAATTATTCCTAAAAATATTACAATTTTTGCTTATATGACCTTAAAATATTAATAAAAAGAGATTGTTCGATTGATGATTATTGAACGGGTTGATAAAATAAAAACTCTTTATTTTTTTTCAAGATTTCAAAAAAAAAACAATTTTTTCTTGCCTTCACAGTGACAAGCATTTGACAAACACATTTATTTAGTTTGATATTCATTAAGAGGCTATGAGAACAGGCTAGTAATAGAATAATAGCCTTTTTTTAAATAATCTAATATTAAAAAGTGAAAAGTAGAAGTTAATTTAAAATAAAAAAAATACAGTCGAATTGATAATCTCCTTTTCTAACAGAAGTCAGTTAAAAAGAAAATCAAAAAACAAGAAAAGTAAACATTTTTTGGAATTGCACGAATTTGAAATTTAAAAGTATAAATTTGCTTAAAACAGTAAATTTGGTGCGCAAAAGAAGAGAGTGCAAAATTTATATCCATGCAAATAAACATAAACAATATTATTATTATTTATTGAGGCCAGTCATGGCGCAGTGGCATAAAGTGTGACTGTAAAACCGACTGGTTGTGGGTTCGATCCCCACTTGACGAGATGAAATATTTACTTAAATTAATATTTCCATTTCTTCACTCTGGTGTCGAGGCAAAGCGCGGCGTTGAGTTCTGCCACTTAACACGCAATGTTGGAGGTATTCGGCAGAAAGTAGGGAACGGAGTGTCTTACACTAGGTTCCCTACCCTGCTGTGTGCGGGATACAGCGTGAAGCTGATTTGATTTTTTTTATATTATTATTTGTATATGATCGGCTTAGTATTCTTTTGATTGTTAAACATAAAAATATTTGATAAACATACGAGTTACAACCAACTATCCATCATACAACATGAGTAAAGTTGAAAGGTTGACCGTCGTCAAATAAGGGTCCGAGAAACGCTATATTATAATAAACTTAAGATTGCACAAAGACTTGCTTCTACGTACTACGTAGAGCTTCTGTTAATTTCTGTAGAACGAAATAAATATTTAAATACTTCATTTGCCGTAAGTAAACGCAGCCATTTCCTATAGTGAAAAGAATTTATAGTTGGTACTGTTATAGTAGGTTGTATTTTTCTTTCGTTGTAGTAGATAGCGTCAGGTATATATATTTAAAATTAATTTGTGTAATTTCGTATTATTATTTTTAATAAGTATAAATTAATATAATATGACGCCGTCGTGGCGCAACAAGAGTGTGACTGTAACGCGACGGTTGTGGGTTCGATACCTACTCGAGGGCATGATTTTTATTAATATTTCTATTTGCGATTTTGAATTCCGTCTCTCAACACGCAATGCTTTGAAAAATACGGCAGAAAGTGGGGAACGAAGTGTCTTAACAGTAGGTTCCCCCTGCCAACCATGCTTTATACGAGATACAGCGTGAAGCTGATTGAAATAACAAAAATATTAAAAAAATAAGCAATAAAAAGTGAACTTAGCGTCATAATGGTTCATATCAATAGTTTAAGCTATAATAATATATTTAAGTAATGAAAGCTGTACCCTGTTCTGCCAGCGCAGATGGCATTCGTGCGAAATAATTTTATTTTGATTCGCACGAGTGCTTACGACCGTTTAACAAGTACTTTTACAAATACGACATCTTCTTCCACTATTCCTAAGACCGTTCTAATTTAATATATTTTTAGTAAATATATTCCATTGATTTCTCAATTAAATTGAGTGAAAATGAATGGAAAAAAAAGTTAAAAAAAAGAAAAAAAAGTGAAGAAGTTCTGTAAACATAAAAAAGTTTAATAAAATATCGTTGTGGTGTTTTCGCTTGAATCTAACAAATGGTGCTTATCCTTCTCGAGAGATAAACGACCGCCGAGAAGTGCTGAGCGACGGGCTTGTCGAATTTGAAATATCTACAAACGCCTCGCTGAGAATTATGGATTGAAGCCCGTTGAGGGGTGTTAAACAAGGCAAGTAAATAAAAATTGATAAGATTTTTCTATTAGTAATATTTATAAAACGAAATGGCTCTTGATGATAAATAAAATTGGAAATTAACTTCTTCTTTTTATAATGTGTATAGCATTAGAATATATTTTAAATATTATTATGAAGCATTTTCAAAGTATTAATTAAAATATTTACTACAAAATTTAAAATATAGTTATTTTAAAACTAAAATAAAAATGATTATTCAAAGTATTTTTTTTTAAATAAGAATAAACTCAATTCAAACAAAACTACAAAAACTTTTTCTACACACAACTCCCTCAAAAACCGATAAAGTAAAACTCCAAACTAAAAAAAAAACACACACACAACTTACCAACTTCCCTAGGTGTTCAAAAATCAAACTAAATCCCATAATGCCACCAGATCACAGTCAACGTTGTAAAACATGGGCGAAGAGAGCCAAAAATAACTTGAAAAACAGTCCAAAACGCACTTTCGTATTAACACGGGCGAGATCTCGCTGATAGTTCCGGAAGTGGGTTTCAGAGCGTCTGGAGCGACCGTCGCGTCCCCACTCCCGCAGCTCACTGGATGAACGATCTCCACGGAGTCTGCGTAATAGGACGGCATTCCTACAGATTGCTGTATGGGAATAAACGTTAATAAATTACCAACGTCGTATACGCGTAACGCGAACGCGAACGAGCCTGTGTTCTTGATTGGTTTGAAGTCCCCGCTGATGATCTTCGCTTGCATGTGGGCACTGCGGTGACCTGGATGCGTGTTTAACTTAGTACAAGGATTGTTTTGTTGTGGATGAAACTTTTAATTTTGCATAAGAATGATGTAATATGCCTATGTAATATTAGATGATGTATCCGGCATATACCAGAGAAGGTAGACGTAACATAATATTAAGACACTCCGCTCAATTTTTAGGATATGGCGTGTTGGGTGGCAAAACTCATTGCCGCGCTGTTTTTTTTTATTGTAACTCGAGGGATGAAATGATATAGTTATAAATTAACTATAACTAAGTAGGAATCGAACCTACTACCGCGTTAACAATCCAAAATCATTACAAATAATAGCAGTAGTAAAAATACATATTTATATTTTTCTATCTAAATCAGCTTGTTTCAGGCGTTTTTTAAAACGAAAATCAGTTTCTATTAACATTGTAATACATTGTGATGGAAGGAAATTATGAGTGCAATATACACCCAGAATAGACTGTTTATATTTAATGTACCATACCTCTACTGTACTGTAGGATGGTCGACCGACCTGGTCGGTTTCCAGGAGGCGCGGGTTCGAGTCCCGCTTCAATTTTTTATTCGTTTTCTAAATAAGTATGATGTATAAAAAGTATCCTATGTTACAATAGTCCTGCAAAGGACTGAAGAACGTAAAATTATTATAAAAGATTCATAAATATTTATACACTAGTGGGCGTGGCTTATTCTTCTTGTATAACACAATATTTTTTTTGTCATTTCGATAACTTTAATGATCTAATAACATTAACATTTTAAATGACAATATGCATACAATGATAGCTAAAGTTTTCCACTTCAATAAAACATTTATTTTGTGGCAATATTGTCACATTATATATTTTTTATCAGCTTCACGCTGTATCCCGCTACCCACTTTCCACAGAATTCTAGAGGCATTGCGTGTTGAGTGGCGGAACTCAACGCCGCGCTATGCCTCGACACCAGAGTAAAGAAATGGAAATATAAATAAATCAACTCCACGCTGTATTCCACACACTGCAGGGTAGGCAGAACAGGGTAGGGGAACCTAGTCTTAAGACACTTTGTTCCCCACTTTCTGCCGAATTCTGGAGGCATTGCGTGTTGAGTGGCAGAACTCAAGTACTCAGAAATATAAATTTAAATAAATATTTCATCTCCTCGAGTGGGGATTGAACCCATAACCAGTCGATTTTACAGTCACATTTGTGCCCCTGCGCCACGACCCGCCTCAACTTCGGTACCATAAGAGAAAACAATCCAGTACGCATGGAGAACATAGTGCGTTTTTCACTTTACAGCTCGTGTCAAGACATTATGTGATGAGTGGTTTAAGGCAAAATTCACACTATAGTGCCAGTCACGATTCGATCTCGGTCTGACCAGACAGTTAATCATATTGTTATATCAGAAATTATGGGACCATTCTTACTATGCTTCCCGTCAAGTGCTGGTCTAATTCGCGTATATATAAGAACTAGCGGCTCGCTCACGGCTTCGCCTGCTTAAAATATATTATTTATGTATTTAATAAGCAGAATTGATTGGCAACTATAATGACTTCTTATAAGATTTTTTTACGACATTATCGTCAAAGAATTTTTGATTGTTTTAAATTAAAAAATACGACCATTGTTGATATTTGGTATTTATAAAATTTACATAAAGCTAATTGTTTATTACACGTATATATTTTTGTAACTTTATGTTCTTTTTACCTATATAATATATTCTTTTAAATGTGCTGATGTCAGTGAATAATTTAATTTACTCATTCAGAAAGAGCCTTAAATGTTAAATTATTGATTTGAAGGATTCATAATATTCTTTGTAAAATAACTGTAATAATTGCATGTTAACTCTTGTACAGTTTTTAAATTAGTTACATATATTATATGAACGAACCAACCAAAAAATCTTTGTATTTACTTGATATTTCTTTCAAGATCGTTCTTTATCTCCGTGTTGAATAAATTACGACTTCTTTCAAATGACGATAACTTTTCTTTTAATGAACCGATTTTGATGAACTACTTTAGTAGTTAAGTTGAGTTAAAACAAAGCAATTGGTGAAATTTTCAAGTAAATCGGTTCAGTACTTTCAGAGAAAAATGTGGACAAAAATATGTCGACAGACAGACAGACAGACAGATAGACAAGAAATAAAAAAAAATCTTTTTGCTTTCTATTATTCTTTTTAAGTGTCCCTCTCCATCCATTTCAGTCAAAATTACTAAATGTACAGACAAAATATTTTTACTGTCTTATTATATATAGTGATAATTTTTATACAAGAATATGAGATCTTTTTTTATTTTTATATTTCCCTGCCTTGAAAGGGAAAAGCGGAACTCTTATATAAGATAATTTTGCTGTCCCTCTGACAAGGCACTTTTTCTCAGGAACGTGTGTGAAATATGAGGTATCAAGCTGAAAAAAGCAAAAGTACCTTCTAAACCAACAACACACAACAAAAAGATACGGCCGTTTATACCGTAAAAGTTTAAAGTTATACTCCATAATACAACTAATTGATTAAATATGAGATCTTACCGAGAATGAACTGTGAACCGGAACTTTAATGTGGATCATCCCTAACTCGGAGCAAGGAAATGAAAATAATTCATTCCACCGAGTTAGGATAAATGCCACAACCACCGCATTTACAGTCAGAGCTGTCCAACTGCGCTACGATGTAGTGTCAATTTCATCAGGACATTAGCTTCCGTAGAAAGCACCTTATGTTGAATCTTATGTATAGACTAAATACGCTTCATTTTAAACTTTTTATTATAAGTTTTTAATTTAGCTTCACACTGTATCCCGCACATAGGCAGGTTGAGGGAACCTAATGTTAAGACACTCCGTTCCCTATTTTCCGCCAAATTCTAAAGGCATTGTGTGTTTAGCGGCGGAATTCAGCGCTGCGCGTTGCTTAATAACCTGAGCAAAGAATGAAATGAAGATGAAAATATTTAATATTTCAGTATATAAATTACTGGCCTGTGATTTTTATTATAAGATTTTTAATTTATTTTATTTCCGTTCAAATTACTGTCTAAAAATGTATTCTTATTCTTCAAATAAACAACATATACTTATCTACTCTTCATAATATTAGAATAAAAAAGTTAATGTGAAACACGTTTTCCAGCTCACTGAAAAACATAACGAAATCGGGTTTTTTGTAAGAAGGTAAGCTTGTTACGTTATGTCGACTGGTATTTACGGAAAAAGGTATTGTTACAACATTTAGAAGTATTTTATAATATTGAATTTAGATAATATTGATTTATTGACATTATATTTGCTTGCATGTTGATAGAACTTTCTTTTTTTTTTTATTTAATAAAAAAATATTGTGTTAATTTTGAAAAACTTTCGTACTTTTAAAAAAAAAACTTTTTTAGCAAACGTATAAATTACGTAGCGAGATTTGAATGAGCCTGGACGGCTTATTAGCGCAGTTTTAAAGCTACATACATATGCATAGTATTTTTTTTCTCTCTATTCTACGCCATTTATTACCTCAAAATAAACTAATAAAGAACACGCCAAAATTCCTTGATTTTTTTAAGATTAGAAGAAGGAAGAAAAGAAGATTTTTTTATATAAGAAGATCTATATTGCTATTTTATTAACCATTTCCAAAAATATGTGTTTTTCGGTTTTATTCACTCAAGACAGTTCTGGTTGATGATGATGATGATAATGACGATGATGATGATGGTGATGGTGATGTGTGATACTTAAGCTACAATATAACAATGTTATTTGAATATTATTATATTAAATTTATAAAAGGCTTTCAATTAAGTGAAATCTCAATTTGCGTTGGAGTGAGATTTACACGGTAGTAAATCCCATAATAATCCCAAGATGTATAAGCCAGCTTTTACAAGTAAACGCTGTGGATATAGCAAAATAATTTTATTTTTTAATAGCTTTTACCATATAAATTACCTGTATATGTAGTCACGGCAGCAAGGCATTATTGTTTTACCACCTTTTGCATTATCGAATGGCTACTCCGTCGTTAATTTGAATAATGCGAACGAAGCGATCGCACATGAAAGCGTACGTAATTAAAATTGGACACAATCGACAGTTTCAGCTTTACAATAAAAACCTCACTCACTGTTGCTATAATTGTTATACCTGCGATTTAACTTCATTAATACACTAAAACAGATAAATTTGTTATAGCATCAAGAGATTATAATAGAAAATTCTATGAAAATCTATTTTATATTTTTTTTCTTGATATAAGACACTCCGGTCTCAACTTTCCGCCGAAGCATTGCGTGTTGAGTGGCTGAACTCAACGCCACGTTTTGCCCCGACGACCGAGCGAAGAAATGAAAATATTGAATATTCAATTTCCTCGACTGGGAATCGAATCCACAACCTATCGCGCTTACAGCATCACACTTGTGCCCTTGCGCGACGACTGACCTAATATATCTTCAATATACAAATAAACGTAGTAAGTACTTACAAAAGAATTTCAACTTTGATATACTTGGCGTATCAAGTTAATTATGATTTAAGAAAAAACGATCTCATAAAATATTACTCAAAAGAAAATCGTTTCCGAACCCCGGTATTCATACAAAAAATGTATTTTTAACGTTTCCTTGTGAACCTTCATTTAATAATTAACCCTCCCTAATATTATATACGCGAGAACGCGTACAATGTGTTCCTGGAACGCGAACATCTGGCAGATAGTCATTATACATTCACTACCTCATTCCGCTTTGTGCTTACTTAATTTTATTGTGGCTCTAGACCAGGGGTTCCCAAACTTTTCTTACTCAAGGACCATTTGTATATCATTCTTGGTAGCAGGGACCACGATGCATGTAGGTATAATAAAAAAAATACCTGTGATAATCAAACAAAAACTTGACGGACCATATTTAGGCTTCTGCGGACCACTGGTTGGGAACCAGTGCTCTAGACATTTTTAATCTTATTAGGCGGGCCTCATCCCACAGTGCGTTACTTACCACACGATGCTCGAAGGAAACGGGATCTGTAATGGAATAGGTATTCATTTTAATTATATGTTTGTAGCTGTTTACTCTCATGGGCGTGTGCCCGATTCTGAAACGATAATATGGAACGAAATTGTAAAATTGTTTATTGTTTATTTATTTTTAAAGTAAATATTAAGAAGTTCTGAGAGATATGTCTCAGAGTATAAGCTTAAGTCTGATATGAATTATGCAGGAACAATATACTAATCGACATGAAATGTTGAGGCCAGGGGCCCAGTGGCACAAAGTGTGACTATTAGTTGACACGACAGGTTGTGGGATCGATTCACACTCGAGTAAGTGAAATATTTAATATTTTCATTTTGCTCGCTCGAGGCAAACCGCAGTGTTGAGTTCCGCCACTCAACACGTAATGCCTACAGAATGCGATACACAATGAGAACCGGAGCGTCTCTTAACACTATCCTTAATGTGTTCGGGATATAACGTGACGCGAAAAAACAATCATCCACTTGATTCATTCTCGCATTGGATAGATTATATATATATTTTTTAATCACATTCTGTTTAGTTTAATACATTTAAAGATATTTTTTTGTGATTTACATAAAAAATATCAAACCGCTTACATTAACAACTTTTAATGTAAATTTATAGTACTAAAATAAAAATAATGCGAAATGAACATTCAGTGTGTATAGAGCTGTACTGTCTCCCGCTATAAATAAATGTAAGAAGGAAACGCGTAGGGTGGTCGCCAAGTAAAGCACTTCGAATACTATAGATTAACTTAAAATGTTTATTTTGTAGAACATATAGTTTTAGTAACAGTAAACTTATGAATGATACAAAACTTAAAAACAAAGGATTTCAACTTGGTTTCTCTATTGTTATTAAGGCTACTACTACTTATCCACTATATTAGTTTTAATATTTTTTTTTCTCTCTATATTACTTATAATATATTTTTACCAAAAATATCACTACTGCTTATATTCCATATGACTTGACTGATCCCAAGGGAAATAAGGAAAAGCGGGAAATATGCTGGAGATCTAACGCAAATACGTCTTTAAGTAGAGTTCCATAAATAATTTGTGATATAAATCTATATAAATATTTAAAAGTTTTTACAATATTTTATTAATATTACAATAATTTAAAATATACAACTAATGTATATTAATAAAGTGGTATTTTTTTATAACCAACTAGGAGGATTCCCCTCTGCTCGTTTCGCTGACAAATTCCCGACTTTCAATGATCAAAAAATAACGTTATTAATGTTGAATCTATTATTGTTTACATTATAAAACCTACTTCGACTTGAGAAATTATTTTTGTACTGGATAGCCTAGCCTGGAGACAAGCAAAATTAAAAAATACAAAAACTAAAGAATATTTTCGTATATTATTTTAAATAATACAGTATTATACATTATTAAAATAACTACGTTAGATGCATTGTACGTTTCATATAAATCAAATTTGGCTTTTACAGCGTATCAATAAAATTGATATTTTAGAGGACATCACAGTTTTAAAATCGCATCGTGCGTGGGAAGACTCGTGAATGTTGCAGACGGTGGAAGATAATAGCTATTAATCAGCTTTACGCTGTATCCCGCACACAGCAGGGTAGGCAGAGGGAACCTAGTGTTAAGACACTCCGTTCCCCAATTTCTGCTGAATTCTGGAGGCATTACGTATTGAATGGCAGAACGCAACGCAGCGCTTAATCTCAACACCAGAGCGAAGAAAATGGAAATATAAATTTAAGTAAATATTTCATCTCTTCGAGTGGGAATCGAACCCACAACCAGTCGGTTTTACAGTTACACTTCGTGCCGCTGCGCCACGACTGGCCTCATAATAGCTATTATCTACACTAATATTATAAAGCGAGTTAATTTGACATTCAAAGTGTACGATATAACGATGTTCAGGTGCTAAAGTAGTTTTAAAGTAAATTCACTATCAAATTTGAAAATAAAATATCGCCTGAACATTTATGATTATATTATAAAATAGATACTTTGAAAAGTTTACCGCGATGACACAAGATATATTTATATAATAGAAAGAGAAAGAAAACATATTTCAGATGTTTGTTTTTTTTTACATATATATCTAAAAAAAATGCCTACATTTTGCATCAAACAAAGATATAATATTTATGTTTTAATTATATGGCAGAAAAACATAATGAAAAAGAAAATATTTTAATATTAAAAATAAATGAGACCAGTCGTGGCGCAGGGGCACAAAGTGTTACTGTAAAATCGACTAGTTGTGGGTTCCATCCCCACCCGAGGAGATGAAATATTTACTTAAATTTATATTTCTATTTCTTCGCTTTGGTCGCGAGGCAAACGCTTTGAGTTCTGCCATTCAACACACAATGCCTACAGAACTCGGCAGAAAGTGGGGAACGGAGCGTCTTAACACTAGGTTCCCTCTGCCTACCATCCTGTTTGCAGGATACAGCGTGAAGCTGATTGATTATTAAAAATAAATATTTTATGCGTGAAACCATAATGGCGTAATGGGACGCGATTCTGTGGATTCAATCCTCACCCGGCCCACAGATCCTCGCTCTCTGCCTACTCTGCTATGAGGGAATAGCTTTACTTTAAATACTTGATTTAAAAAAAAGAAAAATAGGGAAATAAAAAATATTTAAATAAAAAATATTTAAAAGTATAATAAAATAAGTTATCCTTAAATTAAAACTAAACACTAAAAAAAAATTATTGTTATCAGGTAAAATAATAAATTGTAAGGAAGGTAACAATAACACAATGTGGGGTAAGTTACATTCAATTTTCCTCGATAAGCCAATGTAAGACAATAAGTGTTTTAGGAGATGAAAGGTATAGGGAAAAAATAAGTTGGCAAAGGAGAAAAAAATTTTGATTAACCGATCCATTTCAATTTGCAAAGAGTTTTTTTTAATTATACCCTACTACTATGACTACTCCTATAACTACTAGCGGGGTAGTCAGAGAGGACGGAGCGCCAAACACTACGGTCTCTACATACCTCTTTCGCCTCGTCCACTGTCATCAACCTCTTCATACATTCCAGGGGGTTCTCATGCTTTTTACGTGACCTTCCTCCAGTATCTTTGATACTGTGTTTTCGAAGGTCAACCGAGGTCTGCCCCAATTAATTATATATACCTATATTGTAGAAATTTGAATCATTATTATTTTATCTGTTACTAGAGGGCGCGCGCGGCTTCGCCCGCTTATTAGGAGTGAATTCTAAAAAAACCACGTTCAATAAAATATTTTTAACAGTCTGAATTTAAATTTTTATAAAAATCGGTGGCAATTTAAAGATTTTTCCATATAGACTTTCAACCCCTTATTTGAACCCTTAGGGGGTGAATTCTTAAAAACCATGAAACACGTGTTCAATGAAATATTTTTAAAAGTCTGAATTTCAAATTTTATAAAAATCGGTGCAGATTACATTTTTTTTCCATACAAACTTTCAACCCCTATTTCATCCGTTTAGGGTTAAAATTTTTCAAATTCTCTTCTTAGTGGATGTCCAGACTATGAAAATAAACATCTGCCCAAGTTTCACGTTTCTACCATCAGCGGTTACGGCTCTGCGTGCGTCTTACCTCAGTCAGTCAGCACAAGTCCTTTTATATATATAGATTAATAATACTTACATCATTTTGAGTCGAGCCAATATAGCTGGCAAGGTGATTAATAAATTTATAAAAAAATATTCGGTAATAAGAGAACAACTACAAAAATTAATTAAATTTTCGGGATGAAACAAAAAGCTGAAATACGTATTTGCTACAATATATTTATTTTAACTGCATACAAAATTAATAAATTAAATAAAATCAGCTTCACGCTGTATCCCGCACATAGCAGGGTAGGCAGAGGGAACCATGTGTTAAGACTCTCCGTTCCCCACCTTCCGCCGAGTTCTGGAGGCATTACGTGTTGAGTGGCGGAACTCATCGCCGTGCTTTGCCTCGATACAAGAGCGAAGAAATTAAAATATAAATGTTAATAAATATTTAATTTTCTCGATCCCTCAACCAGTCGATTTTACAATCACACTTTGTGCCCCTGCGCCACGACTGGCCTCAAATTGATAAATAGTCAAGTAAAATTTTTGCAATGTTTATGAAAATTGTAATCAATTTTTCAGTTATCTTGAAAAATGTTATAGTCTTGACCCTGTTTAGCCTACTATATATGAGAATTATAAATTATAAGTTTAGTTCTTCATTTGTGGTATCTAGAGCGTGCCAATTGAGCACAATTCACTTCGCCAATGTCACGTTAAATGGAAAATACACGAAAGAAACTGACTGGTAAAATAGAGATGTACACAATTATTGAATACATGTAAAAAAATCTTAATCTTTACGCTGTATCACACACACTGCAGAGTAGGCAGAGAGAACCTTGCGCCAAATACTCCATTTCTCATTTGCTACCGAATTCCGGAGACATTGCGTATTGCGCGGCATCGAGTTGGCGGAACTCAACGCCGCGCTTTGCCTCGAGACCAGAGTTAAGAAATGAAATACAAATTTAAATAAATGTTTCATTTCTTCAAATGAGGATCGAATCCACAACCAGTCGCGTTAACAGTCACCCCATTTAGATTAGAATTTCAGAGCAATAATAAATATAAATTATGTAGGTACTTATTTCAATTGTTGCACTCTCTTGTCAATTATACAGTCAAACAGTTATACTGAAACAATGTTGTACATCAAATTTATGGTTATAGGTCACTAAATTATACAGTGCGTATGAAACTGATGATTGAGCAAAGTGAAGTGCGTGTTATTCTTAATGCTATATTACTTTAGCCGATGTAGGTATTGTAAGATTGTCAGTGTTGACTCTTTTCAAAATATCAAAAGAATTTGCTTTTAAAGATTAATAGGTTTTTTTTAGTTTCACGCTATATCCCACACACAGAAGGGTAGGCAGATGGTATTTGGGAACCTAGTGTTAAGACACTCCGTTCCCATTAAGAAACTTTCATCCTACACTTTCCGCCGAATCGCGAAGGCATTGCATATTGAGTAGTGAAACTCAACGCTGCGCCTTGCCTTATTACCAGAGCAAGGAAATGAAAATACTAAATATTTTATTTCCTCGAGTGAAAATCGAATTCACCACCATATTAACAACCGCGTTTTCATTTGCACATTTGTGCCTCTGTGTCATGACTGGCCTCTATATTAAATGAGTATGATTAGTGTGTGTTATGTAGAATATCGCTCTGGTGTCAAGGCAAAGCACAGCGTTGAATTCCACCACTCAACACGCAATGCCATTGAAAGTGGGGAGCGGTGTGTCTTATCATTACGTTTTCTTAGCCCACCCTGCTGTGTATACACTGATTATTATTGGAATATCGACACATGTAAAACGAATATCGTCGAGACTAATTTTAAAACAAGTACATGAACATATATATATATACATACACACATATATATATATATATATATATATATATATATATATATATATATATAATGCAAAACTAATATATTGTTCACTAAATTTGTGACTTCAAACCTACAAACAATATTACAATAGAACAAAGCCAAAACTAAATTCGCTGTAATAACATTTGAATCCCGCACATTTTATACAGAAACATCGGATCCCGCTTTGCATTGTGTAATCAATTGGAACAAACACACAAACACATTTTATGTTTTGCGTAACCCTTCGTTTAGAACGAATTTCTGTCGCGCAATTCAGCTCTCGCCCTTAAATTATTTACCTTTCGTTCCGTTCACTAAATGAGTAGGTTTATTGGATGAAGTCCAGAAAGCTTTGCCCTTAATTGGGGCTTTCCGACAAATAACTTTTCTGTTTTCTTAAACTCGGACAGCTCTCTAATAATTATCTTAATTAAATTTGTATATAAGAACAAAATTGATCGGTATAATTTTGTTGTTAATTGAATTATTAAATATTGTGTTTACAAAATCCAAATGTCATATTTTTTGTTAAAAGAAAATGAAGAGGTTGGGGTTATTGTTGCTATAGGTAATCATATAATTACCAGAAATTACAATTTTACAATTTTTATAAATCATATGTAACGAGTTCAATATGAAGGACAATTAAACATGGTTGATATTATGATCGATATTTTCACAAGAAAAGGTTCTTTTATTTTTTTTTTCCAACTTCCCGCTGTCTCCCGCATATAGGGTGTCTCCCGCATATACTTAGTGTTAAGACACTAATTTTACCACCTCCGCTGAATATTTAAATCATTGTGTATTGAGCAGCGGAACTTCATACCGCGCTTTGCCTTGTTATCAAAGCGGAGAAATGAAAATATTAATAAATAATAATTCATTCCCCCGAGTGGGAATCGAACCCACAACCATCGACTTTACACTGTGTGTAAATACGACGGTTGTTGGTTTGATGTGTGCCCATGCGCCACGATGGCCTTGACTATGTAACGTATTTGTTTATCATATGAAATTGCTAGAAAATTTTAGTTAATAATATGTATAAATAGCTACGTGAAAATGAGTTCGATCCTCTAGATAGCATGAATTATTTTCACTTCCTTGCACTACTCAATACGCAATGTCTCTAATTTGTGTGGAAGAGATGGGAGTGTTTTGACATTAGGTTCTCTTTACTTATCCTGGTATATGTGGGATAAATAGTGATTTAATCGCTAAAAAAATAAAGTGCGAGTATTTCTCAATAAGAAAATATTTTTCATCTTGAAAATATATTGTATTTATTCCTTATTTCCTACTTGTTGTAACTATTGTATAAAAATAAGTATTAATAGAGCAATCGTCCTCAACACAACACTTGTGAAGTAGTTCAGGTAATAAAGTATAAAAATATAAAATATATTTGTATAAAATAGTACAGCAAATAGTCTATCTATACAAAGCTAGAAACCTACAAAGGCCACATGATCATTTTCTAGTGGCTTCTTCAATAATAGATAACAAATAAATTGAAAATATAAAGGATGATCCAATTCTGAAAAGAATTGTTGACATCCTTCACTTAATAAAAATTTATAATGATACTAGCAATAAGGAAATATTTGAATATAATTAGTTTTACATATACATATAATTTTATTTTTGTCCTAAGCTTCCAATAAATGAGCTCAGTTCTCAGTACAAAATCTCTTTTAAATAAAATACTATGCGATGTATAAAACAACGATGCGTACGACCATGAGGCCGGCGACGTTTGTAATTTCGATTCCCCTGAAATATTTAATATTATCTATTACTTGTTCTAATAACGAGGCGAACCACTGCATTGAGTTCCGCCACTAATACGCAATGTCTTAAGAATTCGGCGTAATGTAGGGAACGAGAATCTTAAAGCAGAACGGAGTGTCAGGAGCAAAGTAACTTTGTGTTATCATTTGTCTATATAGATGTGTGTGGGATGGGCGGAACCCTTTTAGGCTTCACGCTTTGTGAAGCCTAAAAGGGTTCCTCCCAAGCGCTCTAAGCCCTACGTCCTTATTCAAGTTACAACGAAATCCTTATTCGGTACAAAAAAATTATGTTACACATTTTAAATGGAACTATTTTAACCGCATTAATCGCGTATATTTAAATTTAGCTTTAAGCTCGTCTGATCCTGCCTGATTATATACAGGCAAATAATTCCCTAGCTTTACACACAGTATATAGGAAACCAACGCACACCACCACTCTACACAGTTATCTACCGTTGGCAAATCTTTGTTTCAGAGAGCCCACGACCCCTGCGACGCTGAACACCTAGGGGACGAGCTTTGCCAGGTGAAGAATGCCCTTCATCAGAACAAGCTGCCAGTACCCCGCCAGCGTTGTCAGAAGACCAACCACAGTAGAGAGACAGCCGGCACTCCTACCATATGTGAAGGGGGTTACAGTCAGGATTGGCAGCATCTTAAGAAGAGCTTCCATAAAAACCATATTCAAGCCTAACAAGAAAGTGAGCCAATTCTTGAGACCAGTGAAAAGTAAGATTCCTTTACAGTGTGCAGCTGTATACAAACTAGACTGTGACTATGGCTTATCATACATCGGTCAACCAAAAAAACGGGGGGCATCGGTGTTAGGGTGAAGGAATACATCTCCGATATCAAGAATTGGCATGTATCGAAGTCAGCTGTGTGTGAGCATACTGTGGACAGACTCAGCCACCACATTAGGATTAAAAAACCCCAAATCCTCGCTAAGGATAACATATACATTCCTAGAATGATCCGCGAGGCTATTGAAATACAAAAACTTATGTCAACGAATGCCACCTCAGTCTACCCGTGACCACGAACTACTGGAAAGTGTTCGTAACGTCGGGTTTCCAAAATGTATAATTTAAAATATACGCGATTAATCCGGTTAAAATAGTTTCATTTAGAACATATACATAGTTGAACAATTTGAAAAATATATAATAAATAAATAAACAAAATAAATATATTTTTTTTTAAATAAATAAATGCATTTTGGGACTCGCATACTGAGGTCTCCGTATCAATTTTAGGATTCTATGCCAACAGGAAATACATTGAAGTGAACAACCTTAAATTTGCGGACGTATGCATTGATTTTATATGAAAAGAATTACGTACGATTGTAATTTTGCATGATTTTATTTCTATAAAATATTTATAAATTTCCAAGAGACCGTGGTCTAGAATATTTGACATTAATTTAGCTTTATAATTCAATCTCGAGATAAATGGTCTTGACAGACGGAAATTAAACTAATCATATAAAATTTCCGATTTATTCTCATTTTGAGATACGAAACCCTAAAAATAATTAATATATATCATATCGCTATACCGAACAAGAAAAAATAAAATTAATAAAATTTCCGATTTATTCTCATTTTGAGATACGAAACCCTAAAAATAATTAATATATATCATATCGCTATACCGAACAAGGATGTTTGTGTTTTAATGAAAATTTAAAAGACGAAACTTTCTAATAGCTGCTTAAGTAAAGCTAAAACGACTTCTTCGTTTTAAATTCAAAATTCGAAATTTCTGTACGTAGTTCTCGGAATACGCGTTCGTTAGTGTAATGCATAATGCAGCATCATTGGGGCGGACTTGCTCAGCGAAGCCGAAAATTAATTTTAAAAAATGCTTTAGTCTAATTAATTGTATAGCTACGTTTTTTTATCGAGATTACACTTTGTTACACTACAATCTGCTTGACGTAAATTTTAAAACTGATGTTGTAAATACTTATTTAGAAAACGTATAAAAATTTTAACGCAGCGGGACTCGAACCCGCGCTGCGTTCAAATTTTTATACGTTTTCTAAATAAGTATTTTTCTTTCCTAAGTATGGAATAACACTTTAAAAATGTTTAAAAAAAATGATGTTGTTAACTTTCAAATTACGAAGGTAAAGCCTCGGACAAATCAAGTAACTTAAAGCATAGCTATATTACTAATATGTACACAATATGTGTATATAATTTTGGTAAGTACTTCACGATATGGTGTATAAAATCGCTCTCAAGCGCTCTCAAGAGGCCAATCGTGGCGCAAGCAACTGTAAAACCGACTGGTTGTGACTGGTATCAGCTTCGCGCTGTATCCCGCTTAACGCCGCGCTTGTCCTCTGTATTCTGTAGTTCTGCCACTCAACACGCGATGCCTCCAGAATGCAACAGAAAGTGGGGAACGGAGTGTCTTAACACTAGGTTCCCTCAGCCTACCCTGCTGTGTGCGGGATACAGCGTGAAGCTGATTTATTTTGATTCTTCTATTTTATTTATTATTTTTATAATAAATAAAATAGAAATGAGTGAGAAACTATAACGAAAACAAAATATCGCTCGTTTTTAGCAACAAGATGCCAAAGTTATTCATTCTAGCTTTTAATGTCTCGTTCCTTCTCAAGGGAAAAGTGTAAAGGTAAAAAGTTTTTTTCGCTTTATCAAAGAGACCGTTTTAACTTCTATGAAAGTTTTTGAGAAGAAAAGTATTTTTATGTCATACATATGTCTATTTTCGTAAAGGTACATTTATGAAAGCGTCTTAAGCGATATAGTCCGTGATCTGCATGAAAGTCGTCTTAATGTCATGATTGTTGAAATATTTTAGTATGTAAAGTATTTATAATTATAATAATACGTAATATATTTAAAGCTGTCGTGGCGGGCTCAAGTGTGTGAATGTAACGCGACGGTTGTGGGTTCGATTCTCACTAATGATAGCAATGAATTATTATTCAATATTATTTTACCAAGGCGAAAGCGCGGCGTTGAATTTCGCCTCTCAACTCATAATGCCTCGAATAGTTGAAAATTCGGCAGAAAGTGTAGACAGAGTGTTTTAACACTTGGTTCCATCTGTCCCCTGCTAAAAAACGTAATATATGTATAGTGCTCAGGAATGTACATATAAGTGAACATATTTGTACATAGGTTAATACCTATAGTATAGTTACTAGTCACTAATATATAGTGACTACATTAAACACATGTCTACTAAAGAAAAATAAAAAAGAAAACTCGAATGAACGACTGTCATTTATCAATAATGAATTTAAATGTTCCAAACTACCGTATAAAATAAAGTTATTCCTCATTTCTCCAGAATGTTTTATAAAAGTGAAGGCAAAATTGTGTTACTGTTTTAGCAAGGGTCCCTTACTACCTGCCTACAACTTTTCTGGCAGATCTGAATCGACATCTACAGAGTTTCTTACAAACACTTTAATTAGATTGTGATGAAATAGGAGTTTTTATAACTAAAAAAGCGAATGACTACAAAACTCTGAAAGACGATGCCTTTCTCAGTTAGATTAAGTTTTTATATTATTTACTTCGTAGTTCTAGATTAACATAGAACTTTTAATAATTATTTAATATAAAATGTATATTTTAGTAATAAAAAAAAGGATAAAATCTCAATGATGGTTATTTTCGGGTGTTTTAATTTTAATACTCCGCAGATTTTTGTCGTTTCTATATTTGTTTGCTCTTTATATTAGCTCGCGGATTCACCAGCAATTATTTATTTATATCATTCATACCCAAAATAACTAAAGTATTATAGAAACTATTAAAAGAACTATTACATTCACATATGACATCACGTTCACACACGTAATCTCACGTCCACACGTGTGATCTCACGTCCAACACATACAGCGTGCTCGTTGACACCCGCAAGTCAACTCTTTAATTCCACAAATTGTGGAGGCATTGCATGAGTGGCGGAACTAAACGCCGTGCTTTGTTTTGTTACCAAAGTTACCAACCGTTGAGTTCACAGTCGCACGCGCCATGACGGCCTCATATTCATTTCATTGATATGCTATAAAAGGTAATTTTCATTTCTATAATGCGCACAATGTATTTAAAGCATCTAATTTGATAATAAATTATACTGTAATAATTAAAATTGTGTTTTAAAAATATCTTTTAATTTTTTAAATTATCCTTTGGAGATAGATATCGTGAGAAACAATTTATTTATATATAATTTCTGCCCAACTTTAACTGTTTATGCAGCGCACGCATGAAAGTTCTCAAATCTTCATCTTCATCTTCAGTTCTCTCATTTAGCAAGACTTTTTATTGTTACTCCACTTATAATTATCTGGGTGTTTTTAGACCCATACAGCCTTTAAGGGTTAATTATAAAATTATATTTCCCATAAAGTATAACATCTAACTAATCTAGCTATAAACACAATATGTTGTGGGTTCGACCATCACTCGAGGAATTTATTTTTTTACATTCTCGTTTCTTTGCTCGGGTTTCGAAGCAAAACGTGGCATTTGGTTCCAGCACCTAACACGTAATGCCTTTAGAACTTTGCGGAAAAAGAGGAATGGAATATCTTAATACTAACTATGCAGAGGGCATACCCTTTTATGTGCGGGATACACCCTTTTATATACGGGTGAAGTTAGAAAAAACCTAGCATGCATAATACCAAGAATACAGTCAATAAGTCAAATATATGTATGTATTTTTAACATTTTTAAAGTGTTATTCCACACTTAGGATAGAAAATACTTATTTACCGAAAAGACCGAAACCGGTTTAGAAACAGGCGCTCTGACCACTAAGCCATAAGTTCTCATCAAGCTACGTCGAAATTTTTCTACGCTTGTTAAAACTTATTTATGTTGTTCGTTAAATACGTTTTCCAAATAAATATTTTTCTTTCCTAAGTGTGGAATAACACTTTAAAAATGTTATACATATTTAATAAATTGCATTCTCTCTTGCCAGACGACAATTCTTAGTAATTATCTTTGGGTAACGGAAATTTGTAAATTCTCCCTACAGAGATGCTAACAACATAAATAAGTTGTAACAAGCGTATAAAAATTTCGATGTAGCTTGATGAGAACGTATGGCTTAGTGGTCAGGGCGCCTGGTCGGTTTCCAGGAGGCGCGGGATCGGGTCCCGCTACGTTCAAAAACGTATAAATTAAGTATTTATACGTTTTCTAAATTAGTATTTGTATGTTTTTGTCAACAGATTATGTTACTTTTAGCACAATGAACATATTGTTATCATACATGTATACATACATATATTTAGAAAAGGAGACTTCTGTATTCATGTTAAATTTGTTTACATCAGAATATTTTTTTACCTTCATGGAAATATCTGTGATAATGTTCAATATAAAGGCTTAAAATTATTGAAGCGTTTAGCTATCGATGGCAAAACATATCAATCGTTAGCAGGGTATATCCAGGCGAGCGATTTTCCATTCCGTTGAATATATTTGAAGGTAGCTGAAAATACGGATGGCTATATACTAAGCTCCTCTCACTGAAGCAAACTTATAAGTTAAATATAAATATTTTCATATATTATATTTATTTTAGCACTATAACTAAGGTAAGTATAATAGTAAACGACTTTGTAAGTTTAAATGTTTCGAATGGAAAACCTGGCCAGTCGTGGCGTGTGGTGCAAGCGTGCGACTGCAAATACGACAGGTTGTGGGTTCGATTCAGACTCTAATGGTAATGAAAAATTTAATATTTTCTTTTCCTCGCTCTGGTAACGAGGCAAAGCGGGGAGTTAATTTCCGCCAATTAATACGCAAAGGATGTGACTGAAATGCGACGGTTGTGGCTTTGATCCCCACTCGAGGAAATAAATTATTATTTTTTAATATTTTCATTTCTTTGCTCTAGCTAAAAGTCCGGCGTTGAGTTCCGCCACGTAATATGCAGTGCCTAGAAAAATTCGACGGAGAGTGGGGAACGGGATGTCTTATCACTCTATTCAATCTACCTACCCTTCAGTGTGCGGGATTTAGCGCGAAGCTGATTTTAATTTAAAACGTAATAAATTAAATTAGCTTCACGCTGTATCCCGCACACAGCAGGGTAGGCAGAGGGAACCTAGTGTTAAGACACTCCGTTCCCCACTTTCTGCCGGATTCTGGAGGCATTGCGTGTTGAGTGGCAGAACTCAACGCCGCGCTTAACCTCGACACCAGAGCGAAGAAATGGAAATATAAATTTAAGTAAATATTTCATCTCCTCGAGTGGGGATCGAACCCACAACCAGTCGGTTTTGCAGTCACACCTCGTGCCGCTGCGCCACGACCGGCCTCTAAACGTAATGCCTTTAGAATATAGTTTACACTTTACAGCCAAAATGTAAAAAAAAATATTAACACTCGTGTATACGTTAAGCTTTGCAATTTCACAAGCACAAGTGAATAGCAGTGTCTTGACACCAGGTCTGCTATGTGATTAAAAAAGTGAAACTTCTACACATGCTCATACATAGTGAACAGCAGGTTCAATTTGGACAAGATCCTTATCCTATCTACTATTCTATTTTTAAAATCTGAATTTGTCGCTCCATAGTTAATGCTCTTATAAATTTAAATCATACTTGTGAATTACCCAGTAAACAGTTACAACAATTAAATGGAAATTATAAATTAAAATTTTCAATCAAAATATATAGATACTTTCTCATGTCTAAAGGTATGATGCTAATTATTTGATCGATATATATATATATATATATATATATATATATATATATATATATATATATATATATATATATATATATATATATATATATATATATATATATATATATATATATATATATATATATATATATATATATATATATATATATATATATATATATATATATATATATATATATATATATATATATATATATCGAAATTAAACATAAATAAGAACGAAAAACAATTAAAGCGTTCGTTAAGGAAAAATCATTTTAAGCACAAAATACACCAATTTTATATTTTATTAGAGGTTACAGCGTAGTCTTTAATTAGAAGGTTTATCGTAATTAACCAACGTTTCCGTTACACTTAAAATTTGACCCAAGGTTAGTTTGTTTGGGTTTCTTTTATCTTTTGGCTGGGAAAGCGTAAAATTAACCATTCTATATTTGTTATAATGTACTTTATTCCGTTAGAAAGGGTTAGGAAGCGGCAAGCGTTTCATTATTCTAATGTTTGCGGTGGGCGGCGTCTAGCTAGGCCAGGTGTTGCGAAGTAAATGTAAATATTTTATTGTGGAGGCACAAACAACGCCGGTGAGATCAATAAAATTTGTTTGTTTTGTAAAATGCTCTCTGTTGTCTGGTTTATAGATTGTGTGCATGAATTATTCAAATATTCGAATGGGAAGTACCTTGCCAGTCCGTTTGTTTTAATGTCTCGCCTGATTAAATTATTGTTTTTTTGAATAAAATATGATGAGAAAACTTGTGGTCTTTTATTTAATTGTATGTTTGTTATTATTGTTATTTTTTAATAAGGATATGTGTAAAGTACACATCTTTTCATTTTTAAATATTTTCATAGTTATACAAATAAAAACACGAAACAAATAATTTACATATATTTATAGATAGAGGCTTGTTAGTAAATTTTAAAAATTCAATATGAGAGGAAACGGAGAACAAAGCCTGATGTACGCTAAATATATGTATGCTATACGAATATTGCTATATAGCACCAACAAGGCCAACATAAGAGTAAAAAAGGAAAGCCAACACCTCCCACAACAAGTAACCAAAAATACACCAATAATATAAAAAATTGTGATAATGTATGTTTGTTTGACTATCACACAACTCCTTTTCTAAATATATGTATGCATGTATAATAACAACACGTTCATTGTGCTAAAAGTAACATAATCTGTTGACAAAAACATACATATACTAATTTAGAAAACGTATAAATACTTAATTTATACGTTTTTGAACGTAGCGGGACCCGAACCCGCGCCTCCTGGAAACCGACCAGGCGCTCTGACCACTAAGCCATACGCTCTCATCAAGCTCCGTAAAAAATGTTATACGCTTGTTACAACTTATTTATGTTGTTAGCATCTCTGTAAGGAGATTTTTACAAATTTGCGTTACCCAAAGATAATTACTAAGAATTATCGTCTGGTAAGAGAGAATGCAATTTATTAAATATTTATAACATTTTTATTTAAGAATTTATAAGAATTTATAAGAAAATTATTATTTGGAAAACATATTTAACGAACAACATAAATAAGTTTTAACAAGCGTAGAAAAATTTCGACGTAGCTTGATGAGAACTTATGGTTTAGTGGTCAGAGCGCCTGGTCGGTTTCTAAACCGGTTACGGTCTTTTCGGTAAATAAGTAGTTTCTTTCCTAAGAGTGGAATAACACTTTAAAAATGTTAAAAATACATACATATACTTGAGTTATTGACTGTATTCTTGGTATTCCGCACATAAAAGGGTAGGCAGAGGGTGTTAAGATATTCCATTCCTCTTTTTCCGCAAAGTACTAGAGGCATTACGTGTTAGGTGTTGGAACCAAATGCCACGTTTTGCTTCGAAACCCGAGCAAAGAAACGAGAATGTTAATAAAATTATTTCCTCGAGTGGTCGAACCCACAACGTATTGTATTTATAGTTAGATGTTATACTTTATGAGAAATATAATTTCATAATTAACCCTTAAAGGCTGTATGGGTCTAAAAACACCCAGGTAGATTTGGTTTTTAGTCGCTGCACTCTTTATTTTTGTCACAGCGCTTTGCACTCTTTGTATCCTCCTGAATTGTGTGTAGCCCTTGAACGAGCGAGAGAACGCTCGCCTACTGGGTGTTTCGACACCTATAATAGTCATAGTGCCTTATTAATTAACAACGTACTCGTAAGTGTTGGCCTTTCTTATTATTTTTATTGAATAACACATGGAAAATGGAGATTTAGCATGTGTTATGGGGATTGTTTTTTTTATCATGAGTCCACGATAGCAATAGTAACTAGTACCTACAAAAATTTTAAATTAAAACTGTACTAGCATCTGCCGACGAGCTGACTGACGAAAAGAACTTATTAGGAGAAGATATTCATCAAGATGATTATCTCTACGATAACATTTGAAAGTACAAAATAAATGTTTGAAAATGACTGAGAAAGTAAAAGTTCCCTACGAATTTAAAGTTTTTTTTGTTACACTTGCGAGGAAAATTTCTATATATTTTTTATTATATAATTTATTAAAGTTAGCTAGGTTAAGGGAAACATATTGTACTTAACGGAAATAAAAACTTTGGTTTGTAATTGGTTTTTTTTTTACAAAAAAAAAAATGTATGATCCCCTCTTATATAGTTAGCTGTTTAAGCCAAATTTTCAATTTTTATTTTTTCCGGATTTTTTACAAAAAGATATACAAATAACTACATATATTTATTAATATATATACAAATTAACTGATAAAAGTAAATAGTTCACAATTTCTTACAATTTATTAATAATTTTATTACTTTTAAAAATAATTCCTTATAGCTCTTAAGGGTTAATTAATTCCTTCTATGATTTTGTTATAAAAAACAATCTTATTTTACATTTAGCAGTAACAACACAAATATATCTCGTATATTGTCTATACAATTGGTAGAGAAATGGAAATGTTGTGAAAAGAGTACATGTGTTGTTCATTCCTAACCGGTCAGTGAATGCATAAAAGTTTGTTCAGCTTTACGTGCCAGTTTTAACAACAGGGCGACTTTTTGATGACTTTTTCTGGGCTTCGATTGAGTCGAAAGTCCAGTCGGCGATTTTGTTTTGTTTTTTTCAATTGTTTGCTGTACGCAACCAACAACTGCCTCATATTTTCTGAACCTCAACGCTAGTATCGAATACCTATACTTTTGTCTAGATTTCACGATTTTCAACTAAACCTAGAATAAGGTGTTGTTCTGTATTTTTTTTATTATCTAAAATGTTAAAAGATCTCCTTGCTGAGAAGCTAACAAAAATAAACTGTAGCACTGATAATAAAAATTTCGATGTAACTCGATGAGATCGTATCTATAGCTAAATAAAGTGAAGTTTTTAGGCGACTTCTGCGACGCGATTCTAAACCTGCTGTTTGTAAGTAATAATATTATTCTTATGAAAAGAAGTTTTACTTATAAATTCATTTTATTTTATTACTTTTACTACTTATAAATTGTTACAGTTATTTTATAAATTATTTAGTAGATGTGCTGTATTATAAACATTTCTATCTCGGCAAAATCCAATGACACAGCGTGTGACTTATAAACGCGACAGTTCTACGTTTGATTTCCACACCAAGTGATAAATTATTTAATATTCTCATTTTCTTCAGATGGTCTGGAACAGAGCGCGGCGTTGTGTTCTGCAAATCGACACACAATGTCTCAAGAATTGTGAAATTGGAGAACAGAGTATCGTAACACTAAGTTCCTTCTGCCTGTTACAGTCAGAATCTAGAAAAATAAAAAATGTTTTTTTTATCAATCACCATTTCACGTACGTTTTAATAAAACAGATGATAAATTTATTGGCGCATCGCGATTTGCTGCTGCGCATTGCCATTCTTTTATATTCTATCCTATCATATTGCAAAGTGTATATAATATATTAAATATTTTTTTTTATATATTTTTTTATTCTATAGGTACTTTTATAACTCAAAGAATAATGGACTTAAAACTTTGAACAAATGTTGTTAATAATAAACTTGAACTTTTTATTAAGAATAAAAGAAATATATGGGCACAAAGTCACACATAGAAGCCGGTATTAAATAGAAAAAGATGAGGAAACGCACGCGCTATAGCTGCGCCGGTATTCGGTGCGGTATTAAGGTGTCAATAAAATGGGTCGCTATGAGTATCGAGGAGCAATAAATTCGTTTTCAGCTACGTAGAACTAAGAGCGCAGATTATTTCGCACCATTTACTCCTTTCATCCACCGTCTTCATAATACCAGTTCTATAAAAAGAATTTTTCCCCGGCAAGATTGAAGTTTTTGACTATAGGTGGCCTCAGTTTAATCGAAGTCTAAGATTATATTTTGTAAAAATTTGGTCTAGTTCTTTATAGAATTTTTTATGTATAAAACACTAGCGATCCAAACGAGGCTTCATCTCCAAAACATATTGCTATATTGAAGCCAAATTATACAAAATCTTTACATAAATTGTAGCTTTTATGTTATCCTGATGTGAAAGTTATAAAATGTTTATTGTTAAATGTTTATTATAAAGTTTCGTATAAATCTGTTCAGTAGTTTTTGCATGAAACTCGAACAAACCTCACATCAGTCCTCACAAACTTTCACAATTACAATATCACAAGTAGGTTTTCGTATAGAAAAAATCTATACTTATTCAGAACACGTATAAAAATTTGAACGTAGCGGGACTCGAACCCGCGCCTCCTGGAAACCGACCAGGCGCGTCTGACCACTAAGCCATACGTTCTCATAATAATAATTACACATTCACGAATTATTACAATATATAGCGTCGTAAATTAATAATTAATCAAAACGCACAAACGTAAACGTCTTCTAATTGCTTACTGTATATTTTGTTTCTTTCTATTATCTTCTTTGAAGATTCTCCTTATAATATAACAACCAACGGCAACGCTTTATTCTTAGTAAGGTATATTAGTATATTTATTTATGTTATTGAACTACGGCCATCAGTGGCACACTGGTTCAGCACCTGACAGTAGTTTGTGGGTTATGGGGTTTATGGATTCCGCCTCCTAACATGCAATGTCTCATAGATTGAGGAAAGGAGATCTTAACACTAGGTATCCTCGGAAAGAGCGTGAAACTGTATTTCATTGAATTATCGTTATACACATATTAAATAAACTCAATTGTAAAAATAAGAAGATTTTATATATATCCATTTAGGTACATTAACTTAAGCACTTTCCGGTTGCCGGATTTTCGATTATCTTCACTCTTCTTATTGTAAGATGAAAATATTCAAAAAATAAGGCCTACAAATTGTTACAATACTGTATTTACAAGAGCGTAAAAAATAATGTTACGGTTATGTTTGAACTTCAACGCCTGAAAATTCGAATATAAAGAGAATGGAATAATTTTGTTATAAAATAGCACATATTACCAGGATATGCTATGTAATACTTAGAGTTAAACCTACTGTTATTTTACTTTGGGAATTCCACTTAAACTTGTTGACATAGTTTGCAGAGTTCTACCACTAACAAAGATTTATATATAACTGACAGGTTGTGCTGACCTAAACTTATTTATTGTTTAATGTGTACTATATGAAAAATATTAATGCAATCGCGACGTAATGCTTATGATTTTTTTAGCTTGACGCTGTTCCTTGCAAATAACAGTGGCGGAAACAAACGCCACGCTTTGCCTCGTGACTAGAAGGAGGAAATGAAAATATAAAATATATATTTCCTTGTCTGGGAATCAAACCCACAACCGGTCGCGATCACAGTCGTATGTTTGTACTCTTGCTCCACAAATGGCCTGTAATATAAGTTTATTATTATAAATAGTTTACTTGTTTCAGTTTAGTTCAAATTTTAAATCAAAATTGTTTTATAAATATTTAAACGCTAATACGTATATTTATTTTTTAATATTTTTCCGTCTTTAATAACATACCGCTTATCTTGAAACCTTATATGAATACACCATTCTACAGGGTATTAACAATAGGTTCCTAGGTTCCCTATGCCTACCCTGTATGAAACTAAAATAAAAAAAAATCATATTACTTACCAATACAATAACTGCTCTCCATTATGATTGAAACTCTACCTGTTTCACTACTAAATTAAGTGGTTTCAGTTTAATCTAAAGCAATCGCTTTAGTGAATATAAAATTGGTTTGACTATATATTATATTGTAAGACAACCCTTTACAAAGCCACAATTCCTTTGGTAAAGCGAAGGTACACTAATTTTGAGGTTTTAATTAGCATATTCGTATGCTTGTGTGAGAATTTTGAACAATAGAACCACATTGAACCCTGTTTTGAAAGTTGTAATTGGCTATAAGCGTATTGGATTGGTTTAGAAGAAAATAATTCAGTATTTAAACATTTGACTGGCCTAAATTAGTATTAATTTATGTGAGTTGAAATAACATAGCACGTGTTGAAGAATTCTAATGAGCTTCAGCAATTTATCCTTTTTGTTACGCTGACCCATTTTGACATGGTAATTTATAATGTAAATAGGTGTATATAACTATATAATCCTCTACTTTTCTAAGTTAAGTATTATTATTATTATATAACAATTATAATATTCTATAATTTAGAATAGTAGCCGTTTTAACTAATTGTTTTCTTAAGCGTATCCCGCATATGGTAAGGCAGGCAGTATGAACTTGGGAAGCTAGCGTTAGGACACTCCGTCCCTATTGGTACACTACTGTACCCCACTTTCCGCCGAATTTTGGAGATGTTGTGTGTTAAGTGGAGGAAATAAACGCCGCACTTTTGTCTCGTTACCACAGCGAAGAAATGAAAATATTAAGTAATTAATTTCCTCGAGTAGAAATCGAATCTACAACCCGTCGCGTTTAGGGTCGCACAATTGTGACCCTGCGCCACGACTACGATCTTTATTTTGAAACTTACTATTTTTTTTATTTTATAATAGTACCTAATATTATAAATGATAAAACATATTACAATCGCATCTTAATAATACACATATTTATGATTAAGAGGAAGTAAAATTTATATACAACAGAATAATCAAGTTAGCTTAAGCAAAAATTTTGTATACTTGGTACGGAAAGCCTGACGACCTTAAGGCGGGTGAATATTTCACCTTGCCAAATTGCGTTGCCTGTGCAAAACTGCAAAATTTTATAATAAGCTCTAAATTTTATACACGAGCAAAAGCTCATATGCAAGTATAAAGCGCGTAATAATTCCACTTTCTCAGTATTTTATAAAGAATTAAACAAGCTGTTACAAGACAAACATATATAAATACAAAAAGAAGAACGTTCTGTATTTATGAAACGTTTTATTTATTTGTTTCATTTAAATAATATAACATTTTCTAGATTCGAAAATTTTAGAAGAATGTACTTTAATTATATTCGAAATATCAGCAACAGCTAAAAACTTAATTTGACTCATGAGTTGACGTCTATTCATTACAAGGACATAAATCCTTCCTCATAATCACCATAAATCCCGACTTCAAAGGAGGTTTCGATTCTTAGTCTCATCCCATATCATGACCAGCCGGTATCTTTGCTTTAGTGGATATGAATCATCGAAACTCGGCCCGAAATGTTTGTGCCTTTTGCTCATTACATCCTCAATGAAAACAGATATTCTCCTGAGAAATTTTCGATAGATACCGCGGCCTAGGGCGTGTTACTATCAGATAACGAAAACAGTGCAAATGTCCTTTTTCAGAACATGGACCTTGGCAGAGCTATACCCAACCAACAACCGTCTTTACGTCATAGCCTTGTCTAACCTTGTTTGCTTCATATAGGCATCTGACTCTTCGTTGTCTTCTGTCGTCGTCTCCTGATTCCGTGACAACATCGCCGTGGCATTAACCACAACTTAACCTTACTACTAACTTTTCCTTAGTGATGGAATCATCAAGGCCTTGGGTCTGAAGATCTTGTGTCTCGTTGTAAAGCCTTCAAAGCCAACCTTCATAAACGAAGTCCTAAAACTTATGCTAGTAGTAGGATGCCTCTTCCTTGCCGGCAGGAGGCTCTTTTCAATGCCAGAAAATTAAGTGTCTATTATTGTTTGCATAAAAAATATTAAATAGTCTTTCAGGTTCTCTATAATCTCTTTGCTTATAGTTAGCGGTTGATCATTTTGTGGCACTTCACTGACGCTGAATGTCCTTATGATAAACACTTAAACCTTCGTGGAGATTTTCTACTACGAGTCTAAAGCGCTATTACATCATCAGTTGGGGCTGGCACTGTGTCGTTTACAAGGCAGGGTGCTCCAGTACTGCTCCTCCACCCAAAAGGCAAGATTAGAAAAGGACAGTAAGCGATAAATAGAAAAAGTTAACCGACTTTACCCCCCACTCATCAACCTACAAATCAAAATAAAAATATAACAATTTAATAATATAAATCCAGTATAAACAAAAAGTAGACACTAGCATGCAAATATAATATAGACTGTACATAAAAAATATCAAATCAAATCTTGAGCTTTAATTACATCCCGAGTAAACACAGAACTCCCATACTGCACCCATATTGATCTCAATTATGTTGCCGGTAAAATCAAATGACACATTACTTAATATTGAAATTGGTTCTCATTTTATATTTATGTTTTGATTTTTTACATCTTACATTCATTATTAATTATAGATCGTCGCAACGTATTACAACATACTCAATCCATTTTACTAACATTCTTGTATAGTGTTTAATAATAAAATTTAAACAATAAAATATTACAGAAAAGTGATGTTTCATAACATAACTTGAGTTTCACATAGCGTTTTTTAAATGATTTGAGACATATTAAAATGTAAAAAATATATATTTTCTATACAATGTTATATGAAACATAAAGTGCATGTGATATAAATCCAGAAAATCGGCGTTCATTTCTAGACAGTTGCGAAGTCGTAGAGTTTATGTGGAAACTTGTGGACACGATGTGGCTCTACTAGGAAACTTGACGACAAGTGCTAGGAACGTGACATCCTTCTATTTAGTGCCTTGAATTCTTACCTAGGAAAAGTTTCCATGTTGAACAAGATTAAGCAAAAACACAACGAGCTCAGTACTTACGAACTTAAATCTCCATTTAACGGTCTGTTTTAACTTTCAAAAGCCACACATAAAAGTTTTGAATTTATTAACATAATATAAAAAATATAACTAAAAATAATAATAATAAATGTATATAGAGGCCGGTCGTGGCGCAGCGGCACGAGGTGTGACTGCAAAACCGACTGGTTGTGGGTTCAATCTCCGCTCGAGGAGATGAAATATTTACTTAAATTTATATTTCGAGGTTAAGCGCGGCGTTGAGTTCTGCCACTCAACACTTTATAAGATTTCCTATTAAAGTAATACGCTGTCTCCAGAATTCGGCAGAACGTGGGGAACGGAGTGTATTAACACTAGGTTCCCTCTGCCTACTCTGCTGTGTGCGGGATACAGCGTGAAGCTAATTTAATAATTTAATTTAATATAAAAAATATATATTCGTATGTTGTCATACGCATTTTTGGTCACTTTTATGCGGTGGTATTTATGTTAAAGAAGAAATCGACTTAAATGAAGAATAGGGGCTGTTATGATAATAAACTAAAAATAATAATTATATATTATTTTTATTATTATATTTATTATTATTATATATATAAGGATATCTTGTACAAACATATCGTTTGTTGTGCTCCGTAATAAAAATCAAATCAGATGTTTTTCGATTATTTAAAACCTAACACCAAACCAAACGAGACGCGAAAATTTTAAAAATAAACGTAGGTACATCTAAGATAGCCTTTGTATGTCAGAATAGTTATTTATTTTATATATATTTTTTTTCAATTCATTTTCTAAATATATTATATATTTAGCGTATTACTTTAATAGGAAATCTTATAAAATTATCAATTACAGAAATAGAAAACACAGTACTGTTACTTAAAACCTAAAATAGAAAATAGATTTCGTGATTTCAGAGATTCCTTCTTTTTGAAATCGATTTAATTTAGCATATCTAGAATGGTATAAGATAATTAAATTAAGGAGCTGGTATAAATATATATTTTTGGTTTGCTCCAACGGAACCCTTCATAGGCGAGTCCGACGCACTCTTGGCGGTCTTTCAATAACTACAATAAATTATATTTTTTTTATTGCAATAAGTTATAGAACGTGCAATAACATTTTAAAATATAAATAAATTGCAAAACATTTTTTTCTTCAGGCAGAAAATCGCAGAGCAACACTGCGTATAATAAGCATCAACATCTGAAGTTGTGCGGCGAAACTTCACTCGCCTTTGAGGAAACCTATGAAAGTCCTCGGAACCATTGCGCCTTATTACTTTAGTTCTTATCCAGATTGATCCGTACATAAATCTTGTGAACGGGGTATTGTAACTTTTATTTATTGCCATATATTTATTATGTTACCAACGACGCTTGTGATTATTTCTGGAGCCAGTCACATTTTATCGAATTTTGGAAATGTCTTTAAAGTATTTAAGTGAAGTCTATATTTACTATTAAATTTCTAATAGAATACAATAATGTACCTCTTTATGTATAGAAAACTTTTTTTTAACTTCATGCTTTATCAGTTCTTCCGTTTTCCACTTTCCGCCGAATTCTTGAGCCATTGCGTGTTGAGTGGCGGAACTCAACGCTGATGTGTCATGCCTGGGGCATTGGGAATAGGAATTGACCATGGGGCTGTGGGAATCGAATCCACAAACGTTAGGTTCTGTTAATTCTATACAATTAAAAAAAATCTAATTAAATGTCCTTCTTCTTCTTCTTAACATTAAACCCGATGTTTGTTATAATATTATTTCCACCGATAGGGAATCAAACCCACAACCGTCGCACTTACAGTCACTAGTACCCCTGCGTCACGATCGCTTCGAAATATAAACATAATAAATGTATAGTTGATTTTAATAACACATAGTCAACGACAAACTCTTTAAAAATTAAAACACTTTGTTTAAGTTGAAAAGCTTACCTGGAGAATTATTATTTCAAAAATAATTTTCTTTCAAATAAAATTACAACGAAATGTTTTATATAATTTTCAACTCTTTATTATGTTTTAATGTAACTTTTTACGTATGCACTTACATGTGAGCATATTTCAACAATTTGTATTCTTTCTAAAACAATCAGCTTCACGCTGTATCCCACTGCACACAGCAGGCAGGCAGAGGGAACCACTAGGTTCCCTAGAAAGTAAAAGGAAAAGTGAAACAGAGTGTCTTAACACTAGCTAAGACACTCCGTTCCCCAGTTTCTGCCGAATTCTGGAGGCATTGCGTGTTGAGTGACAGTACTCAACGTCGGTTTTACAGTCACGTCACGTGCCGCTGCGCCACGACTGGCCTATTCTGTCTAAATCTATACATAAATAATAATACTGAAACTGACCGCTGCCTGGATATGGAAGTTAATTATGATAAGAACTATTATTAAAAGCATTCATAAATGTAATAAATAGATCTTCAAACGATGATTTTTTAATTTTTTTTGTCAGTCTTCAGTCGTTTGTCTGTGCATTTGTGCAGGCTAATCTAAGAAAAAACTTAACCGATTTAAATGCAGTTTTCACTGCTGTGTATTGGCAAACCTCTGTTAATATCTGTTTTATTTTAATCGGTTCATAAATAAAAATAAATATATCAATGTAAAATATTTTATTAAGTTTTATTAAGTTGGCTAAAATTTTAGTCTCCAATGTATAGATAAATTATTAAAGCAGAAGTCGTACTAGGAGTTATTAAGAAGCCAGATTGAAAAGGACTTAACAAGAAATTTGTGCTAAGATAGCGGCTTAGTTATTGGTGGATTAATTTCTCCAGAATTTATTTGATTATTTTTATTAAGCGTGCAACATGTCTTTAAATTTATATAGTTTTATTAGATATATCAAACTAAAAAAGATAAATTAATAAGACTTCAAATATCTACTTAAGTAATTAAGAGATTTATGGTTATTATAAATGGTTAAGTAGTTAATGGAATATTCTAAATGGTATTAGGGGCACAAGTATGTGATTGTAAACGCTACTGATTGTGGGTTCGATCACCACTCGAGGAAATTAAATATTTATTTAAGTTCATACTTTCGTTTCTTTGCTCAAAGGTCAAGGCAAAGGACAGTGTTGTATCCCGCCACTCAACCCGCAATGCCTCCAGAATTTGGCAAAAAAAATGGGAAAAGGAGCTGGTACTGGGCAGATTGGCCGATGACATAATAACGCTATGTATAAAACATAAAGAACATGAGATTTGCTCAAAAAAGTAAATATTTACTTTAAAATACAATATTTTAGTATATCTGTATATCTATTTATCACCATATACCTGACCTTAAAACCTATTCTGGATAGAGAACGGGCATAATTTGAGTATACCTTATTCAACCCTTGTCGGTTTCACTTCCGTTACGTTAGCTATTGCTAAAACATTGTTAATACATTTAAATTATTATTAATTTAATGACAACTATTGTAAAATTACGATTATTTTCCATCAAACAACATATTTTTTTTATCAGCTTCACGCTGTATCCCGCACACAGTAGGGTAGGCAGAGGGAACCTAGCGTTAAGATACTCCGTTCTCCACTTTCTGCCAAATTCTGGAGGCATTCCGTGTTGAGTGGCAGAATTTAACGCCGCGCTTAGCCTCGATACCAGAGCGAAGAAATGGAAATATAAATTTAAGTAAATATTTCATCTCCTCGAGTGGGGATCGAACTCACAACCAGTTGGTATTACAGTCACACTTCGTGCCGCCGCGACACGACTGGCCTCAACATTAATTGTGATTAATTTAGAAAATATGTATTTAACAATAAGTGCTTATTTATGAGCATATTTTTCTTCAATATGTCTGATACGCCCTTAAGGTCGTCTTGGCCCGGTGGCTCAAGGGTATGACAGTAAACGCGATATATGTAGGTTCAATTTCTTCTAAAAAAATATTTAATAATATCATTTCCTCGCTCTGGTAAGGAGGCAAAAAAGGGCGGCGTTAAGTTCCGCCACTCCCCACACAATGCCTTGATAATTCAGCGGAAAACGGAATGGAACTACCTCAATGGGAACGAAGTGTCTCAACCCTACTATCCATAATTCCCTCTGCCTATTCTGCTAAATATGCCGAATACAGCGTAAAGCTAACATAAATAAAGAAATAAAAAACATAAAATATTTTCTTTCGATAACAAGAAAAAATGTAGTAACAAAACAAATATAACACTAGCATCAGCAATTCTTTTAAATCTTTTATAAATAACTTGCCAATTTGACACTGAAATCGACATTCAAGACGTAGCGAAATGTAAGTAAGGGATAACGGCTGATTCTGGCAGTTGTACGGAAAACGGCAGGAACGGTTATTTTCCGTTGGAACCCCCACTACGATTAATCATAGTGCCTGCGGGCGGCGTGGATTGACCTGTGTCCACTTTATATCCACTGCCTTTGTTTCTTTAGTTTACTTATATAATGTAAAATTGTGAATTGAAAACAGAGACTTGTGAGTAGTAACTTAATACCTATTGTTCACAACAACACATCTTTTAAAGCGTTTTAATGAAAAAATAAAACAGCTTCACGCTGTATCCCGCATACAGCAGGGTAGGCAGAGGGAACCTAGTGTTAAGACACTCCTTTCCCCAGTTTCTGCCGAATTCTGGAGGCATTGCGTGTTGAGTAGCAGAACTCAAAGCGTTTTAATATTTATACCAAAATTGCAATTGAAATAACCATTATTTTAACATTATTGTTGTCAAAAACTAAACTTTACGAAATCTATTTTTATGAATATATTTTTTTAAAATATTAACTTATATTTATTAGGAATGTACACTCACATCCTCGTAAAAATACCATATACTCGTAAAATTATAAATTAACTTAATAGCTCTATATCGAGATCAAAATATAATATATTTTTTTGATTAAATCAGTATTGATGTATGATTAAATCGTTAAAACATAAAACACTATAAAATATTTTTCATCCCATTTACCAGGTTAATTGCTATCACCTATATAGAAAAAAGAGCGCAAAATAAATAATTTAAAGCGGAAATGAAATAATTCTCAAAGCAAACCAAATCAGCAAAATCCTATAGGATTTATTAAAGCAGGTCAGGTCGGTGAAAACGACTGAAATATTGGACATGTCGGTCAAATTTATAGACATAATATGTTGTACGCATGAGAAGCTGAACGTGGGGGAGTTTACTGTGATTTTTTTGCGGGTAAAAAAAGGATAACGCATACCGTAGAAACGAAATATGTCATTTTATAAGGATTCCGTAGTTCAAAAGAAAAAAAAAAGCTATATAGTACATTGTCGTCCGTCTATCTGACCATCTGTCAAAACTATTTACATATCTCAAGATCGCGTGAAGGTATCAAACTTAAATTAATATCAAATAAGGTCCCTTGAAGTAAAGAAAAAAAAACGTTATCTAAATCTGTAGAATACTTTCCGTGGGCCTTTAATTAAATTAATAATATTATTATCACAGGTCCACGGGAAGTGCATTTTTTACTAAAATTCATAATAAATGTTTATTGTGAAATTCAAGGCAACCTCACAATACAAGTAAAGGAAAAAATCACCTATAAATAAAAAAACAATTTTATATTTATAGGTCATTTCATAAAAAAATAGTGCAAACGCACGCAAAATAAAACCAATTTTGAGTTGTTCCGGAACATCTACAATTCTGAAATTAGTACGGAACCCTTAGTAGGCGTTCTGAATCGCATTTGACTGGTTTTTATCGTTTATTACGACAACTAGAGAACCAAATACAATAATTACATTTAAAACCTGGACAATCTATATAATTACAGAGAAAATATATACTCAACACTTACTCAAAACCATTACTACTCAAGTGGTAGCAATTATTCTAAAATATACTCACAAAATAATTTTAAAAACAATTAAAATTAACACTGTTCACTTAACAACGACTAGACTAAAAAAATCAAAATGTCAGGAAATTTAAGATACATTCACATAAAATCCTAGCTGCAAAAACCGTCGAATAATTAATTAAACGGGCGTATTTAGCCCTAGACTGCATTGCTCGCTTGCCGTCAAATGAGATTTTAGTTAAGCGTCGGCCACATACTGCATAATTTATAGCAGCTGGTTCCGGGCATCATTGGTTGCCATACTCTGTATCTTGCCTTGCAAATGGATAACTTCCAGCAACAATTAGAGAGATTGCAATGGCTTGTTGCTGTTGCATTAATTAATATATCTTTACCTAGGTACAAGTGAATGGATACATGTGTAATGTATTATTCGTTATAATTTATTATCAATTGTTAGAAATCGGAAGCGGTTAACCTTTTTTTTCTGATGACAAGACAAAATACGGCGTTGATTTCAGTTACTCAATAAGCAATGTCTCGAAAATTGAAACTAAAAAAATATACGTGTGTCGTCCGGACCTCCTGCGGACATAAATTTATGAATAAAATGACTACATAGTTCCAGCTTATTCATGTACGTGTACGTATACGTTCATAGTATATACGTATGTTAGATGGGTAGGCAAAAAATAGAACATTCTGCTTAAATAGAACATATATACCAGTCGTGGCCCAAGGGCAAAAGCGTGCAACCCGAGGAAATTAATATTTTCATTTCTTCGCTGTAACTACGAAAAGTGTAGCGTTGAGTTCCGCCACTCAACATTCAATGTCTTCGGAATCCAGCAGAAAGTGAAAAACAGAGTGTTTTAACACTAGATTCCCTCCGCCTCTATATAATATTACAATGTACAATGAGAGCCTAATTATATATATGCTGCTATTTATCTAAATAGAGCTTACAAAAAAAAGATATATCACCACAGACACTCAACCATTCATACGTAAATAAAACATACGGATCCGGAAAAGCGGTGTACCATCGATATGTACGAGTACGAGCAGCTGATGAGTGTGATTATGTTTACGAGACACACATTCCTTACCGGCCTCTAACGCCTAAACCTCGAGGCGTTACGAACCTTAAGTACCGTCATGTATCATTTTTATGGGTTAGCCAAAGTGAATTTGCTGGGTGAGATTACTTTGGAGTGTCGGTCGTTTGCTCTTGTTATTAGTACAACATGTAAAAATGTTCATTTGACTCCAATGTAGGTGAGGAATCGTAATATATTTTCTGCTCGTTTACTTTTCAAGCGCCTTTATTGAAGTTAAGAGTCTCCGAATCATGAACTCAAATAGTATAGAAAAATTATATTAATTTATAATTTATTAGGTATTAGGAAATGGAATGGATTAGTTCGACTGTAAGTCTTATGACTATTATTTATTATTATATTAGGCTCGAAACTATCTGTAATGTCTTATATCTATGCTACACATGGCGCAACAAGATGTTTTATTTCTTTATCGTTCAGATGCTGCCACTATAGGAACTGCAGCATATTTGGAATACTGCAGGTAACTTGGAATATTTCGTTATCTAAATGAATATAAATGCCGTCTTTATTTTTTTACCGTAAACACAACGTCATAAGACACACAGAGTCATTGAGAATTAAAAACAAGACATCATCTTGACATTCCGGCTACCAGCGCGAAGGGAATGAAACGCCTGCTTTGAAAACTTTTTCGGGAAGAATGCAATCAGTGTCGTAATCAGTAATCGTTTACTGTTATAAGTAAAATCTTCATTGTAATTATTTAAACAATTAAGTGACCTTGTTGGTTTCTTATACAATTTAGATTTTTTGAATATTTTTAAAATAAAAAATAACACATGGAGTTTTCGGTTAGAATGGTTTGTTGTTAATGTGGAATACTGACAGTGAGCATAATTTGGGATATTTCAAATTATGTTGCACACTAAGAATATAGAGTTGATAGACCTAGCAAAACAGCATTACGTGACTATCCTATCACTACCACATAATTGTACGCATAAAGTTCACTTTCATGGACTAAAATACTATTTCAGTGAAGAAGTTCGAGTGTTTCTCAGAGTAGCTAATTACTTAATAATTAGATACAATTTTTAGATATTTAGATTTAAAAAAAATATTACCTAGACACATAAAGACTATAAAACTGTTATAAAAAAAAACTATTATTAGTTTCTAAGAATATTTCTATTTACTGTAAAAATACTATATTCCAAATTACCTGCACCCTAAGTCAAATTTAGCTTTTGTATTTTTTTTTAATTTTATAAGCATTTGGTAATGTTTCTGGTTTTTGTTCTGTTTGATGGTTATTATTATTAAAGCTTAATACTTTTTCAATAATTTAAAGTATTTTTTACTGAGCCATCCCATTTCTCTTTAAATTTATTCTCAAAAAACAAACTAATATTCCAAATATGCTGCAGTTCCTTAATATTGTGTCTCTCTAAAAACTAAACATTAAACTTAAATTAAATTTAGTTAAATTAAAATTAAAATTAAATCAGTTTCCCGCTGTATCCCGCACAGCAGGGTAGGCAGAGGGAACCTAGTGTTAAGACACTCCGTTCCCCACTTTCTGCCGAATTCTGGAGGCATTGCGTGTTTAGTGGCAGAACTCAACGCTGCGCTTAACCTCGACACCAGAGCGAAGAAATGGAAATATAAATTTAAGTAAATATTTCCTCTCTTCGAGTGGGGATCGAACCCATAACCAGTCGGCTTTACAGTCACACTTCGTGCCGCTGCGCAACGACTCGCCTCAATTTGGTTAATGATGTATAAATATTAAATAATTATTATAATAAATCTGTAGAAAAGTCGTTTCTGTACATTGAAAATATTTAAGAAAAAATTAGCCAGGGTGTTAAAGGATAACTAACAGAATCCATTTCCAACATTTTTGGATTTTTTGTCTGTTTGTCTGTTTGTCTGTTTGTCTGTTTGTCTGTTTATGTGAACACGTATTACGTAAAAAGTACACAATAAATTTAAGCAACTTTTATACATAAAAATTACAAATAAATCAAGGTAGGTTTTAGTCTTTATTTCATTGTAATCGCTTCACTCTATCAAAAGATATAAGTATTTAAGTTTTCAAGACGTTAATATTTGAGATACTAAAAAACTATCTATTGACTAATAGTAGGTACTAACGAATCTTGATAACGCAAAAAACGTTCTGTGGAGTTAAACACTAATTACGACGGGAGGAATATTAATCATTTTAATACTAAAGAATATTAATCATTTTAATACTAAAGATATAAGTATTTAAGTTTTCAAGAAGTTTATATTTGACATATTAAAAATCGATACAAGAACGCTATCTTTTGACCAATAGTAGGTACTAACGAATCTTGATAACGCAAAAAACGTTCTGTGGAGTTAAATACTAATTACGACGGGAGGAATATTAATCATTTTAATACTAAAGAATATTAATCATTTTAAATACTAAAGATATAAGTATTTAAGTTTTCAAGAAGTTTATATTTGAGATATTAAAAAATCGATACAAGAACGCTATCTATTGACCAATAGTAGGTACTAACGAATCTTGATAACGCAAAAAACGTTCTGTGGAGTTAAACACTAATTACGACGGAAGGAATATTAATCATTTTAATACTAAAAAATATTAATCATTTTAATACTAAAGATATAAGTATTTAAGTTTTCAAGAAGTTTATATTTGACATATTAAAAAATCGATACAAGAACGCTATCTATTGACCAATAGTAGGTACTAACGAATCTTGATACTCTCTTCTAATTGTGATGGGATCTTAATAGATGGCGCTGTGCATAAAAGAAAATATAGTTTGGAAAGGTTACCGCTACACTTTATCAAAAAATAATGTACTTAAAGTTTTAAAGATATTTATATTTGAAAAAAAAAAGAAATTATTAAGAAATAAATTATTATATTGTTGAGTTATTATCTGCTTAACGTTAATTACGTCATGTAAGTGTAATCTATACTTATAATAAATTTAACATAACATTGTAATATTTTTCTAACAATGCTCGAATGGTTACAGTTCAATTGTAAGTCCAAAAGAATGACTTTAGAAACGTCTTATTTATTTGACTGTTGATAAATTTACGTATTCTTAAAGTACAATTGTGCATAGTACTAATTATAAAGTAAACTACATTGAATTGTTGGTGAAGATTACCTTTGTAACAGTCTAGTTTAATTCGTAATTATTTAACACAGTGATAAAGAATGACTTAATATTCAAAGAAATATTTTGAATAGGTTCTTCAGTCCGTTCGTTCGTTTATGTTATTAATATTTTTTTAAGAAACGTATAAAAAAATAACTTTTGGGAGCAAAAACGTGCTTTCTACGTATATTCTGTATATCAATTATATATTTAACTAATAATATATGTTACTAATTTAAAAACTGTACAGGAGCTAGATAAGTTATTTTGCAAATAATATCGTGAGTACTAATCCAAATCAATTTATTATTAGTTAAGGCTGTTTGTAATATCTATATTTCTTAAAAGAGTAATCATGTAATTCAAGCGGACAAAGCCGCGAATAAATAATAAAATTATCGTTGTAAAATAAAATACAATTTGTCAAGAACGACGCACGCACATTTTTTTTTTATCAAAGGGAGACCGCCGCATACGCCTCATTCCGAAATCGAGCTGTGGGTTTTGGCGGCAAAGTTCAAAGTGTTGGCAACACCGCGTGGCACTGTAGTCTCAAGCGTGTTTTTATCTGTGGCGCCCGCGAAAAGATAATGTCTTTGATGTCACTTGAGGAAGGACGGGTTGTTTTTGCCAACGAAGCGGTAACATTGTGATCTTTGATTGTGATAGCTAAAAGTGGTAATTAATAATTATATTGGTGTAAAGTAATGAGTGCGGCAGTTTTATTTTACATCAGAAGTGTGTTGCAACTTACGCCATGGGAAGAAAACGGTCTAAACGCAGTCGAGCTCGTTCTACTTCAAGTTCTTCGAGGGCTAAAACACCATCACCACCAAGGAAACGCAATAAGGTATCTCGTAAAGATACCGAGGCTGTGAGTACTCTAAACAATATAATACCGGACTTTGACCCGTTAGAAGACAACATAAATGCATGGTTAAACATTATAAAATCTTACGCGCAAACCTTTGCATGGTCAGATGAGACAACGCGTTTTCAAGCCCTAAATAAGCTAAAAGGCCCGGCTAAAGTTTGGTACGATTCATTATTACGTACAGATGTCCAGTGGCCCCTATGGCAATGGAAGGATTGGAAACCTAAATTACTAGCAACTTTTCAAATACAGAGGAACATGTTCGAACTTTTAAAAGACATCGTTGAGAGAAAGCCTGTAGACAATCAATCGCTGTACGAATTTTATTTTGAACAAAAATGTAAAATTGATCGTTTGTGTTTAAACTTTTCAGAGCAAGACATTGTGTCTATTATAGTAGGTAACATCAGTGATTATTCTACCTTAGAATCTGGTAATTTCAAAACATGTGATGAGTTAGCTAGCTATTTACATGGACGATTTTATAAAAAAAATATTAAGCAAATAAATAATTCACGTGACGGGCAAACTAAAACTATTAGTAATCAAAAATTAATATCAGTTGATAGAAGTTTACAAGTACATTCAAATGTGTCAAATCATCCTAGCTCTTCATGTGTTAGTTCAGATAGTAATAATAATAATAATAATTACAATCAAACCCAAAATCGAAAAATTATCAAGTGTTACATTTGTGGGGGTAATCACAAAAAAATGCATTGTGAGGCAAATAAGTGTGATTTTTGTGGAAAAAGGGGGCACATAGAATCTGTATGTTATCAAAAAAAAGAATTTAGTTAAATCTGCGGTTAAACCGGAGCAGCACGAAACAAAATTCATTTCTTCAGATTCAAAACAAAAGTTCATTAAAAAGGTTCTTATTTTTGACACCTGTCACGAGGCTTTCATAGATACTGGAAGTAGTTGCTCACTTATTGCTGAGTCATTAGTAAATAAACTTTCATTGAAATTTACTGAATTACCTTCTCCTGTAATATTACAAGGTTTTTCTAAACAAAATTATAAAAAAGTAACCAAAAAAGTTTTAGTTGATATTTCTTTTGATTCAATTGCGTTACATGATGTTGATTTTTATGTAATTGATGACTTGGTTGGTTGTGATTTATTAATTGGAAGAAACATAACAGAGCGTTCTGATTTAGTGTATTCTAGAGTAGGTGATCTTTTGCAATTTCAATATGCGAGTGATTTAAAGGAGATTTGTAATCATGTTGTTACATCTGAAATAAATGCAAATTCACATCTCACTGAATTAATTACTCTACTTAATCACTATAATACTTGTATAGCCAATAACATAAAAGAGCTAGGTAAAGTTACTAATCATGAGATGGAAATAAAATTATCTAGCTCACAGCCAATTCAGTATAGACCTTATAGAACCTCCCATTCAGATAGGCAAATTATTAGAGAAATGGTTAGTGAATTACTTGAAAATAATATTATACGTGACAGTAATTCACCGTATGCAAGTCCAGTTCTTTTAGTTAGTAAAAAAAATGGGGAGAAACGGCTTTGTATAGACTATAGAGCATTGAATAAGATAACAATTAAAGACAAATATCCTATGCCCCGAATTGAGGATTTGGTGGATAGGCTACAAGGTTACAAAGTGTTCACTAGCTTAGATTTAAAAAGCGGATACTACCAGATTGGGGTGCATAAAGATTCAGTCGATAAAATTGCGTTTATAACCGAGGATGGACATTATGAATTCTTACGACTCCCATTTGGTCTGGCAAATGCACCGTCTTGTTTTCAACAGATGATGAATAAAACATTAGGTAATTTAAGGTTTGGAAATGTAATTGTATATCTAGATGACGTATATTTAGTTTCACAAACTGTAGAGGAAAATATAAAATTACTCGAAAACGTTTTAAAAATATTTAAGCAAAATGGTTTAACATTAAATTTGAAAAAGTGCAATTTCTTTAAACATGAGATTGAATTCTTAGGATATAAAATTAAATCGGGGTGCGTTATGCCAAATGAAACCAAATTGGAAGCAGTAAAGAATTTCCCTATACCAAAAACAGTGCATCAACTTCGGCAATTTTTGGGTCTTATTAGCTATTTTCGGAAATTTATAAGAAATTGTGCTATTTTGTCAACTCCTCTTACAAAACTATTAAAGAAAAATTCTGTCTGGGAATGGGGTGAAGTACAAACTAAAGCTTTTTACGATTTAAGAGAAAAACTAACAACTGAAAGTGTTTTAGCTATTTTTGACCCAAATAAGGAAATTATTTTGTACACGGATGCTAGTAGAGAAGGGTTAGCTGGAATTTTAACACAAGTTGGAGACGAAGGTGAAAAGGTCGTACATTATTATAGTAGACAGACTACTGACGACGAAAAGAAATATCACTCTTTCGAACTGGAACTGTTGGCAATAGTTTGTTCACTACAAAAATTTCGTTTATACTTATTAGGTAGTCATTTCAAAATTATCACGGATTGTAGTGCTGTCAGATACGCTATAAACAAGAAAGATATTATTCCTCGAATAGCAAGGTGGGTATTGTCGACCCAGGAGTTTTCATTTGATATATTACATAGGGATGGTAGTCGAATGCAACACGTTGATGCTCTTAGTCGTAACCCTGTACCTTCTGGACAAAAATCAGAAACCGAAATTATCATGTCAATAACGGAAAGTGATTGGTTACTTGCAGTTCAGGTCCAAGATCCGAAATTAGTTAAAATCAGGGAAATTCTAGAATCAGGACAGGCCGAAATAAATAAGGAAATTTTTAACAATTACGAATTATTAGGTGGAAAAGTGTATCGCAGAACTAATTATGGCCGTCGTTGGGTTGTTCCAAAAAGCTGTATTTGGCAGATAATAAGAGGTAACCATGATGACGTAGGTCACTTCTCGTTAGATAAAACGGTTGAGCGTATTCATTCTTTATATTGGTTTCCACGCATGCGGAAAATAGTAAAAAAATATATTAAAAACTGTTTGAATTGTATATATCATAAAAATAAAGGTGGACCAAAAGAGGGAGAGCTTTATCCATTACCCAAATATGCGCAACCGTTTCACACGTTACATTTAGACCATCTTGGTCCTTTCGTGACTACTAAAAATAAAAACAAGTATATACTGGTTGTTGTAGACGCATTTACAAAATTCGTTTTTATATCCGCCGTTCGTAAGACCTGTACAGTAGGGGTAATTAAAGAATTAGAAAACATATCTAAAACATTCGGTAACGCTAGACGAATAATCACTGATGCAGCTTCGTGTTTTACTTCATCTAAATTTACTCAATATTGCGCGAATAGAAACATAAGATTACACATAGTGGCAACGGGTGTTCCTCGTGCTAATGGACAGGTTGAAAGGTTTAATAAGACTATTTTGGAATCTCTGAAAGCTATGGGCGCTGGTACTAACGACGACAAGTGGGACCAATGCATTAAGGCTTTACAACAAGGTTTAAATAGTACAATACATAAAACTACTGGAGCTGTTCCTTGTGAAGTCATGTTCGGTTATAGATTACGCATGGATAATGATAGTTTAGCTCCAGACTCTCACGATGAGGTACCGCTAGATGTAACCCAATTACGTGAAAAAGTTGATAGTAATATAAAGACCAGTGCTGAATATCAGAAAAGAAAATTTGATAACTGCCGCGTAAAAGCTAAACAGTATACCGAAGGAGACTTGGTATTGGTAAAAATACAAAGCCAGAGTAACGACGGACAAAGTAGAAAATTATTACCATCTTTTAGAGGTCCATTCCAAGTTAAGAAAGTTTTGGGTCATGACAGGTATGCGGTAGTGGATCTGAGAGGAAGTGAAAGAAGTTCTAGGAAATATAATGGCACGGCTGTGGCGGAAAATATTAAACCTTGGATTAATATTGGTAATTGGGACCTAGATCAAGAAAATCTCTAATTTTCATGATTATAACCGTGTTGGCAAAGAAGATCTTGTATTAATATATATATTTTTTATATGAAACTGCAAAAGAGGAACAGAATCGATAATATTTGCCGATGATTATTAAATAAATTGATATTTCCCGTTAAAAAAAAAAAAAAAAAAAAGTATAAGAATGTCATTTATGTATTGCTACTTTTAGTTTGACAAATTGCAATTCTTAATTTTGAAATTTAAGCGAGCCGTGATAAAATATACACTAAGAGTATAATCTGGAATATTGCTCAATAATTTTATAATATTATTTGAATATTGACATGTGGGCTCAAAGTTGATCTTGGTACTCTTAAGTGAGAAAAATACTCTTTAAGAGGGAGACGACTTTAATAACTTGGTACGCTTAAGTGAGTAAAATGCTCTTTAAGGGCAAGTTGTGTTGAGCTATGAGTCTGGGTTCCTAAGTGTGGCATAGTCCCTTTAGGGTTTCCTAAGTGTGGCATAGTCCCTTTAGGGTTTTCTAAGTGTGGCATAGTCCCTTTAGGGTTTCCTAAGTGTGGTATAGTCCCTTTAGGGTTTCCTAAGTGCGGCATATTCCTTTTAATTTGGGTCATGTTGTCGAGCTATTTCAGTGTAAAGAATGATAAAATGAGCAAAATTCCATTATGGGACTGTTTTATGATACAGTATAATTTAGGCGCACGACTAACTGCTGTTTATTGTTACAGTGATTTATCCCGACTCGTGGGGTGCCCGGGGCGGGCACCATGCAGCATGGCCGTGTTGGCAACACCGCGTGGCACTGTAGTCTCAAGCGTGTTTTTATCTGTGGCGCCCGCGAAAAGATAATGTCTTTGATGTCACTTGAGGAAGGACGGGTTGTTTTTGCCAACGAAGCGGTAACATTGTGATCTTTGATTGTGATAGCTAAAAGTGGTAATTAATAATTATATTGGTGTAAAGTAATGAGTGCGGCAGTTTTATTTTACAAAAGTTCTAAAATCTAAAGGTTTTAGTAGTATTTTTGTAGTAGTATGTGTTTACGTTATTGGTATCAAAGCGTAACTGCCTCACACGAAATATAGATATGATTAAACATCGTGAAATGAAAAAAAAAACTTACGTCTACACTGTTGCTTAAATTCTTTAGGTATGGAATTAAAATATTTTACCTATATGCTATTTCCGTAAAAGGAGCGCTGACGCGCTTCTCTTCTGTTCTTTGTTAAAGGCCAAAGTTGTGGCTGCAACGCGACTGGTGTGGGTCCGATCCCCACTTGGAGGATTGAATTATAATTTAATAATATTTTAATTTCGCACATCAGTCACACATTATACGCAATATCTTAATCCTTACATTACAACATAATCTCATAATCTTACGCATAATCTTTACCCTGCTAAAGGCGGGATAAAGCGTGGATCTGGTTTTAACTTTGTGTGAACCGATTAAAATAAAGTCCAGTCCAGTTGAGGCCAGTCGTGGCGCAGCGGCACGAAGTGCAAGCACTCGAGGAGATGAAATATTTACTTAAATTTATATTTCCATTTCTTCGCTCTGGTGTCGAGCGAACGAGAACACGAAAGAACGAGAACACGCAATGCCTCCAGAATTCGGCAAAAAGTGGGGAACGGAGTGTCTTAATACTAGGGTTCCTCTGCCTAACCTGCTGTGTGAGGGATACAGCGTGAAGCTGATTAAAATAAAACTAATATTAAATTGCCAAAATGCAAACAAAAAAGGATTTAAATCGGTTAAGCCGTTTCTGAGATTATCGTGAACAAATTCACAGACAAACAGACAAACTGACCAAGTTCTATTACAATGTTAATTGTAATATCTTCCATGTACAGCCACCGATGAGTTAGGATTTTATTGTAAGTATCGATAAGTTGTGTTTTTATTTCAAAAATTCAAGTGAAGATTCTCATGGGAGGTACGAAAATGCGACCTAAAGTTTTAATAAATTTGTCATTAAAAATCTTCATTGCGCTGCAAACATACATTATAGGTATATCAAAACACGAACATAATTCAGTGTGTTAATTAAATAATTTTGTGGTTTAAGCGGGCGAAGCCGCGAGCGGGTCGCTAGTGTAATAATAAAATAATGCGGTATGTATGGCCTCGCGCACTGTAGCAGCATAACTTTGCTAGGTAAGGGGGAAGATGCATCGATATCTATACTAAAACTATCGAAACTACTGGACCTATTTGGAAAATCATTTTACCATTACACGATTAACGTAGGAAAAAATTACCAATAAAATCCTTATACACTGTGGAAGTTATTGACAATAAAGCAAAGGGATATACTACAGTTTTATAGAGGACATCAATATGTAAAAAAAAGTTCTATATGTCTAACTGTTAGAGTTATGCCACCATAACTATTTTTTGTAAGAAAATGTGCAAACTAACTACTACTAGAACGCCAACGAAGAGCCGCCACTGTAGTACAGAGTGCTCTCTAAAGAATATATTATGTATTATTGTAATGGAATAAAATGAATGTGTAATTCCTCTATATAATATTATACTTCAGTCTTAGTTAGCCTTATATAACGATATAACAATAATAAGAAGCGTCATTGAATTTTTTTAAGTGCGCTGGCTGCAAAGTATGTCAGTCAGTATGATATGATTAAAATATTAAATTTTATGAAATCTAAAGAAAAGTCCGTGACACCGTTTTTCTTATAAATAAGTAAAAAAAATCAAAATCAAAAAATAATTAAAAATGGAAGGAGATATTTCATCGATACGATATAATACCTTACGATCGAAAGTTATTTTATCATCAATCGTAATTCGGAAGTATACTTTTAAAGAAAATGTAAAATTAAAATAATTCAACGGTCTGTTTACGACTGCAAGCCTAGGCTCGAGTTATGCGGGGGCGCCCTATTCGCCAATGACGTCCTCTCATATAGCCACATAGTGCTTGCTCTTTCTTAGAATTATGAAAATAAGTTGTTTATGATTAAATATATCAATCTGTTAGCGAATGCAGCATAATTAAATGATTATAGGTGGTATGCGGGCGAAGCCGCGAGTGGGCCGCTAGTATTAAATAAAAATCGAATCGGAACGGAGTATTTTAACACTAGGTTCCTCTGCCTGCCCTCTAATATTCGAGATACAGTGTAAAGCTGAACCCAACAAACATTCAGATTTATCTAGCCCAATTAAAAACAAATGTGTTATTATAACACAAGAATATTCATACTCGAAGCTGAAAATCTGAATCATTAAAACCTCTAATTACATTAATATACCAAATGAGAATTCAAACAACATTTTAATTAAAGTTTCAAAATTAGGAAAGTCGAGTCAAATGTCGCGTGCTGTATTTCATGTTTAATTTATGTATCAAACGAGATAAATTTCTACCGGCTGAAGTTCCAAATAACATCCGCTTAATTAAAGTTAATCTAGAATGTTGCGCGCGACACGATTCCATTAGCAAGCGACATCGACTACACTACCTTACCCAGGACGTTTAAGTCTCATACAGGTATCATTGTTAAAATATTATATTATATTAACTGACTCTGTCTTAATACAAACGTAAATTGAAATCAAAATCTTAGTCTTAGTATATATAACATTTTGTTACAGAGCGAAATAGATGACTAATATTTTTTTTTTTACTTATTGAGAAAAAGTGTGGGATAGCACTTTAGAAATGTTTAAAACAATTTTTTTTATATTTTCATTTTGTAAATAAAGTCAGTCAGCCAGTTCGGAAATAATTTTAAGTCAATGCACAAACAAATCATAGTTAGTAACCATTTTATTGCATAAATTCAACAATTTGGATGTTTTTGTGACATTTGAATTGGAATTATAAATATTTTATTATTATTTTGCGATAGAACAACTATAATGTTAAACTTTTAACATATTGTTAGATAATCTACATTTAGAATTTCAAAAATATCACTTTTCCATATAAAACAGTTGCTGGCGTAAGATTTGACCCCGCGCTTCTTAGAATCCGCATAAGTGCTCCAATTAACTATCGAGGCATGTCTATAATTATTATATACTTACAGCTTTTGTTTTTAAATATCTCTATAGAATGTATTCATAAGGCTTTGCTACCAGGAGATTATTAGAACATTTAGTACTTTACTTTGTGGAGACTTTGTGAATTAGTACCATATTTGCCTGACCTGCATGAGAATCGTAATTATTATATTAATAGGCAGTTTCTCGAGTGAAAATCGATTCGACATTTATTAGTTACAAAAAGTTTTTTTTATATTTCTATGATAGAGAACGGAGTGTTTTAATAGTATCACCCTGACATCCCTACTATATTGAGAAGATTAATAAAAAAAAATAGATATCCGCACACTGATTTTGTGAATTTTTAATTAACATATAATTATATTTTAGAAATCTAGGGTTTTTATTTAATATAGCTCATCACTTTTTTACAGTCGTAGTCGTCTTATGATAATATTATACTTAGTAATTCATAAGGGTGCCTTTCAAAAGTATGCTCCGGTCAAATAATTAATAACATACTTTTCGGATACTTTGGCAAGTTAATAACTTTTGATGAATTTTTAATTAAGAATAAATTCTTAAGCGTGCTGTCGGCATTTTTTCGTAAAATATTTCTCTCAAATATCTTAAATAGTTTAGTGTAAAATAAAGAAAGGCTACAAAATATAAAACAGGGTATATACTTAACATTTTTCACCATCTCTTAATCTTTAATTATATTTGTTATACTTCTAAATGATTCCTTGTATAGATATTTTTCGTTCTTTCTACTGTAAAGATATGTTGTGTTGCAGAACCCAAAGCTTCAATTTACGTATGTAAAACAAAGAAAACAAAAATATTCATATCGAAAATAAACCTCATGACCAACCAACATTTTTATATTTAAACAACCCCGCTACGCCAAACTGACCTCAATTTTTTCACTTTTACATAACATAAAACACGTACTCAATTAAGCAGATCCACACACATATTTTTTATGTGACACATCAGCTGGAATACAGTTTTCAGTAAGTGAGTGTCCTGAAGTTCATGGTTTAACTTTAATCAAATTATAAACTATATAATGTAAAAAAAAATACGGAATTTAATTTACTACTAATATTAAAATACATTTTATTTAAAAAAAAAAAATTATTTTTATGTAGCGAAATTCGAACCCACGTCTCTTGGATACGGTTCAAAACGAAATATCTTAACACTAGGTTCCCAAGTTTCCTCTACCTACCCTATATTTTGTATGAAATCATAGTTTGATTAAATATAATTTTTTTATGATATTTTTACGAAATACCAACAAATTTTCAATTTATATATTTTCCTTCATTTCTATTGTAAGCTTTATCTTCAAATAATTTAAACTAATTTATTAAAATCGAACATATATTTGAATTGGGTTACTTTAACGTGTTTCAAACTAAATATCGTAAGGTTAGTTTACCGCGTGGGGTAAATATTTATACTGGTCAAATAGACGGTCAGTGGCAAATTAAATTTCCACCCCAGCCGCTAGCGTAGCCCATGAAATAATATTTAGTTTTGTTTCTACTTGGAACCTATTGCGACACGAATATAGATCAAAGTTCTTAAGGAATTACAACTGTTGTGTATATTTCATGTAAATCAAATGAAATTCGCCTAATAAATGTGATTAGATGATTGCAAATATATAAGTCACGTCTCTTTAATTATATATATTATTGTCAGTCCTTCTCAACAGAGATTCTCAAATATCTGCTAAACCACCCGAAGTCGCTAACCATATATGAAAAAATAGACCACCGTTAAATATCAAAAGCACTTGACAGCGTACTTCTTTAAATATGTGAAAATAGCAAATAAAACATAGTAAAATCATCTATTTATTAAAATTGTTTTTTTACTTTTGTAAAAGTACAACCGTATAAAGATAATTCAAGAGTGGAGGAAGACGGACGGCTTATTTGGTGATAATTTGTTGATTTTTTTCTGATTTAGGCTGAATTATGACATCAAATTTTTCACGATTGAATACATACTCTGATGAAGTTAAAATAGCTTCATCGATTAGTTGTAGTTTTAAGAATGCCAAATCTTTTTATATCTGCGTTGGTTCCGGTTTCTTGTTTTCTAGCAATAATGTAATGAACAGCTTTCTTGCAATTTTACGTTTACTGTACTGTTTATTCACTGTGTCCTTCCTTTCTAAGAATACAAATAATACTTAGTCTTTTGAGCATGATTTCTTTGCATTTTGCGATATTCAAAAAAAATATGGGAAAAGCCGTAGTTAACAATTTTGTAATACTGAGAATGTTAATTTCACAATTTTCGCATGCACTCTCGATTTGGAACCTATGTAAACCAAAAAACTAATGCCGGTAGCAATACGTCAAAGCACAAAAGAAATCAGCTGCATAATTAGGTCATAAAACATATATTTTGCCAAAATCTAAGAATTAATTAAAAATGCTTGATGAGAGCAGATAATCCTTTTGATATTAAGTAATCAATAGTAAAAAACACATAATATTTCATTTTAGTCAAAAACAGATGTACTTTTAAACTTTTGGACGGTTGTATATAAGTTTTATTTATTAAGACTGACCAATAGGATTTTTATGATTATTTCAGTTTATTTTAAAAATATATAAATATATCTTAAAAATATAAAAATATATAATTATAAACGATGAGTCTGACAAAATTACAATTAAGTACAAAGACAAAATGTAAGCTTATTCAACAAAAAAATTGTTGAGTCTACTTTTGCTTTGAAGCGGAAATTACTATTCTACTACCACAAAGCAGATTTAATGTTTAATTTAAAGTGTAAATCGTAAGCAAAAATTATAATTTCTTTACGTTAAATTCTCATCAAGCTACGTCGAAATTCTTATAGTGTTTGGACGGTTTCCAAGAGGCGCGGGTTCAAATCCATTTACGTTCAAATTTTTGTACCTTATCTAAAAAGTACCTATAGAATATTCCCCATAGACCTACAATTATTAAATTTGATAAGTAATGAGAAGTTCTCATTTCAGTTCTCTCGCAGTACAAATAGAGGAAAAGTATACTTAAATGGAATTAAAAGAAACAAATAAAAAGTATTGTAATTAAGGCCAGTCGTGGCGCAGCGGCACGAGGTGTGACCGCATAATCGACTGGTTGTGGGTTCGATCCCCACTCGAGGAGATTAAATATTTACTTAAATTTATATTTCCACTTCTTCAACACGCAATGCCTCCAGAATTCGGCAGAAAGTAGGGAACGGAGTGTCTTAACAGTAAGTTCCCTCTGCCTACCCCGCTGTGTGCGGGATACAGCGTAAACCAAAAAAAAAAGTACTACTAACTCATACTTGTAATTAATTTCGTACAAAATGAGTGCATACGCCCGCAAACTTAAGCATCTCGCATACAGCTGGTACAAAAAAACGGCGGAAAGTGGTGAAACGGAGTATCTTAATACTAGCTTCCCTCCGCTTACTCTGTTGTAAAAAAATATTGTGGATATAAATTAATTTCGAAATGTTTTCTTTGTCAGTTTCATGCTGTTTTTCGCGTCTTGCAGTATAGTCAGAGGGTGTTTAATGTTATGACACTCTACTTCCCACTGTCTGCCGAATTCTGAAGGCATTGCGTGGGAATCAAACCCACAACATGTCGCGTTAACAGTCATACGCTTATGAACCTCGCCACTCTGCTGATCAACTTAAAATAATAGAATAGAAAATATTTATTCCCTATTTATGTTACAAATACCTATCTATATCAATTTAAAAACCAGCCAAGTGTGTGACAGGCTCGCCTGTCTTTTTTCAGTACCAACTTTATGATGGTAGGAAACGTGACTTTAAAAGTTGATAAACTTAAGTTTGCGAGCGTGAGAGTGTACCTTATATAAAATTAACTGCAAATACATGTATTTTAATGGTCGTTTTTTCTGTGGTTATATTATTTATAAGTATAAATTTTTATTTTTCGTTATTTAATTATTTTATTTTTATTAGGGTTCCGTAGCTTTTAAGGAAAAAAGGAATCCTTATTACTTTGTTGTCCGTCCGTCCGTGAGTCTGTTTGTCTGTCTGTCAAGGGCCGTTATCTCAGGAACGGTTGGAGATATCGAATTGAAATTTAAACCATAAGCCCAAGTTACGATCCCTTAATTTCCTGAAAAAAATGTATTTCTACATTTATTTATAAAAAGATATTCTCGTTTATATCATAGGAAACACGTAGTTCGATACTATAAAGGGAATCAAAATTAATAGGGTACTTCCGGTTGACCTAGAATTATGAAATTTGGCAGCTAGCATCTACAGGTAGTACAAGTTTAGGTAAAAATCTAATGATAACTATACATTTATGGTAAAATATAATAAAATAATAGTCTTCAAGAGGGGAGCAGAATTTGATATTAAAGCCGCTACTTTAAGTGAGATATCAGATGACAGGGCTCTAGTTAAGCTAAGCGCTATTCATGTCAGAGAAGGCTCGATACCTCCAATTTTTGTACGGAATCCTCGGTATATAAGCCCGACTCCCGCTTGTCTGGTTTTTTTTTTAATTTAATTTTTTTACAAATAGGAAAGGTACTGTAAGTTTTCACTCTCTGCCAATTTTTATAATAGTACACACTTCATTGGTCTTAAAATATGACTCTCTCATTAAAAAAACATCAGGTTTACGCTGTATCCCGCACACAGTAGGGTAGGCAGAGGTAACTTAGTGCTAAGATACTCCGTTCCACATCTTCCGGCATTGCGTATTTAATGGCGAAACTACGCTACGCTTTGCCTCGTCGCCAGAGCGAAGATATGAAAATAATAAATTTCATCATCTCGAATGGGAATCGAACTGACGACCTATCACGTTTAGAGTCACACTTTATGGCCCTGCGCCACGACTGCCTCACTTGTAGTACAAATTAACCCAGATAAGCCTACTGTCCTATATTTAGGACAGTAGAAATAAAAAAAATATCAGAATACCCTCTTTATCTAAGATTATTTAGTCTTATGATTTGCAGTAAGAAACGTGTCAGCTTTATTAGAAAAAATAAAAAGACAGTTATTTTAACAGTTTTTACCTTATATCTTACCTTATAAGTGTGTAATAAAAGTGCGTTGCAGACATGGCAAATGACAGGTATGTATAAAAAGTTATATTTTACTCGTGAGTTGTTTTTTTCTGTGTTGTTATCTAGTTGATAACATTAACTTTTGTACTAAATAAATATTCTAGCAAAATAATATAAATAAATTACGTATAACTTGTTACAAATACTAGCGTACTATATATAGGACAGTAGGATAATATACATGATTTTAGTACAATAATACAACTTTTTCTTTACAGACCACAGAAACATTCTGCTTCAACCGGCAGAAGTAATGATTCAAGGGCAGATTATGGTGAGTGATACAGAAGAAGAACCTTCTGATTCTACAGGTCGAACTAAACGTAGGCGTACCTACGCATGGAGAAAACGGGACTTTCCAAAAAATCCCGTGAATTGGCCAGATGTTCAAGGTGCTTGCCAAGATAAGCGCCCAATTGAGTGGTTTGAAAACTTCTTAGATGAAGATGTTATTTCGTTGTTGGTGTCAGAGAGCAATAAATACGCTGTCAAAAAGAATTTGCCTGGAGACATAACCACTGAAGATATAAAATGTTTCATCGGCATATTGTTGGTTAGTGGTTATTCATGGCTCCCCCGTAGAAGAATGTATTGGGAAAACTGCCCTGATACAAAGAATGAATTGATCAGCTCGGCTATGACTAGGGATAGATTTGACTTTATTTTTCGCCACCTTCATGTCAATGATAATCTGGATTTGCAAGACAAATACACAAAAGTACGCCCCCTAGTTACACTTCTAAATAAAAAGTTCTTAGAGTTTTCTCCTCTTGAAGAGCATTACAGTGTAGATGAGGCCATGATCCCCTACTATGGTAGACATGGCTGCAAACAGCACATAAAAGGTAAACCTATTAGGTACGGGTTCAAAGCTTGGGTTGGTGCTACACGGTTAGGGTATGTTTTATGGATGGAACCATACCAAGGTGCTACAACTATGTGCAATCCAATATATAAAGAATTGGGGCTGGGTGCAAGCGTTGTTCTCACTTTTTGCGATGTGCTGATTTCACGTGGCTTCGACCTTCCTTACCACGTATTGATCTTGCCAAACATAATGCATGGCAGTTATATAAAATAAATCATGGAAAACTGGATCATCTTGGCTTTCGCAGAAGGGTAGCAATTACCCTCCCATCATGAACATGCTGATAGTCGTAAAGACCAAATGAATCATCTGGTTATTCCTCAATCGAAGTAAACACACTGTCGTCAATGTCACAAAAAATGTTTGACACGTTGCAAGAAATGTGATGTTGAAGTGTGTATCAAGTGTTTTGAAACATATCATTCATAAATAGTGTTAATCTAGTAAATTACATATAACAATGGGTAATATAATCAATAGTTATCTAATAAACTACACTTTTTGATTACATTCTGTTTTGTCATAAATGGTCTTTTATTTCCTCTTATTATCATACTGTCCTACATATAGGACGGCTGTTTCCCTGAAAGCCTTACACTTAATTTTTTTTTCATAATTTTTTTTATGTTGCATAAGATCTAATAAACTAAATAATGTAACTTTTTTCAAAATTTTCAGAAAAATTTAGTTTCAGGCTTATCTGGGTTAATTCAAGAACCAAAAACAATAACCCATCGCGTAAACTGCAAATAAAACTTGATTCAATAGTAGTGTACGCCCGTGAAATATTATACCCTACAATGATGTTGATATCAATACTTGCGACCAGCATAGCAAGACCTATGCACTGATCCGGTCTCACTAACCCAGTGATTCTCAACCACTGTGCCTATATAATAAAGTTAATATTATTAAATTATATCATTTAAGAAGAAAAATATTTTTAACATGAATATATATTTAAATCCACAAAAAAAAAATCGTATATTTAAAATTTTTGTCATAAACTATTTATGCAGTGTGATGTAATAAATAATTTTTATCTTTTTCTTTGTGCGCCGCCAAATTTTTAAATCGCTAAATATGTGCCGCAATAAAAAAAAGTTGAGAATCACCGCACTAACCAATTGGTCCCAGGTTCACCAACCCATATGACTCGACCAAAAAAAAGGTGTAAGTGATAAAATTAAGTAAGCAAAAATGTTTGGTTCTCGAGCCAAAGCTGTGTAAAGTAATCGCATTTTGTTTTCGGTCTGACTATCAGTCAGTCAAGATCTTTTTTCTGAAGACCGCACCGAGGTATTACGCTAAAATAATATTAAAACCTCGTCTGTATAGTTTAGCCTTGGAGTACAGAAAAAGTCGAAATTCTAAATATACCCTTGACCTTAACCCTCGTTGCACGAGTCCATCTTGCACTTGTTTGTACTTCTGTATCTCTATATCAATTGACATATAAAAACACATTATTTAAATACTATTTTAAAATATTAAAAGAGAATGTAAAAAATGAATGTAATTCATTTCTCCGGGAGAACCACTTCACTTTTAATAAGCACGCATGAATTACTTTCACTTTCACTCTACGAGTTCCTGAATAAATAAAACGAAGGCCGTCCCACACCGTTGCTTCCGTCCCTTTGTGCTCATACTTCCTGGCATGCGTAATGGGATACCCTAACAAAATGGCTAAAAGGATCTTTTGTGTTGAATAAAAATCAGTACAATAAACCAGCCAGAGCCAGCATTGAAGGTTAGTATCTTCCCTTCAGAAAAATGGTAAAGTTTTGCGTGAAAAATTATACATACTCCGTTGGACAAACGAATAAAATCCAATTCTATAGCCTCTCAATACACAATAACCCTTCAGGGGTTCTCATTTAAAAGCAATGACTAATTATACGATTTACTTTTCTTATTTTTTTTGACCTTGTATTCAATGACTATTGTTATCTCACAATGTTTATTCAATATTGTAAAATGTTTGTTATCAAATATTATAAAGTTTTACTTTGTTATAGCCTAAAGAAATCTGAATATAATAATTTATAATTAAGTATATAACATATTTTTAACAATTCTGTACTCAAGAAAAACCCAATAAAAATAAAAATGCGTGTTGTAGACAGTATAACGCTTTCCACTCTATAGTAATAGATTAAATTGGATAAAAAATCATTTTGTCCTTCAACCTATGAATAGAAAAATTGCTGCAGCTGACATATTAGTAATTGTGTTTAATTCTATACTTAATTTTGCTTTTAAGTAATTATTTATTCATAAAATGAACTTATTCTGGCGAACCGTGGCACAGAGGCTCAAACGCGTGGACGTGAGATTTAAACGCGACAGGATGTGGGTTCGATACCAACTCGAATAAATGAAATGTTTAATGTTTTTATTACCTCGCTCTAAAGCGCGGCGTTAAAGCACGGTGTCACTCAACACGCAATGCTAGCACAATTTGGCGAGCAGGGAATGAAATCTTAACACTAGATTCCTAGGTTCCCTCTGTCTATCCTGCTATGTGCGAAATAAAGGGTGAAGCAAAAAAAAAAACTTTATTTTATGTGGAGTAACCTACTCTGTAATTTAACAAATTAAAGTGAAAGTACGTGTAAAGAATTAGATTTCTACAAATTAACCAAAGCTAGATTGTCTTACAGCTCAGCTATTCACTTAAAGTAATAATTAGATTTTCGCAGAATCTTCTTCTTTCTTTGTACAGTATTTATAACAAGTTTATGTTCGACTTTTCTGATTTACAATTAATGTTAAAATAACTTAAACAATAATCATTTGTTACAACTTTGATAACTTCTTTTATAATTTTAAAGTGTTATTACACACTTAGAGAAGAAAAATACTTATTTAGAAAACGTATAAAAATTTGAACGTAGCGGGACTCGAACTCGCACCTCCTGAGGCGTGGGTTCGAGTCCCGCTACGTTCAAATTTTTATACGTTTTCTAAGTAAGTATATTTTCTTTGTTTAAGTAAAATAAATAAATAATCTCTTTATAAAAAAAGTGTAGACAATAGTAAAACGTTTTGTGTTCTGTCGAAATTATTCATCACTTTAACGTAATATTAATTTAACATTCTGATATCTAATTAAAATCTTGATACAAATACTCCATACAACATACACATGCGTTATTAGTTAGTGTTAAAATTTAACGGTGTCAAAATATTGTAACATACGAGTATAGACACGACGTCTCATGGACCGCTAATATTTTTAGATATTTTTTTAAGTTAACTATAATGTTTTTTAGTTATTTTAGTTTAAATATCCTAACGGGTCAATAAATTGAAAGAGTACATAGGTATTGAGGTTATAATTATTGATTTTATTATATATCTTAGGATTTTCCTTAGATATATAATTCTGTATGTGAAGAAATAAATTCTGAAACCGTATATAATAAAATAAATAAGGCACTTCTTAGTCTTTAACATGCCTTAGATCAAAAAAGGAACCAAAATATTAAAAACGATTTTCTAACTAATAATCTGTAAATTTAAGATTGTATTAAACATGGTCTTTATAGTAGCATAAAATTAGTTAAGTCGCTTTAAAGCAGAAGTACTTTTTCTGTACTGTTCAATGTTTTTTGACATTCTTACTACCTTAAACAAAAACAATTGCAATCAGATTTTTTTGTGTGAAAATCATGGAGGCGCAGGACGCAAGACGGAGGTGGAGGACCTACGATTCTTGCAATGGCTAGCGGCCTGTGAGATTGCGCGTCCACAGTAGAAGGTTAATAAAAAAAATAAATTTAAACTTTAAAAGTAATTAAAAATTTCTTAACTGCTAGCAAGTTTGTAATCCTGTTGATGTACTATAAAAATTAAAAGTTCAGATTTAAAGTTTTTTTTAGTACAGCACGGTGTTAAGTAGTTTTACTTGCCACTTCCCAACCCTAAGTATAGTAACATATTATAATGCACATTTTTTTACTTTTTCTTCTATAATATATTGCTTATAGCTTTGAGATATATAATTATTTTAAATATTCATAATATTTAGGTAGGTACATATATAAATACCTGCAGAGTACCTAAAATGTTTATTATTTTAATCTGTGGGCATTTTATGTTGCCTTTAGCTTTAGTCTTTTTCTTGCAAATAGCAGTATTGGTAAATACACTTTACTTCCCACTCTTCTCCCTTAAATAATAATATTCATGTCTTTGCATTATGGATGGCGGATGAATTCCATGCCGAGCTTCCCAAAATGGAGAAATGGAAATAAATTAATATTATTCCCCTGAGCGTGATCGAACCCACTACGAACATGCTTACAGTTACACGCTAAATTATAATTTAGTTGTTTTTCAATTGAAATTTTTATGAAAAAGAAACGGACAAGTGCGAGTCCGAATCGCCCACCGCGGGTTCCGGTCAAAAATTGAGAACGTTGCCTCACTTGAACTTGCGGCTTTAATACATTTTTAATGTTTTTATTTTTTTGTATTCAACAACAAATGTATAGTTTTCAGATTTTTTCCTGAACTAGTACTATTTGTAGATGCTAGCTGCCAAATTTCATAATTCTGGGTCAATCGGAAGTCCTCTATTAATATTGATTCCCTTTATAGTGTCGAAATATGCGTTTTTTGCAATATAAACGGCCATATCTTTTTTAAATGTAGAAATACGATTTTTTCTAAAAATCAAGAGATTGTAAAACTGAGTATATACTTTGAATTTCAACTCGATATTTTCAAGCGCTCCAGAGATAAAGGCTTGTTTTGTTGGCTTTCTTGACAAACAGACGGACAGACCGACAACAAAGTGATCTTATAAGTATTTCTTTTTTCCTTAAGAGGTACGGAACCCTAAAAATAAACAAAGATATCCATTCAATTTCAAATTCATATACTTGGAGATTCTGATGGATGTTAAAGAATAAATGTAACAAATGAGGAATATAAAAAAACCACTTTTAACAAAATTTCAGGTAATATAAGCAAATAAATTAACATTTAAACCAACCTCCAGTGCAACCACACAAGTCTAATGTTTCATATCGATATTACTCACAGCGGCGCGAACGTGTAGACAGCGACATCCGTGATTGCGCGCAGTCGTGTTTGTCAATGTCGTCTGATATATAACCCGTGACCGTTGCCAAAACTGTACGACTGTACTATACTGTATATGTATGTTTACCTTTCCAGTATATCACCTGTCATACATTTGCAACAATCTTTAACAATCCACCGGCTGTGGGTAGATGGAGGTGGTAATATTTTTTACAGAAATGTATAAAAAATATTTCTTATAATATATATTTGAAAAGAATTAAGAGAAATTATTTTATTTTTATTTTTTCTAGTGTGTTTTATTTTTCTACTATGAAACATGGAAGTAAAGCATATATACAATAAAATAATATTAGTAAAATAATAAATCTAGAAACTGATACTATACTGTACTTACTAAGTATTTTGTTTTATCAGAACATAATTATACTCGTATATTAAGTGTAATTATGGCTTACTATTGTATATTATTAATTAATTATAGCTATAAAACTATGGAAATGAGATATTTGATATTTTCATTTCTTCGCTCTGTTCGAGGCAAAGCGCGGCGTTGACCTGTGGCGGAGCTCACTTCAACACGCAGTGACTCCAAAATTACGCACATAGCAGATTAAGCAGTGGGAACTTGGGAATCTAGTGTTAAGATATTTCGTTTTTCATTAAGACACATCCCTACCCATTTTAAGGCATTGCGTGTTAAGTGACGTGGTGGTGACCTGCGTCTCAGCATCTATTCTATTGCCTGCTTTTTTAAATATATTGTGTAAGTAACGTATCCCAATTCCGGATGTTGCCTTTCTTATTAAAAAAAGGCAAAAATATTTTATATATAAATATTTTTTGAATAAATCTTAAATCGAACCCACGACAATCACAATAACAGCTTGTCAATTGTACCACCTACTCACATATTAAGGTTAATTTTGATTATTATTGGCAATATAGCCAATGATGAGGAGTCGTGGCGCAGCGGCACAAAGTGTGACTGTAAAACCGACTGGTTCTGGGATCGATCCCCACTCGAGGAAATGAAATATTTACTTAAATTTATATTTCCATTTCTTCGCTCTGGTTTCGAGGCAAAGCGCTTAAAACGCAATGCCTCTAGAATTCTGCAGAAAGTGGGGAACGGAGTGTCTTAACACTAGGTTCCCTCTGCCTACTCTGCTGTGTGCGGGATACAGCGTGAAGCTGATTTATTTTATTTATTTTTATTTTTTATTTGCAATATATCCAATACACATGTTATATTTGCAAACTTTTTAATAAAAAATCTCGGTGATCTCTCTTCACTGTAGTATTCATCGAGCTTTAATTGCGCTTACAGTTTGTAGTGCCATAGCCCTGAAAAGCTGGAGGTTGAGCGATGCAAGCTTATCGATCCCATAACAATGGATCCAGTATCATCGAGAATTAACTCTAGTGTAAACTTTACGTCTATTAATCATATATGGGTTTCGATAGCCATTTTAAGCAAATATATGTATTACTAGCGACTCGATCGTGGTTTTGTCCGCTTGGAATATACAGTTTTCTGTTTATTAATTTAAATTATTATACTATTTTTAAAAAATATTTCTATCTATACATTGGAAACTAAAGTTTCAGCCAATCCAATAAACTAGATATTTTATAGATAAGTTGATAGATAAGTTTTTTGTCTGTATTGTTTCTAACTCTAAACTATATTATAAAAATGTTCAAAGATTAGGGTGTATAAGCGCATAGTAAACAAAGTTAAAAATAATTGTTTTGGGTTGATAAGTGCTCCCAATCGTAGAATTTCTCTTTTATCTTCTATCTACAGACAATGATCATACATTTTTATTATATTTATAAAATGTCAATTGCATCTGTACTTTAAATCTACTATCTGACAAAAAAAAAAATTCGAACCAGCAGCTTCTGAGATTAAAACGTTTTATAATATTAGTATAAATAATAGGTATTAGAGTCCCGCACCCGCTGTCAGCCTCAAGTCGTACGATACACGACCTGACGACCACACTGGTACTGTATTTTAAGACTCTATAATATAGAGAATGTACAAAGTGGTCATAATTTAGTAATGGTCAGTTATATGATTTAGTAGAGGTTCAGTATCAGATAAACGCATATTCTAAATTTCGAGGGAACCGGGTGTTAAGACACTCTGATCCTCATTTTCTGCCGAATACTGTAGGCATTGCGTGTTGAGTGGTGGAAATCAACTATGCTTTGCCTCGACACCAGAGCGAAAATATTAAATATTTCGTCTCTTTAATTGGGGATTGAACTCACAACCAGCAAACCTTACAGCCTCATACTTGCACTTCTTCGTCACGACTGGCCTCAAATCGTGATAAATCAAATGCCAATATTATCTCAACTTCCAAGTACAAAAAGAGCATAACACTGCTATCAAACTTCACTAATAGTTTAGAAAAAAAGCAAGTTCATATTATTTTAAAAAGAAGAAGAAGAAAGAGAGAAAGAAGTGCATATAGTTTAAAAAAGCAGCAAATTCAATTAAAATGTGCGTGCTAGGCAGCTATTTTTATAAATTACGTTTAGGGGGTGTTCGGGCGTCCCCCACTCAATGATCGAAGTTCGCTCATATTTCTTCTCTAACGTAATTCAAGTTTGTTAATGAAAGACCCTCGTAACTTTAATCCTTGTAGCTTAGAAAATTAATTCTTAACAATTTGGATGGTTGCTAAAATGCTGTGATTATTTTCTTGAATTTTACAGCAACGTTAGATTTCCAAATTGAATTAGTCCGAAAATATTCTTAATCTTGTAATAATAGAAAAATTAAGGATAGCACTTATATAAAGAATTTTTTGACGCTATAACATCTATATTACGAGGCAAGCCGTGGCGCAGAGGCACAAAGTGTGACTGTAAAATCTACTAGTTGTGGATTCAATCCAGAATGTCCAGAATTCGGCAGAAAGTGTGGAACGGAGTGTCTTAACACTAGGTTCCCTCTGACTACTTTGCTGTGTGCGGGATACAGCATGAAGCGATAAAAAAAAACATCTACATTATAATAAAGAATTTTGTCTTTATACCTCGGAGTACTTTTGATCTTATGAATCCATTAGTAACAAAGTAAGTTACTTTACCTGTATCGAACACATATTGATAAAGAAAGATTCGTAAAATCACTTTCGGGAAATGTACTTATGCCAACAATCAAACTGATATCATATCTTCTGTTATACTGACTTTTACTCAAGCTTTAACAGGTACTATTTTATATTCAGGCTGCATCTTGTACATAGCAGAGGAGGCAGAGGGAATCCGGGTTCTTAAGATATTGCGTGTCGGCGGCGACGGTTGGTGGCGGAGCTCAACACTGCAAATTGTCTAATTATCAGAACGATAAAATGGAAATATTAACTATTTAATTCCCTCGAGTGGAAATCAACCCACAACCACATTCGCAATTTTATTAACCAAATTAAGTAATCTATTTTATATAATTATTGTAAATATATCCACTATTAAAGCAATGTTTGAAACTGTTACCAAATCTTTTATTACCTTAAAAAAATAAATTTAGATTTTAAAATAACAAGTTAATTTTGTTGTTAGTCAAGTTTTAGACGTTCGAAAGTTTGACGTTCTATGTCACAATTTATAGATAAAAAGAAAGAAATATAGTATCAGAACAAAAATTGTGAATAACGAATGAATTGTATTATCTTTATTCAAAAGATTGGGCTGGAAATTGAAGCAATAATAATTTCAAATTATACAGAGTTTAACAAAGTTTAAAATGACGACAATTTTAAATGGTAAATTTAATGGTTTGTTGAATAATTTAATATTTTTTTTTATTTGATATTTTTGTTGATTTCATGTAACCATTTATATTTATATTTATATTTCAAATATTTTTTTCAACTTAACACTGTATCGTACATAGCAGAGCAGGCAGTTGGAACCTGGATTCCTAGTATTAAGACACTCCGTTCCCACTACTGCGCTTATACCTCGTTTATAGAGCGAGGAAATTAAAATATTAAATAACATTCCCTCGAGTGTGATTTGAACCAACAACTGTCGCGTTTAAAGTCGAACCCTTGTACCTCTACTCAACAACGACTAATCAATGAATGGCGTCGGCCTTATTTAATATATGTATAAATATAACCTAGACTAGTCTGTGAAATTATGATACTCTTGATACTCACAAACTGTGACCGTGTTTTCAAGACTCCATTGTTGTTCATTATAATTAAATTACACGCCGTTGTGACGCAGGAGCACAAGTGTGTGATAGTTTTGAGTTCCGTCACTCACCACGCAATGTCACTAGAAATCAGTGGAAAGTGGAGAACGGAGTGTCATATCATTATGTTCATTCTGCCCTACCCTGCTACAGGCAGGATATAGTGTGAAGCTCCATTCCGGCGTAAAGTGAGGAACAGAAGTGTCTAAATACTAGGTACCCAGGTTCCGGTTCCCATTATCCTGCTATGTGCGTGATACAGCGTGAAACATAACACTAAATACAAATTTACCTTGTTAAATTATAAATTATCTTTTTTTTAGCTAACTAAATCGGTTAGATAGGTTACAATGATGATGACTACTGTACTATCGACGTCAATACAGCGATATATAGTATTTGATGAATCGCTTGACTAAGAATGAATATTTCGGATACCTATCATTTTTCTTCGCAAGTTATTTTATTATCCGCACTCTGATCCATATAAAGGCTTTTTATCAAAGCACAGAAGTTTCTGGGAAAGGTTTTGATACATTTGACCCTACACAAAATAGTGAATGATTTTTTTATGCAGGCAGTCCGATACATCAGAAGAAGGTTTTATATAAAAGAACATTTAAAATATTTTTTTTTTTCAAATCTAACCTGTATATAATAATGAATCTGAATCAGCCCTAAGCTGAACTGATTTGGATGAAGGTTTTGTGTGTGTTTATATTTAATTCATACTTAAAATATGACCTATATTTTATTGATTTTACTGTAATATTATTAACCAATATATAGCACATAATCCAAAGCTATACCTTAGCAAAAACTATTGTTAGATAAAACTCACGGGTAAAGAACATTTAATGTGGACATTGATCATAGATATAGCACGATTTTTTGTTAACATATAATAATCCAAAGTAAGCAATATTTAATATGGAATTCTAGTAGAGTAAGTGTGACTGTAAAATCCACTAGTTGTGGGTTCGATCCCCACTCGAGGATGTGAAACAATTATTTACATTTATATTTTCATTTCTTCGCTCGCCACTCAACGCGCAATTCCTCAACAATTCGGCGGAAAGTGGGAAACGGAAATATCTTAACATAAGTTTCTCAGAGTCCCTCTGCCTACTCTGCGATATTGACGTTTGATATTTTTTTAACTTATCTATTCAAAATATTAATAAGCAATATTCATTACAAACATTTATCCATAAATCTTAATTCATAATAAATCCAAAGCGGCACACGATTTAAGTCATGATAAATATAACTGGAACAAAACCTACAACGTATGTATGTTACAAAACATTTGGAAAAGTGATATTATGGCTTTGTTGGTTTTCCGACAAATCAGCAAAGTTTGTTTTACCGGAGTTCACCGCTGTAATATAGATATACTAACTTTATGAATAGAGTAAACTCAAAGTATGGCTAAATTGTCTAATACGCTTGCCCTGACCGGCCCATTTCGTTTTACAAATAGACCATTAGGCCCCAATCCCTTTGCTATTTCAAAAGGATGAGGGGTTAATTTACGAGCTTAAAATTTAAATCTACGACCAACTTGCCTAATGTTAGCTGCGGGGTTAACTGTGTTGTTAAACTGTATTATTATAAGCCCTTATGACTATAATTACATTGACAGCTTACTGTGATAAATAGTTTATAGTCACTTCTTGGTATGCTTCAGCTTCACGCTGTATCCCGCACACAGCAGGGTAGGTAGAGGGAACCTAGTGTTAAAACACTCCGTTCCCCACTATCTGTCGAACTCTGGAAGCATTGCGTGTTGGGTGGCAGAACTTAACGAAGCGAAGAAATGGAAATATAAATTTAAATTAATATTTCATCTCCTCGAGTGCGGATCGAACCCACAACTAGTCGGTGTTACAGTCATAATTTGTGTAAGGACATATATTGGAAATAATTTTTCACGTTTTTTGAAATACTTCTTAAATAATAAAAAATATGACTAACAATTAAAGTAAATACCACAAGTATTATCTAATAAAAATTATATTAAAAAATATTTAGCTGTTTATTTTGTTTATGTACTGTAAACATATAAACAGAAGAACACCGATAGAATAAACAGTCGTTTTGAAATTGGAATACAAAAAAAATCCGCGTGTATAAACATTCGTTAAAAAGCTGGCAACTGGTAAAAGTTTTTGAAAATTTCATAACACATTTCCGCTTGAGGTCTCCGCGCCGCGGAAGCACTTTCAGTTGTAAAGTTTAAAATTTGATAGAAATCCCTCGAGGATCCGAAATTCTTGAAATTACTTTGTCACTTCCACATTATATATCGTTGTAATTTTATTTTTAAAAACGAGTTACTTATAAAACAAACAGTGGGCACTTAAGAATCGTGCGTAATAATTTTCGAATAATTGTTGGTTAGAATCAGTGCTAAAACACTCCGCTTCCCACTTTTCGCTGAATTTTTCGAGGCTTTGCGTACTGAGTGTGAAGTAATGATTTATTCTCTCGAGTAGGAATCGAACCCACAACCGTCGCGTTACAGTCACACCCTTGTGTCTCTGGGCCACGACGATCTAAGGATTTGTTAGAATGGATAAAAATATTGTGTTTGTATATGATCAAAACAACCGTTGGTATTAAAGTATAATTGTTATAGCTATTACGAGTAAAAGTCCAGTATCCATATATCGAGAGCGAATCTGTTAAAATAAAAAAAAGATGAACATTGAGCAGAACATTGCCAATAATTAAAACAAAAACTGGAGTTGTTGGTCTGGAACAGAGAAAAGGGATCTAATAAAGTATTGTCATTACTAAAGACCATGCGTGGCCAGCTTGGTAAAATTTAGTACAGAAAAGTAAATTTTAGTCAATTCAATTCTAAACGGAGTTATAGTTAAAACGATTCCATCAAAACTAAAACAATATACTGAACGTGGTTCCCCAACGTCACTTGTTCACAATTAATAATGGAGGTATGTAGAATGCCACATGTTGTTGCATGGGCTCCACTCTGCTGCACGCTGAATACAGATTAGCTTATTTATGTAAATTTGCGTTGCCTCAGCTAGAGGATGACGCCCGGTTTTAGTAATCCGGGGCGTCGTAAGTGATTGATGCCGTAGCCGTTGACGTTCGGCTGCATAGTCATTATGCGTTTTACATTATAGAAGAAACAGCGTCTTATTATGTTTTATAACGTTTACTTTTCTTCGATAGCTTGCTTCCAAGATTAATAGCTTTTTGATATCACCAACCCAAATCGATCGTGTATTTTTTAGGTATTTCATATAACTAAATTATGAGTAAATCATATATTATAAATAGTCTAGGACAGTCTGTATAACTTAAATAAAATGTTTTTAATTTGTATTTAGTTTTGACTACTACCAAATTGTTGTTCCTTGTTATTTTGAAGTAAATTTCAGTCAACTGCACGTTTGCATGAAAAGAGCATTCCAATTAGTGCTGAATTTTCATTAATATCAAGATTCTTGGAAGGCTTTGATCAGTAAGTGTAACTAAGAAAATTTTCAGTTAAATTGAAAGAAGTACTGTGTTGAATACTTATCTTTTTTTACACTTTTTAAGCGTTATACCACACTTCTTAATAAGAATACTTATCATGTTATTATTTAATAATAGAACATTGTTCTATTCAAAATCAATATTAATTATCTTAGTTTATTTTTAAATTAAAAAAATATAATTAATATTGTTTGCCAAAAATATAATGTTCTACCAACAAATAATAGCATAAACTATTTTATTTTTATACGCTGTCTAGGTAACATGGGTTTGTCCATGATCATGTCTAATTTCTGAATAGTCGTTAGAATATTATACTATCTTATGTAAAGTGTTAAAAAGTTTTTTGTATAAGTTTTCGAGGCTTTGCAATTATTCCAGAACGAAGAAATGAAAATATTGATAAACAATAATTTATTCGAGGAGTCGAACCCACAACCGTCGCGTTACAATCACACCCTTGTGCCCCTACGCCACGACGGCCTCAAGTATTTGCATTTTGAAACTAATATAGTACTCATAACGTAAACATCTATCACAAGCAAATAACTTTCACTTTCAAATACAACTTTATCGAGAAAAATATTGAAAAGCTACTTGAACCTATATTACTGTCAGTTTTCTTTTCTATATTTTATTTTTTTATCACAGCAGAACATTAATCATTGATTCTTCTTAGACTCTTTATTATATATAACCCGAGTAAAGACTTATTACTAATTTGTATAGGCACGAAAAATTGAAATTAACCTACTATTCTTAATTACCCTTTCGCATGCCTAATAATATATTAAAAGTGGCTTTGTTCAGCGAATTTACTTATACACGATTCAAATAAAACTGAATTGTGCTTCAAGAATTTGTATTAGGTTTTGTTTTTTAAAAGTATGTTTGTGTTATATTATGAGTAGTCAGCTGTCTCTGTGTGTTCTATCGGTTGTATAATGGAGAGTGTTCAAAGGAATTGTTTGGCCGTATTCCACCATCTGAATTCTACAGTCGTACTGCACTCCACCGAAAGCAGTATCATCTTCACCACCTGGCTTCCTGGATGAGTTCATCTTTCCGGTATGCCAGATCGTTCTTTCAACGATTTTGCAAATTGTGAACGTACTGTTATGAGGATTTCGCTTAACCACTTTAAAAAAAAGATTTAAAAATAAATAAAATGTTTGTTAAGAAATACTTATAATAATTACACTGAAATTGATTAATTAGAATGGCAAGTGTCACGCGCGGATGTTAGAAATGAACTGAACTAAAATTTAATCTGAGTCAAAGAAGCTCAGCAAAATATGTTGACAGAGAAATAAGAAATTATAGGGTTAAGGATTATTATATACTTAGCTAGTATATAACAGTACCACCAAATGTGTTCCCGAAAAACTACGCTATTGGATTTTTCGAGGGGGGACTAACAAATTCCTTAAACGCCGATAAACTCGCTGATGGTTCCTCTGCTGCTGCAAATATTGGGCAGTGGTTATCAGAAAATATCAGGTGATCAGCTCGCTCGTTTGTCTGCTCTGAATATACATAAAACATTGTACCCATTTATTTTCATCCGGTCTAAGGATAGGATTATAAAATAATTAAGTGCGTATTATTTATAATTTTATAATTTTTTTATAAAGTACTAATGTTTTACTATTAAAATAGTGTAATGCTGCAATCATATATAAAATTCTAAGCCAAACCTAACCTAAATAGCAAAGTTCTAGTAAATTCTGTCATGAAATCTAGAACATTGTCAAAGGCATTAGGACTTTCATTAATTATTAGGAATCTTGTAACAACGACATTTTGAATTTTCATTAACTATTACAAGAATAGAAATTGAGCTTTGAACAGGGTGTATTTATTTGTTATATTACTGTTTATATGCTTGTTATTATGCATTAAGCTTGTATTGAAGTGACAGTTATTTCCATTAGTATTTTCATAATATGCTTATATTTTTTTACACGCTGCTTCACGCTGAGAGAAGCACATTAGCAGGTTAAGCAGAAGGAACCTGAACCCAGTGTTAAGACTCTCCGTTCCCATAAAGCAATTCCAATCTCTATTTTCGGCTGAATTCTGGAGGCATTGCATATTGAGTGGTGTAACTCAACGCCACACTTTGCTTCGCCACCAGAGCGAAGAAATTAAAATATTTAACTTCCTCGGGACGGCATCGAACCCATAACCTGTCGAACCTACAGTCACACACTTGTGCCCTTGCGCCACAATTGGCCTCATCTTTATATGTCCATATAAAACTTTTTAGCATATTTTTTATATTTCCTCTTTTTGTTATTTTATTAACGTTAAACAGTGCTATAGTAAAGCTTTTTAGACTATAACAACTAAGTTACAGGAAAATGGAAAGCGTATAGGGAATCAAATGATATTTGATATCTTTTCTACATTATCATATCTGTTTGCCGGAGGTTATCTGACAGAGATTGGTTTATGAGATAAGACGGCCTTTTGAACGTTTATGTTATCAATTGATGTGAAATGACTGATGCTATCATACGATTTGAGACACTATGTTGTGGATTCAAATGCAGTAATATTAATATTTTCCGAATAGTGTCATCAAAAAGGGCCCTGTGTTTGTTTATATCATTAAATAACTCTTTTAATTCACAAAAATAATATGTATACTAAAGTTGTCAAGTAAGTATTATTCATCAGCTTCACGCTGTATCCCGCACACAGTAGGGTAGGCAGAGGAAACTTAGTGTTAAGACACTCCGTTCCCCACTTTCTGTCGAATTCGGGAGGCATTGCGTGTTGAGTGGCAGAACTTAACACAGCGTTTAGCCTCGACACCAGAGCGAAGAAATGGAAATATAAATTTAAGTAAATATTTCATCTCCTCGAGTGGGGATCGAACCCAAAACCAGTCGATTTTACAGTCACACTTCATGCCGCTGCGCCACGACTGGCCCCAGTAGAGTATTATACATACTTATCAATTTTACGGTAAATCAGTGCACGAATTAGTTTCCGTTCCAGTAACAACATTTTGTCAAACGTCAAAGTTTGGTAAATTCTAATCCTACAGATTTCAGGCAGCTTAATACAATCGAAAACAACATTACTCAACTCTTATATTAAAATACCATTTTAACTGTTACTTCTGAGAAATTATGATAGCATTGTGATTGGTAAACAAATCTATTTTAATTTGTTACACATACCTGGATACTTAAATATGTACTTAAAGTAAAATAAAAAAGAAACTTTGAAATTATATAAAAACTGTACATAAAAAGTATATATTAAATAATTCTACTATCAATTTTTAGATGCAAATTGATACAAAATATTACATCTTATTTACAAAAAAAAAAACAGCTAACAAGTACTGTAAAATTGCAAGAAGAAATAGCCTGTTCCGCACATAGCAGGGTTGGCAGAGGGAACCCGTTGTTAAGACACTCCGTTCCTCACTTTCCGCCGAATTCTGGAAGCATTGCGTACAGAGTGGCGGAACTCAACGCCGCGCTTTGCCTTGACACCAGAGCGAAGAAATGGAAACAAATTTAAATAAATATTTAATTTCCCCGAGCGAGGATCGAACCCACAACCAGTCGCCTTTACAGTCACACTTTATACCTCTGCGCCACGACCGGCCTCAATTAGAAGTAGTGTGAAATTGAGATTGCTAAATATTTAAAATATTTTCCTTCAGCCATACCCCATTTCATATATTACATGCATGATAACATCAGCTATAGCCTTGTACCTTATGTTAACAATATATTTATCCAAAATGTTACCACCGATCAGTATTGTACCTTTACTCATTAGAATCTCCATCGACGTAAACTGACCACAAGTTGCAGAACTGTGACGTCAAAGGAGGCAACCGCATCTCGTAATGTATAAGGATACCAATACGTGAAACAGAAAGCACTAACCTGTAAACTGGAAAAGGTAATTTATATATATATATATATATATATATAATAATTTCAAAATTAATTATGTTTTTTTTATTTAATGTTATTTTGTAACAAATTAAAAGTCAAATCAGCTGATACTCTATTCCCGACTTTCCGCCGAATTCTGGAAGCATTGCGTACTGAGTGGCGGAACTCAACGCCGCGCTTTGCCTCGACACCAGAGTGAAGAAATGGAAATATAAATTTAAATAAATATTTCTTTTCCTCAAGTGGGGATCGAACTCACAACCAGTCGCGTTTATAGTCACACTTTGTACCTCTTTGCCACAACTAGCCTCATGTTGTTATGTATTTAGAAATACTAAGTTTAATTTGTTCATTACAAAAACAATTATGCAGTAAATTTATTACCAAAGAATTAATCATTGTAAATACTAAGTATTTATACAATATAGATATTGAAATAACAAAATATATAAACGTTTCATAGAACATAAAAAGTATAAAATCTGTAAAATCTACGCTACGACTCAAAGCTACGTATAAAGCATAGCACGATACACTTTTCTTATAAAAATATTCTTGGCAAATGCAAAAGCGGGTTTTCCTTATTCACGGTACGCGCACCTGCCACCGTCTAGCTGCAATGAAAATTCGTCCTCGACTTCCCAAATTTGAACTTATTCTTCCCGAAAGCGAGGGCGTTTTAGTTTCTTTTCCTTTACACTTTCATAATAAAGACTCCAAGTGTTGTTTCATAAAGTTGTAGCTGTAATGAAACTACCAAGACTGAATGATAAAGCTGCCTTTTGACAAGAAAATGCGCTCCTTCTCAAAGGCTTCGAGGAACAATACTTTCATTATGTGTTAAATGTGCTTTGAAACTTAGAGTTGATACTCAGAAAGTTTGATTTGTTTAAGATTAATATCTCTTTATTATTATTTTTTTCAGCAGGGTAGGCAGAGGGTACCTAGTGCTCAGACACTCCGTTCCCCACATTCTGCCGAATTCTGGAGGCATTGCGTGCTGAGTGGCAAAACTCAACGCTGCGCTTAACCTCGACAACAGAGCGAAGAAATGGAAATATAAATTTAAGTAAATATTACATCTCCTCGAGTGGGGATCGAACCCGCAACCAGTCGGTTTTACAGTCACACCTCGTACCGTTGCACCACTACTGGCCTCATTTTTTTTTTGCTGTTTTCGTAATTAGTTTTTATGATTATGGTTACATAATATTATGTTTGCACTAAAAAAACTGTTTAATATACTTTCGATACACTTTTCAAAAATAAGCTGACAATTACATGTCGTTACTTTAAAGATATTCTTATATGAACTTCCTTTAAAAATTTCTTAAGCTCTCTCACAAACATTATTATTTGTTTTGAAGAGTTATTCTAACTTTCAAATTGATACAAGCCGAGAATATGTCTCTTCATATAAACTTTTACATCCTATTCTCACGAAATCACATTTAAGTGCACTTCGACATTTTCTCGGAAGAATTTAAATATTTGTGTATACGTTTTAGAATTCCATAAAGTGCTTAAAACAAAATGGAAATTGTGTTTGACAGTTTACTAATTTTATAAAAAACCGTTGTGGCCGTAGGTTTGATTTCCATTCGGGAAAATGAAATATTTTTATTTCGTCGCTCTGGTATAAAAGCAAAGCACGTCGTTAAGTTCCGCTACTAAACACCCAACGCCTTGAGAATTCGGTGCTAAGTGGGGAACAGAAATGCCTTAAAGGGAACGGTATCTCTTAATATTTGGTTCCCAAGTTCCTCTGCCTACCCTGCTACATCTACGAATACGTATTATTTTCATTTCTGGTAAAACAATGGATGGAAAGTAGAAACTAATTATAAAATTAATGATCGCTTACTATAAAAAACATAATAAGTTTTTTTTTAATACAAATTAATAAATTATTCATTAATAAATCAAATAAATATAAAATAATAAATATGAGGCCGGTCGTGGCGCAGCGGCACGAGGTGTGACTGCAAAACCGACTGGTTGTGAGTTCGATCCCCACTCGAGGAGATGAAATATTTACTTAAATTTATATTTCCATTTCTTCGCTCTGGTGTCGAGGTTAAGCGCGGCGTTGAGTTCTGCCACTTAACGCGCAATGCCTCCAAAATTCGGCAGAAAGTGGGGAACGGAATGTCTTAACACTAGGTTCCCTCTGCCTAACCTGCTGTGTGCGGGATACAGCGTGAAGCTAATTTAATTTAATTTTAATTTATTTTTAAGTTTCCTCTGCCTAACCTGCTACATCTACGGGTACGTATTATTTTCATTTCCCCCTTCTGGCAAAACAATCGATGAAAAGTAGAAACTAATTATAAAATTAATGATTGCTTACTATAAAAAACATAATAAGTTTTTTTTTAAATACAAATTAATAAATTATTCATTAATAAATCAAATAGAAATAAAATAATAAATATATATAACAAATCTCTATTACAAGTTATTTGTATAGCTATTGTATTTTTCAACTTTTATATCAAAGCAATATTCATACTAGGTACATCATATAAATAAAATATCATCATATTCTGAAAAAAAAAAACAGTTCAGTTATATTCAACTTTATTATTATTGAAGCTCTGCATTTGAGTTTCATCCATCAGTTGGCTATCCGTCAAATGATATGTCGATTATATTCATTGAAAATAGTTCAACTGTTGTATCGCCTTTCAATAAATGTTTAATTTCCAGTTTTTTAATATAACTATAAATATTTCAGCTTAAACGTGTTTAATTTATACTTGTTTTTTCTTGTTTTTTGTCAGCTTCACGCTGTGTCCCGCATATAGCAGGTTAGGTAGAGGGAGCCCAGTGTTAAGACACTCCGCTCTTTACGTATCATCGAATTATGTAGGGATTGTGTGTTATGGGGCGGAACTCAACGCCGTACATAAAAAAAATCTGCTTCACGCTGTATTTCGCACACAGCAGGGTAGGTAGAGGAAACCTAGTGTTAAGACGCTCTGTTTCCTACTTCCCACTGCACTCAACACCGCACTTTGCCTCGACACCAGAGTAAAGAAATGGAAATATAAATTTAAATAAATATTTCATTTCCTCGAGTGAGGATCGAACCCACAACCAGTAGCGTTTACAGTCACACCTTATGCCTTTGTGCCACGACCGCCCTTAACGTCCATACAAATAGTAACATAGTACGTAGTTAAGTAATTAATTAATTAATTTTTTTATTATACGGCTATGCTAATGTTAAAAAATGACTAAACAAAATTATGAAATGCTCTATCATTAAATATTTATTCTTTAATCTTATTTAATAACCTCTGATCTATAAAACTAAGCCTTATTTACATAAATATCTATGCAGCTAATACCTAAAACAATTTAAAACTACACTTAACTATTACCGACATATATATAATAAATATTATATTTATAAAAACGGCAATAAAAGCTAAAAAAATACACAACAGGTTAGACAAAGAAACTAATATTAGATATATTCAAATTGAAATATCCTTTTAATTATGAAGATCAATTTTTTTACCCAAATATATCTTAAATGAAAATGTAACCTAAAATTATGAAATTATTCCTTTTATTATAATTGTACACAAGTCTTGAATTCATAAGGTTATGAAGAAATTCTTAATTATCATTCTCTCTATTTCATTTTGCCAGGTACAATTTAGAAAGGTCTGGTATTACACAAGGGTCGACTTCTTAAATCTTAGAAATAAAAATTCTATTACTTTATTACGAAGCTTATGAGAGTGTTTCCATAGTGATTAAAATATTATTATAGGAATGTATATACATATATGTAGATATACTACACTGTGTGATTCTTGCTAGTATCTGCCTTTCTGTGTATCTATTCATTGTGGATTCGTTCAGCTGTACTTGTGGCTGATCCTGACGGATCAGAATATAGAATTACTTCTATCATCTTCTTTCTGTTGCTCCATAAATACCGCGCCAACTCAAAAAGAGAAGAAGGAATTCGAACAAATCCTTCTAACCTCACTGCCAGAAGATAGAAGACTATGAGAAAAATGTATATTTTAAACATATACGGACTCTACTTAAAATTGACTTTGACATAAAGACAAAAACGAAACACGAGACAAGCCGGCCGTTCACCTTATGAAAAGCGTTATGCCGTCCAATAACAATTTTAGTGCCTTTTACAGTTTGGTACCTATTGATTTAACCTAACTTGAAGTCAAAGAAAATTTCTAATAGTCATTTAATGATTAGATTGTTACTCAACATTTTTATTATAATAAATATTTTTAACATAACCAGCGGAAAAAGCAAGGCATATAAATTTTGTCAAAAAAATATTTTTTCATATAATATTATGATTTGAACATAAACAAAAAAAAATTAAATCAGCGTCACGCTGTATCCCGCACACAGCAGGGTAGGCAGAGGGAACCTAGTGTTAAGACAATCTGTTCTCCATTTTCTGCCGAATTTTGGAGGCATTGCGTGTTGCACTTAACCTCGGCACAAGAGCGAGGAAATGGAAATATAAATTTAAGTAAATATTTCATCTCCTCGAGTGGGGGTCGAACCCACAACCAGTCGGTTTTACAGTCACACCTCGTGCCATGAACTTAAACATATAGTATATTTACTAGTATCAGTAATACATTTAGTTAGGTTAATTGAATGTATAGTCTGTCGTGGTTAACCAATCTTAAATGTCATTAAATCGTTGCCGAGAAACAAGCAATTGATCACGTAATTTGCTTTCAGAAGGGTTACCAAGTTTATTTGAAACGAATGTAAATGTTTACACGATATACAGTATCATTATGATATTTGTATGTATAAATTGAGTTGCTATCACCATATATTCAAAAATAAATAATTTTGGTTATGTAGGAGGCCAACGCCTCCTAACTACTTATGGGTTCGATTCCCACTCGAAGAAATATATATATATATATATATATATATATATATATATATATATATATATATATATATATATATATATATATATATATATATATATATATATATATATATATATATATATATATATATATATATATATATATATATATATATATATATATATATTATTTTGCTCCTCTCTGGTGTAGGCTAAGTGCGGCGTTGATTTCCGCAACTCAACACGCAATGCCTCCAGAATTGCGCGGGAAAGTGGGAAGCGGACTATGCTCCCTCTGCTTATCCTGCTAAATGTAGAATACAGCGTGAAGCTGAAAAGTAAAAAAAAATGTTCATTCAAGTCAGTTCTTTAATTACGGCGTTTCGAGTGAATCCATGCAATTTTTTAAGTATAATAAAATATACATAAATAATTTCCTCACGTCTTGCAATAAGTATTAAAAATACGAGTATATACTTAGTATAGTTATGAGTTAGATTTCACACATATATACAGCCAAATGTGATGCGTATGTGCCTTAAATAATAATTATTTCTTTGCTCTAGGAATTCATGTAAGACTAACTAAAAAAAAGAATGTATTTTGTTTAAAATTATTAATTTTACACAGATAGATTTTTTTATTGTTTCGAAATTACTCTTACAATAAGAATACAATATTCACTAAGCCAACAAAAGCGATAATATCGGAAACAATCATCAAACATCCTTGCCACAGACAAACCCGAAAATGGGCTCTTAGCTTCAACATCGACGAAAATCTACCAGAGGACGACCCACAGTTTACACCCACTGAGCTGGAAACGGTGCTGAAATCATTAAACCCGAAGAAAGCACCCGGCCCCGATGGACTGACCGTAGACATATGCAGTGCTGCTATTCGCAACTCTATGGAAACGTTTCTAGCGATAGCAAACAAGTGCTTGTCACTGCATAATTTTCCTAATCAATGGAAGATAGCACACGTGGTCATCATACGGAAACCAGGAAAGGAGGACTATACCCACCCAAAGTCATACCGACCGATCGGCCTCCTCTCGGTGCTTGGAAAAATTGTAGAAAAACTTTTAGTCGGCCGTCTTCAATGGCACATACTCCCCAAACTAAACAAAATGCAATACGGCTTTGTACCACAACGCGGAACTGAAGATGCCTTAAGCGACCTTATAGACCACATTCAAAATAACATACTAGAAAAGAAGTCAGTTTTAATGGTCTCCTTGGATATTGAAGGAGCTTTTGATAATGCTTGGTGGCCAGCACTTAAATATCATCTTGCCATCAAAAAGTGCCCAAGAAATCTCTTCAAACTGGTCAACTCATATCTTCGGGACCGTAAAATCAAAGTAAATTATGCAAGAAAAGAGTCGCAGAAAGATACGACCAAAGGTTGCGTTCAGGGCTCAATAGCTGGACCAACGTTTTGGAATGTCATTTTAGACTCACTTCTACACCAGCTAATTGAAGAGGGAGTGTACTGCCAGGCGTTTGCAGACGACGTGGTACTCATTTTCGCGAGCCATAACATAGGAAATTTAGAGCAACAAGCCAATAAAGCGCTCAGAACGGCAATGCTATGGGGGAATCACAACAAACTAAGTTTCGCACCGCACAAAACCAATGCGATGATACTAACTAAAAAACTTAAATACGATTCCCCAATCATACAAATGGCAGGTATAAAAATCCAACTGGTCAAGGAGATAAAACTTCTTGGAGTAATAATTGACAGAAATATGTCCTTTAAATCCCACGTCACTGCACAATGCAGAAAAGCTGCCGATATCTACAAGAGATTGGCGTGCACCGCGAAAGTTACATGGGGCCTGAACTCGGAAATAATTAGAACCATCTACGTTGCGGTAATTGAACCTATAATCACCTACGGCGCGAGCGCCTGGTTCAAAGCCACTGAACTGCGCATGATTCAAAAACAGCTAAACATGCTGCAAAGAGGCTTCGCACAGAAGATATGTAGATCTTACCGCACCGTTTCTCACACTTCGGCTCTCATCCTGTCGGGGTTGCTCCCTTTAGACATCAGAATACAGGAGCAAGCCCTCATTCATCGTATGAAAATAGGTAAGATCTCCCACTACTTACCTCCAAACACAAGTCTAGAAACAAATGAAGATCCAACCAAACTGGAACACCCAGCCCTCACGCGTGCTTTAGACTACGACCATCTAGATGACACCAACCCTGAACCTCTGGACATCCTTCAGAAACTTGGACCCACTATCTTCACGGATGGCAGCAAGATAAACGAAAAGGTGGGTGCTGCACTTACTTGGTGGGAGCAAGGGAAGGAGAAGATGAGCCTTGCCTTTACATTACATCCCTCATGCACGGTCTTTCAAGCCGAACTTTATGCCATCTATAGGGCAACCCAGGAAATTACTAATACTTGTGATCCTCTGGTAACTATACTAAGTGATTCAAGATCCTAACTAGACTTACTAAGGAATCCTAGATCCACTCATCCTTTAGCAAACGCAATACAAAGAAACATCCAGCGCATAAGGGAACAGGGAAGAGAAGTAAAATTGACATGGCTTCGTGCACACATAGGAACAGCTGGAAATGAAAGAGCAGACGAACTTGCCAAAAACGCCGCACTGTCAGCGAATCCTCACAGCTATGTCAAAACATCACTGGCCTACGTCAAGACCAAAATTCGAGAGGAATCTATCCTGAGATGGCAGGATAGGTACACAACTTCAAGCACCGGAGCAACCACCAAGGAATTTCTTCCCGATGTAATAACCGCGTTCAGGATCACAAGAACCGTCAAATGGAGCCCTATACTTGTGCAAATATTAACTGGGCATGGAGGTTTTGCTAGCTATCTTCATCGATTTAAGCTGAAAGAAACCCCAGGATGCGAATGCGATCCTAGCATCGAAGAAACGGTGTGGCATATAATCTTGGACTGCCCACGGTTTTCTTTAGCTCGTATGAACCTAGAAACTTTAATGAACACCAAGCTAGAAAGACCAGGTTTAGCTTCTCTCATAGCTGACAACCAGAAGCGCCCAAGTTTCTTAAAGTTCTTAGAGGATATCTTTCAGATAGCCATGGCTAGAAACGGCAGTAAGATAGCAGCAAAAAGCATAACTAAGAAAGTCCAGCACCCTTCTACACCCACTTAAAATCTTACAACTGGACAATCAACAGACCAACCAACAACAATCCAACGCTTTCTGTGTAATGGACATATCAGTCCTCCGGGTTTGAGACTGAGACCTGTGGCCTTGTTTATGGATGAAGGAGAGGAGAAACTGGGTTTCAGCTTCTGTGTCGTAGGGCCGAAGAAATCCATTTACATATCACCTGGTCTAGCTGCCCTTACCAAGGGCTGTACCAGCAAGACCACCATGAGGAAATCGGACTACGAAAGCATGCCTATCATCAGGTTAGGGAACTGGGAATGTCGGATAGTTCGAACTAAAAACAAGACCATCGCACTATTCGACGGACAAGACGGAGTTTCCCCTTTCACCAAGGTGTGTAAGGTGCTCGAACATCTGGGCACCGTGAACACAGATGCAGCCAAACACGGATCCCGGACACTAAGCGTTGACGTAATGAAAGCAGATCTTGTAAAAGATGCCGTCACAGACCTACTGGGATGTATTCCAGCTTCAGTAAAGTACAACATAGTTGTGTACGAAGATCGAGGACAAGATTTAGCTTTCTTAAGAGCAAAGAAAAAAGACGACAGGATTCCAAGCACTTCAACATTGAGCGGAGCGCAGCGCCTTGAAAGGAAGATAGCCTCGGAAGAGGAACAACAAAACAATCAGAAACAACCTAAAAACCAAAGCAAAAAGTATAATTTCCCACCTACAATACTAAAACCGATACAAAAACTTATAAGAAAGGGTAGAATCACTAGAGCAGACAAAGGCCAAGTAACAACACCTGACCTGTCTCCTGCAAACGATGTCATGCAACACATGAAAAACGCATTCCTAGAGTACACAGCAATTGTAAGGGAAACCATCAAAGTCAACCTTGCAACCTGCGAGAAAATTAGGACGACCTTTGAACTCGGAAACGAAGGTCTGCTTAGAGTGTTACTCGAAGAGGAGAAAGCCGCCATATATGACAATAATAAATTGGAATATTTAAGGAGAAACCCACCTAAATTCCCCCATATGGCGGCTTACAGCGGTAAAGATGGCTTTGTATACAAGGATGACAGGTCAACAGTAGAAAATTCCCCACCCAGGTACGCAACATCTTCGGACGACCCAATCCTCGTCATAGCTCGATGCACGGAGGTAGCGCTGGAACAAAGGATACTAAACACAGCGCTTACCATTCAAGCTTCAAAAAATCCAACCAGCATCTGGGAGCATTGGGAGCCACCTAACATAAAATGGGTGAATGGCGTTCCTGGCTGCGGTAAGTCCACTTGGGTGGTAAACAATTTTATCCCCGATAGAGATCTGGTAGCAACTACAACTACTGAGGCAGCCGAGGACCTCAGGAGTAAGATCCCTTTTAGTTGCACCAGGGACGCAAAAATCAAAGTCCGAACGATCGCCTCTATTCTGGTAAATAGTGTTACAGTACATCCCGCAAGACTTTTCGTGGATGAGGCCCTAATGAACCATTTTGGGGCAATCGTAATGGCGGCCATATTATCAAAGGCCAAGACACTTATACTTATCGGGGACATAAATCAACTACCCTTTATCGACAGATTAAACCTCTTCCAAATGCACTATATCGGCCCAAACCTCGTGACGACGTCAGTCAAGAGCTAGCGAGATCATATAGATGTCCAATGGATGTGACATACGCGCTCAACGAAGTTTATAACGGAATCTACTCAGCCCGACAGATAACTCGCTCCTTGAGAAAATCGCGATATACGGGTGCTTCCATCCCTATAGATTCCCCCAATACTCTGTACCTGGTCCATACACAAGCAGAAAAAGCGGACCTAACCAGGAAAGGATACGGAAAGGGGGGAAACTCACGCACCCTGACCATCAACGAATCTCAGGGACTTACATACGAGTTTGTAGTAATCATCCAAACTAAGGCCATTAAAAACGCCCTACACGACAGCATATCACATGCAATCGTCGCCTTAACAAGGCATACAAAAGGATGCATCTACTACACTGACGCCGAAGAAGACGCTATCGGCAGGTTCATTCGCCGGGCAAATGAAGGTTCCGTGACTGATATAGTGGAACACAACATTAAAATGGCTATTTCCTATAGAGATGAGGAGGCAATGGATATATTACGGAAACAACTAACTGTGCCGCAATCAACATAATCAACGGCCAAAAACTCGGATTTGACAAAAGGAACTCGGATTTGACAAAAGCAGACCATTCAAGATATTAAAGTCCACTTCACATTTTAAAAAGAAAAACTAACATTTTTAAAAATCAATTAAGAACAAAAAAGGCACGGACAACAAAAGTCTGTGGCGCAAAACAATTCAAGCACAAAAAAAAAAAAAGTGTCCGGAAGAAAGTGGGGAACGGAGTGTCTTAACACTAGGTTCCCTCTGCATATCCTGCTGTGTGCGGGATACAGCGTGAAGCTGATTTCATTTTAATTAAATGTTACAATAAATACAATCTTTTACCAGTAACCATACTTATACTTACTAATATTTCCAAATTTTTCTTTTAAATTTAGCACCAACTTTAGTCTACTGTGCATTCTAGCTATCTCATACACTGGCACGATGAAAAATGTGGTGCGAACGTCGTGTTTGTTTAAGCAAGGTCGAACGTAAGCGTGTCGTAATTTATTATCTAAGATAAATTTCAACCCTTAAACCTGGTCGGAAAACATATAGCTCGTATTGATGGTATCAGCAGGAAGGGGCGACGTATAAACTCTACATACGTTATCACATCCATAAATAAATTCCACAGATTACTAGTTCCCTTAATAGAATAATACATAAAATATTTCTATGACGACAAGTTAAACGAAGTAAATTAAATCAGCTTCACGCTGTATCCTGCACATTACAGGGTAGGCAGAGGGAACCTAGTGTTAAGACACTGTTCCCCACTTTCTGCCAAATTCTGGAGGCATTGCGTGTTGAGTGGCTGAACTCAACGCCGCGCTTGTCCTCGACACCAGAGCGAAGAAATGGAAATATAAATTTAATTAAACATTTCATTTCCTCGAGTGGAGATCGAACCCACAACCAGTCGGTTTTACAGTCACACTTTATGCCCCTGCGCCACGACTGGCCTCACAAGTTAAACGAAATATGTAGAAATCTATTTTATTTGTAAGTTGTAGGATATACATAATTTATTGTTTAAAATAATTTCGTGTGATCCATTGTCACATGGACGGTAGTTGATTCGATTTCCTCTCATAAAAATGTTTTTTTTGCAGTTATATCATATGAAGCATATCGTAGGTTAGGCAGATAGAATTTAGTTCTCCGTTCAATTTGCACCTGGACTCTAGACACTGTGTTTGTTTACCTGGTAATAAAAATAATCCATCCTTTGAGTGAGGATCGAAACTATAATTATCACGTTTATTTACAGTCAGAAACTGTCACATTGCGCGACTTTCCTCTTTCCCTCAACTTTTTATTTTTTATTTAATATAGTTTCTGCGATGTGTCTATTATTAAATTAGTGAAAACGTGAAAATGTAAACCGGTACTTACTTTACCAATGCAATATTTCAATAAAAAAAATATAATATTAATGTATACATTAAAAGAAGTCATCCAAGTGCATCAATCTCGCAATGAAGTGATGTGGATAATTGGCACAAGAGATTCTAACTTTATAAAGTGCACTATAGGAATACCAGTTAGTAAACAACTTAGGTATAAATATTTCTCACCTGGGTGACGTTCTCAGTTTATTAGGATTACGTACCTAAAAAATAAAAACGAAACCCTTATAGGATCTCTTTGTTATACGTCTGTCTGTCAGTCTGTCAAAATTATTCTAATCTCAAGATCGCGTAGAGCTGGAAATAATATCTAATATCCAGATCTACAGTACCTTAGAACACCGAAATCAACGTAATTAAAGAGATACGAGCATGTTTGGATTGCATTTTGTATAAAAATCGTCGTGCAATCAATTATTATAGGGACCTATAATACCTCGACAAGAAATCAAAACTTACAGTAAAAGCAGAAGAAAAATTCCAAAAAATAGTAATATATCGATATTTTATAGAAAAAGTATCACAAATTATAGTTTATTTCATACAAAATCATTGCAAACTTTAGTTTTCTACTTTTATAAGTCACGTTCCCGATGTCCCACAGTCATAAAACAGGTAGAGAACTCTCTGTGGGCAAAAGTGACACGCACATATTTATAAAATATATGAACCTGATATTTAAATAAAACAACGAAAATATTTTGAAGATTTTCGTTGGATTATTTATTTTGGATAGGAAATTAACAAACAAATATCTCACGAAGATAGTTAAGAGTCAGTAATAATATAATAATATTAAAATTAATACTAATCATTATATTACTATATAAAATTATTTATGAAATTAAAATTAGTAAGAAGTAAATTTTTGAAAAAAAATTTTTTAGAAGCACATAGATGAACATTTTATAAATAAAAAAATGAGAAGCCGTATAAGGAATCCACTTACAGAAAACGAATAAAAACTATGGTAATATTTTTTTGTTAATAAATTAATTTGTAAGATAATGATGTCAGGAATCTTAAAAAATAATGGTTGCCAGCTCTCAGACAGCCGCAACTATTCAATGCTAACATAGTTTTCTCAAGTTACCCGTTTCATCCTAAATTATATATTTTTGTATTGTACCTCTTTTGATTTATTAAAAAAATATTTCTTCTACTGTATGTTCTTTCTACTGTATTCTTAGCATTCACATATGAGAAAAAATATACTCTAACATACTTTTAGTTTTTATGTGAGATTTTTTTTGTGATTTTATTAGATATACTTTTATATCTTGGTTGAAAATTTATTCCTTACAAATACATAATTTGTAAGGAACAAATTTTCAATTCAGATTCAATTTTCCATGACCAATAAAAATGGGTGGTTGGGGAAACATGCTAGTTACATGATATATAGTGTTAGCGTACTCGTGTAAAAGAGGGTAGATTTAGTGTAAAAGAGGGTAGATTTAGGTGGAAAATAACTATAAAAGCAGTGGAATTGTGTCAATCGGGGGCACTCGCTTGTAAGTGACGGCCCCTGTTGGAAGGAAACTAGTGTGAAGTATTGTTAGTAGGTGATACATATCACTTATTGCAATTACATAGTATCTCTTTCAAAATAGTTTAGAATCATTTAGACGGTGTGTGTCTTTAACGTGTTTCTTTAAAAACGTTACCCGCTTCCGATTTTTAACATCAGAAGTGGGATACGCATGAAGTTTTCATATCTTTATGTGTATCTTCGCCCCATTGGTATTTTGGATTGAAAGTTTGGTATTCTAAAAATTAAAAGCTATTTCTTATTATAAGATCTTTGCTGTTTGAAATTATTATCGAAAAATAGAAGGACTACTTTACTAATAATTTTATTGTTTTAGTGATTTTATTGTGGTGTCATAAAGACTCGAGAAATGGATCGAATCGAGGATGAATAATAAGCAAGTGTCAGGTTAGACCGAGCGAAAATACAGGTCTGTGCATAATGCTTTGAGAGTAAGTTAGCCACACTTTACAATTTTTATAATGTTGACATGTGGGCTCAAAGTTGATCTTGGTACTCTTAAGTGAGAAAAATACTCTTTAAGAGGGAGACGACTTTAACAACTTGGTACGCTTAAGTGAGTAAATGCTCTTTAAGTGCAAGTTGTGTTGAGCTATGAGTCTGGGTTCCTAAGTGTGGCATAGTCCCTTTAGGTTTCCTAAGTGTTGCATAGTCCCTTTAGGTTTCCTAAGTGTGGCATAGTCCCTTTAGGGTTTCCTAAGTGCGGCATATTCCTTTTAAGTTGGGTCATGTTGTCGAGCTATTTCAGTGTAAAGAATGATAAAATGAGCAAAATTCCATTATGGGACTGTTTTATGATACAGTATAGTTTAGGCGCACGACTAACTGTTGTTTATTGTCACAGTGATTTATCCCGACTCGTGGGGTGCCCGGGGCGGGCACCATGCAGGATGGCCGTGTTAGCGTACTCGTGTAAAAGAGGGTAGATTTAGTGTAAAAGAGGGTAGATTTAGGTGGAAAATAACTATAAAAGCAGTGGAATTGTGTCAATCGGGGGCACTCGCTTGTAAGTGACGGCCCCTGTTGGAAGGAAACTAGTGTGAAGTATTGTTAGTAGGTGATACATATCACTTATTGCAATTACATAGTATCTCTTTCAAAATAGTTTAGAATCATTTAGACGGTGTGTGTCTTTAACGTGTTTCTTTAAAAACGTTACCCGCTTCCGATTTTTAACAATAGCTTTAGTGAATGTTCACTATGAGGTGAAAATTTACATATTTTGAAATTTTTAAGCTTTTGAACTTTTAATAAAGCAACGATCAAAAGACAATTGATAGAATAATAAATATAGTAAATTGTTAAAAGGTAAATTTCTACACAGGGCGGATATTGAAAGATTACTTTTTTATTTACAACCACACACAGTTTAATTTATTTCGATTTTATTGTTATATTTATATTGCCCCGACTACCCACTACATTCTTAGTTTCAAAAGATTATTTTTACTTTCAGGCCAGTCTCGGCGCAGGGTCACATGAGTGTGCTTGTAATCACGAGTTTATAGGTTTGATTTCCACTCGAACAATTTAAATATACATATAATATTTTAAATTCTTCGCTCTGTTGTCGAGGCAATGCGCAGCGTTGAGCTCCATTAATCAACACATAATGCTTTTAAGATTCGATAAAAAATGAGCAATGGAGTGTTTTAACACTAGGTTCCCTCTGCCTACCAATTGTGTGTGAAATACAGCGTTCAACTAAAAAAAAACTTATTTATGTGTTTAAATATATTCTATTTAAGACGCCAGTTGCGGCGCAATGGTACAAAATTTGACTGTAAACGCGACTGGTTGTGGGTTCGATCGCGAGGAAATGAAATATATATTTAAATTTATATTTCTATTACTTCGCTCTGGTGTAAAGGCAAAGCGGGACTCCAGAATTCAGTGGAAAATGAGCAACAGAGTGTCTTAACTTTAGTTTCCCACTGTCTGCCTAAGTGTGTGTAGGATACAGGGTGAAACTGAACAGACCGGGCAGTCGCTGCATTTGTCGCAATTAGAATGATTAAAACACCAAATCAAATCAGTATCACGGTGTATTCCGTACACTACAGGGAACTAAGAGGGAACCTAATGTTAAGAAACTCTGTTCGTTACTTTCCGCCGAATATCGGAGACAATTTTAAGTGGTGGAACTCAACGCTGCGCTTTGCCTCGACATCAAAGCGAAGAAATGAAAATATAAATGTTTTTAAATATATATTTAGAATGAATACTTACAAATTGAAGTCAACGAGAGAGATCTAGCATTAATAAAGTGCACTTATGCAACACTAACAGCCAGCACGTCATAAATAAGAGTGTATTACATAAATATAGCATACGTTGCAGGCTTGAGATAAGTTGTTAAGTGATTTACCTACTAACTACGGAGCGGAGCTATTCTGAACGTTTTAAGTGGGACTTGTGTTTTTTATTTATTTTGTTAAGATAAACAATAGTAAGTTATAATTTAAAAAATGTCTTAAATTATTAAAAATTACAGTATTTTCATGATTACCGTGTTAAGTAACTATTATGTACTATTAAAAAATGTTATAAAATTTACAGAGAAGAGAAAAGGAAATTAAAAAAGAAACTCGTTTAAGTGAAACTTAGCATTTGTGTTGCATTAAATTTAGAAATTTTGTAAAATGAAATAATAATAATAAATATAGTATCGTACGGCATGGTCCGAAATTTTACTGTTTTGTAATATTGACCATACAAAAATATCGAAATACCATGTGTGCGCGATAAAATATTCGAAAAAAAAATAATTTGCATGTTTTTCCACCGACTTTTGATATTTTTGTATTAATATTATTGTAATTTTTCTATTACCATTATCTTTTTAATTCTTAATAACCGAATACATATAATTACTTTTCTTTGTTAAGAAGTAGATAAATAATTAATATTAAATTAGCAAACATCTTTTTGAAGTCCATAAATTGGCTATTGAAAGCTCTCATATATAACATTGTAAGCCCGACACGCCAACCGAGATTATCCGCTAGTATCGATTACCTTCCGAGAATACAAACTAAACAATTTATAATATTTGCTCCATTTCAATACATAAAAATAAAAACATATATTCAAAACACAACACTGCATTTTCTATTATTGCGAAATATGTAATAATATATATATCATCTGGATTAAGCGATATTAAGCATATAGCTTAACAAAATATAATGATTCTTATTTCCATATGCAAAACCTAAAAAACTTTTAAAATGGATGAATCGCGTTAGAATCGGATTCAAATATTGTTTAAATATGAAATATACTAGCGGATAACAATCATTAATTTTATAATAACTATTTACAATCATCTAAATTATTGAATGTGGCTTTTAATCTATGATTTGATATAATAATTATCAGTATTTACAACCGTTTAGTTATCAACATGCGGCTAGCAGCTATAAGTAGTACATTTAGTAGTATATTTGTTATCATAAACTTTTAATATTTCTAACGCTTTCGAGATATCCCCCCTTGTAAGTAAAAGACTTATCATGGTTGTGTAGATATTTATATTTCTTTGAAGTCAGGCAAAGAAACCCTAGTGTTAAGAAACTCATCGTGTGTTGAGTGGCGGAACTCAACGCCGTGCTTTTGTTACGAGAGCGAGGAAAATAAAAATATAAAACGATTTATTCTCCTGGCTTAAAATCGAACTTACAGCCATGTCGTCGCGTTCTCAGCCCAACCTGTACTTCTATGCCACAGCGTTGAGGCCGCTGTAGCGTTTTCTTTATAATTATCTGTGTAATTTTTTTTGTAATATTTTTTTTTTATTAATATGCCGAAACATCACAGATGTTGCACTGGTACATTGCAAATATAAAAAGTAATTAATTTAAAGATAATATGTGATTAATGATATGATAATCAGATATTTCATCATTTTATTTTATACATAGCGAACCGGTCGCGGCTTCGTCTGCTTGAATAACACAATATGTTTTATACAATATACAATAGTTCTCATAACATTATTATTTTAAGATAATATTTATACATCAAAAATTAAAATTTCCCTAAAGGTTATTTCAATAAAACAGTTATTTTGTAACAATTTAGTTGAGCAAAATATTTTATAATGATATTTTTTTTATATATATGATATTTATATTTTATATATGATATTTTTTTATTATATATAAACCGATCGAAAAATAACAAACAGTTTAGTATTTAACTAAAACTGCAATCAAATCGGTTAAGGCTTTTTCTTTTAAAATTTAAAAATAATTTTATTATATATCTTTCATGTACAGACACAGAGGAGTTACGATTTTATTATAAGTATAGATTTTACATAGATTCATGCTACGATAGTCAGTGACCTAAGCTAAACCGCTTCATGGAAAATTATATTAAAACACTCTAGTTTATATTTTTACGACCATCAATTTATCTAGTAACCTTAATCTATAGAAAATTATAGCGTGACTGGATAACATTAATCATAAAATGAAGTAATATTTTAATAGAATCGTTACAATATAGCTCTTACGGTAACCGTTTTAATTGTAATTTACAAAATATACTAAGTAGTTATTTGTATAATAATTAAATGTGTATATTTATTGCTAATATTATGTAGAATAACTAGTTTTGTCCATAAATTAAGTCACATGAGTTAAAATAAATATGAAATAATGTTATATTAAAAAAATAGAAAACGCTTTTTATCATACAAAAGGTACATATTATTTGTGATGAATATATATTATGACAGAAACAGACACTTATATCTACTTTCTTTTTACTTCAGGTATTATGTATAAATTTCAAACTCCATAGAGTCTAAAGCCCCGCCCTTACCCAGCCTTGAGGCTTAAAGTATGTATTAGTTCTTCTGAACAAAATTACAATTTTAATCCTCGCTACGGTTAAATTATTATTAAATAATTGTTAAATACATAATAGTTTTATATGTGCCCTTATAGTCCTATAATTAACTTTTAAGAGCTATTGGGAATTATATAACCCACTAAGACCATAATGGGTGTAAAATACATTATTGTTAAAAGTAATGAACTTATAAAAGATTTTTAAGTAATTTTGAACAACTTACTTTTAACAGATAATTTGGACATTTGTTAATGATATACTATGATATATTTTTGTAAATGACTCAGGTTTTTTTTTGTCTATCATATGACTTAAACACCTGACTATACAAGAGATGATCATAACATTATATTTTTTATAACCAAATAAAATCTAAATACAAATCAAAAGTTTTATTTCCGCTAACTACAATGTGTTGCCCGAGGCTATCTTTAATAAATTATATATTAAAAAAATATATAGAATTTTTTCGTCACGATTGTGACAATGTTTTTTTCTAATAAAGCCTCTTCGTCAGTCGGCTTGTCGGCAGATGTTATTACAGTTTTGATTTTAAATTTTCGTGGATTACTACTACTTTTGTAGACTAATAATTCAAAAATATAATCTCCATTTAGCATGCTAAATCACTATATTACATGCGTAAATCAATAAAATTTTTAAAAAAAGATAAACACATACTTTGTGAATTAATAGCGCACTATAAATATTATGGGTGTCGGTACACCTGGGTGGTAAACATGTGGTAAACATAGCGCGTGCGAACGACCACTTCCCCGCGTGTTTAAGGGCTACACACAACTCAGGATGATATACAATAGTGCAAAACGCTGAGACAAAAAATAAAAAATATAGCGACTACAAACCAAATTAGAGTGCTGCAGGTGCGTTGCCTGCCTGTAAGGTGGTTTGGGCTCCGGATAGGATAGGTTTTGTTATTTTCATATATTTAACTCTTTATTTTATGGAATATATCTATATAGGGATCGTGGTGACTATAATCATTCTGCACTTTCCATTTACGGCCTTTTATAAAAAAATATTCACGATCCAAAAAATATTTATTTTTGTTACTAAAGAATAATTATAAGTAATTTTATGGAACAAATTGCTGGGTAAATATATTTTTAAATTAATCTATTTGAGGTAAAAGTTTTACCTCCGCTTCTTTAAATCCACTTTCGAACTCCCAAAATTATTAATCTATATCAACATTAAGCTCATAGGGGAGGATCGGGTAGCACCGGACACTTGAATAAATTGTAAATTAAAAACAAATTTAAGTTGTAAATTAAAATCATATTACTTTAATTTATAATTAAAATTAAATAACGAAGTTGAACATTTTTATGGAAAAAGACAAGGCAAACGAAATTGTACGGGTCACCTAAACGTAAGTGATTAAACTGGTTTAAAATTAGTAATCACATTTTGTCACGGAATACAGTAAGAATTATTTGGTCTTATTTTATTTTTTGGCATCACAAGAAATGACGGGTAACCCCGGACATAGTACTTAATTATGACCCAATCCTTTTGTAGAATTATAATAAGAATCCGATTCATCTATAAAAACGGAACTCCATGGACTTAGTCTTTGCATTCCTGGCACTGAATCCAGTATTCTTCAAAAGTAGTTAGTATTTCATTTTATTTTCAGCCCCTTTTGTTCTTCAACTGATTCTCTACTTAAATTGAGACATTAAAAAGTCTTTCTGCAACAATAGTACTAGCATTATAATATACTTTTCATAAATAGGCAATGATACTAAATTTGTTATTTGTTAAAACAATCTTATGAATTTTAAAACCTAAATCCAGTCGTCGAGGCCAGTCGTGGCGCAGGGGCACAAGGTGTGTTGGCAACACGATTCTTATTCATTCTACCCTACAACTTATTTATTAGCGATCGTATAAAAGACCGCACGGATATTGTACGGGCAGTCTTGGCTCTGGTGTGGCTCGGAGCACTACTCGTGCTCTGCCACTGACTAACCTCGACTATTCGGATAATTGATTATTTAGTTAATCGATTATTATCGTAATTATAAATGTGGTTAACACCTATTTGTAATTACATTGGGCTGGAGCAGTGAAGGCGAGTGTTTGTTACAGTAAAGGGTACCCTGAAGCCTACACCTGTGGTCGCAAGTCCCAGGCACTGCTCCGAGCTTCTGAGTGTTTGTACATGTGTCATGTGTTCACATATGATTAGAACCAAAGGCCAGGACATGGCCGAGGCTCTACTCGTTTATTATTTACGCCCTCCGTCGACATCAGAAGTGGGATGGACCAAGCAGGTTCATCCTCTCACGCTGAAGGAAGAAACATACCAAGGAATTCGGAGACACTCTTGGCAACAGGCCAGTATGCAAGTTAATCATGAGTTCCTTGCAGGTTTATTTAGTAATTCAACTACAACAACACAAAGACCAAGACTGAGTGATATTGCTTCATTCAATCCAGATCCAGACTGGTGTGATCAGGTTGACCAAGCAGAAAGAAACCACTGGAATTTAAGCGAGCCGTGATAAAATATACACTAAGAGTATAATCTGGAATATTGCTCAATAATTTTATAATATCATTTGAATATTGACATGTGGGCTCAAAGTTGATCTTGGTACTCTTAAGTGAGAAAAATACTCTTTAAGAGCAAGACGACTTTAACAACTTGGTACGCTTAAGTGAGTGAAATGCTCTTTAAGGCCAAGTTGTGTTGAGCTATGAGTCTGGGTTCCTAAGTGTGGCATAGTCCCTTTAGGTTTCCTAAGTGTTGCATAGTCCCTTTAGGGTTTCCTAAGTGCGGCATATTCCTTTTAAGTTGGGTCATGTTGTCGAGCTATTTCAGTGTAAAGAATGATAAAATGAGCAAAATTCCATTATGGGACTATTTTATGATACAGTATAATTTAGGCGCACGACCAACTGCTGTTTACTGTTACAGTGATTTATCCCGACTCGTGGGGTGCCCGGGGCGGGCACCATGCAGGATGGCCGTGTTGGCAACACGATTCTTATTCATTCTACCCTACAACTTATTTATTAGCGATCGTATAAAAGACCGCACGGATATTGTACGGGCAGTCTTGGCTCTGGTGTGGCTCGGAGCACTACTCGTGCTCTGCCACTGACTAACCTCGACTATTCGGATAATTGATTATTTAGTTAATCGATTATTATCGTAATTATAAATGTGGTTAACACCTATTTGTAATTACATTGGGCTGGAGCAGTGAAGGCGAGTGTTTGTTACAGTAAAGGGTACCCTGAAGCCTACACCTGTGGTCGCAAGTCCCAGGCACTGCTCCGAGCTTCTGAGTGTTTGTACATGTGTCATGTGTTCACATATGATTAGAACCAAAGGCCAGGACATGGCCGAGGCTCTACTCGTTTATTATTTACGCCCACCGTCGACAGGTGTGACTGTAAAACCGACTGGTTGTGGGTTCGATCCCCACTCGAGGAGATGAAATATTTACTTAAATTTAAATTTCCATTTCTTCGCTCTGGTGTCGAGGACAAGCGCGGCGTTGAGTTGTGCCACTCAACACTCAATGCCTCCAGAATTTAGCAGAAAGTGGGGAACGGAGTGCCTTAACACACTAGGTTCCCTCTGCTTACCCTGCAGTGTGCAGGATACAGCGTGAAGCTGATTTATTTATTTATTTTTTAAAATCTAAATCCATGTCCGGGGGATCCCGGGGTGAATTGTCCATGTGCGTGACATTTTCGTGTCCAGGGGAACCCGATCTTGCAACAGTTTTGAACACAACTCTTTTCTTTAATAGTTCTACAATTGTTACTTAATATTATTAAAAATATCAAATTTCAAACAACATTGAACAAGTAGGAACATTTACTTAATACATTTGTTAATCTGCGCATAAATGTAAATAAATATTTCATTTCCTCGGATGGGGATCGAATCCACAACCAGTCGATTTTACAGTCACACTTTGTGCTCCTGCGCCATGACTGGCGTATTTTTTTTTTAGATTTTCTTAAGGTAAAATAAAATTACAGTATATAAAAATATCATTTTGAAAGAAAAAAAAATCTTATTGTTTAATATAATTTTTGAAAAAATCACTTCACGCTCTATCCAATGTATGAGTAGGTTTTTAACGATCCTTGGCAAAGTTTTCATTTATAAAGACCGGCCCGGGCCTCGTGCTAACTACCAAATACGTTTATCGTGCTACGAACGTTATTCAAAAGTTCCTATGCAATATTAATTATTAATTATTCTGTTAAATTGTCAAATTTAAACTTCAAATATAAATTTATAATAAACAAAATAAATAATGAGGCCAGCCGTGACACACCGCTAAGTACAATATGTTATCCTAAGCGAGGCTAACTTAATAATTTATAAAAAAATATACATATAGGATTTTTTCGTCACGATTGTAACAAAAACTTTTAGTTCCTCAGACATTTTTAAATATTTTTTTTCTACTTCGATTCCATACAAAGTGTCCTCGTAGAGATGAGACAAAAGTTCTCCTTAATCGACAACACTTTGGAGATCATCTTAATGAATGTCTTCTTCTAACAAAGCCTCTTCGTCAGTCGGATTGTTGGCAGATGTTAGTGCAGCTTTGATTTTATATTTTTGTGGATTACTACTACTTTTGTAGACTCATAATTCAATATAATCTCCATTTGACATTCCAACTCTCCCTTTTACATGCGTAAATCAATAAAAATCATAAAAAAGGTAAACACTTACTTTGTTAATTAATAGCGCACTATAAATATTATGGGTGTCGGTACATCTGGGTGGTAAACATGTGGTAAACATTGCGCGTGCGAACGACCACTTCCCCGCGCGTTTAAGGGCTACACACAACTCAGGATGATATACAATAGTGCAAAATGCTGTGAGAAAAATTAAAAAATGTAGCGACTAGAAACCAAATTAGAATGTATATGTAACATTTAATGTATTATTTATTTTTATTATTAAATGTATCTGGGTGTTTTTACACCCATACAGCCTTTGAGGGTTAGCAAAACTTTATTTTGCATATCAAGTTTATATATATGTATAGGTTTATATATATGTAATTATGTAAGCTTAATTGAGCAAAATTGTATTATTATTTCTAACTATTTAGTGAACAATATTCTATTATCTATGATAATATTGAAGTTGGGTCGATTAGAATGATATTATAATCTGGTATATTTGGCAAAACGTTATATCAATTATAATATAATTGAATGTAGTACCTATTTGTTGTTTAATAAACAGAATTGCGATGACCAGTTCTATAAATTATGTAGAATATTAATACATCGAATATAATTAGAAACATATTGTTATCAATAAATAACATTTTTGTTATTTTCATATATTTAACTATTTATTCTTTTGAATATATCTTTATAGGGATCGTGGTGACAATAATCATTCTGCACTTTCCGTTTACAACCTTTTATAAAAAAATATTCACGATCCAAAAAATATTTATTTTTGTTACTAAAGAATAATTATAAGTAATTTTATGGAACAAATTGCTGGGTAAATATATTTTTAAATTAATCTATTTGAGGTAAAAGTTTTACCTCCGCTTCTTTAAATCCACTTTCGAACTCCCAAAATTATTAATCTATATCAACATTAAGCTCATAGGGGAGGATCGGGTAGCACCGGACACTTGAATAAATTGTAAATTAAAAACAAATTTAAGTTGTAAATTAAAATCATATTACTTTTATTTATAATTAAAATAAAATAACGAACTTCTTTAATAATAATATTATTATTTTTATGGAAAAAGACAAGACAAACGAAACGTACAGGTCACTTGAACGTAAGTGATTAAACTCATTTAAAATTAGTAATCACATTTTGTCACGAAATACAGTAAGAATTATTTGATCTTATTTTATTTTTTGGCTGCATAAGAAATGGTGGGTAATTGTGACCCAATCCTTCTGTAGAATTATAATAAGAATCCGATTTCCATCTATAAAAACAATACTCCATGGGCTTAGTCTTTGCATTCCTGGCACTGAATCCAGTATTCTTCAACAGTAGTTAGTATTTAATTTTATTTTCAGCCCCTTTTGCTCTTCAACTGATTCTTTCCTTAAATTGAGACATATAGAAAGTCTCTCTGCAACAATAGTAATAGCATTATAATATACTTTTCATAAATAAGCAATGATACTAAATTTGTTATTTGTTAAAACAATATTATGAATTTTAAAACCTAAATCCATGTCCGGGGGATACAGGGGTGAAATGTCCGTGTGCGTGACATTTTCGTGTTCGGGGGAATCCGATCGTTATCTTGCAACCGTTTTGTATACAACTCTTTTCTTTAATAGTTCTACAACTGTTACTAAATATTATTAAAAATATCAAATATCAAAAAATATTGAACAAGTAGCAACACTTAGTAAATATATTTGATAATCTGCAATTAAGTTTGACAGGAGAGAAAAAAAATATTGACGGAAACAAAACATTCACTCTCGGCTTATTTACTCGGCACTCACGCCGCAACTAAAACTTTAGCATTTATTTTTATTATAAATTGCACACATTGGCAGTAATAATTTATATACCTACGAAATGCGATTAGTTTCTTAGAAATTAAAAATTAAAACATCCGTTGTGACCCGCCGACCGGGGCTACCAGACTTTCCCTTGTATAACAAATACATTTTAATAACATGTTCTTTGAAGGTAAAATCATTAAAATCAGCTTCACGCTGTATCCCGCGCACAGCAGGGTAGGCAGAGGGAACCTAGTGTTAAGATACTCCGTTCCCCACTTTCCGCCACTCGTCGTCGTCATCGCGCTTTGCCTCGATACTGGTATCGAGGCAAAGCGCGGCGTTGAGTTTTCTTCACTTTTCTTCGCTTCGCATTTCTTCGCCCTGGAGCGAATAAATGAAAATATAAATGCAAATAAATATTTCATTTCCTCGGATGGGGATCGAACCCATAACCAGTTGATTTTACAGTCACACTTTGTGCCCCTGCGCCACGACTGGCCTAATTTTTTTTAGGTTTTATTAAGGTAAAATAAAATTACAGTATATAAAAATATCATTTTGAAAGAAAATAAATCTTATTGTTTAATATAATTTTTGAAAAGGTCACTTCACGCTCTATCCAATGTATGAGTAGGTTTTTAACGATCCTTGGCAAAGTTTTCATTTATAAAGACCGGCCCGGGCCTCGTGCTAACTACCAAATACGTTTATCGTGCTACGAACGGTGTTCAAAAGTTCCTATGAAATATTAATTATTAATTATTCTGTTAAATTCTCAAATTTAAACTTCAAATATAAATTTATAATAAACAAAATAAATAATGAGGCCAGCCGTGACACACCGCTAAGTACAATATGTTATCCTAAGCGAGGCTAACTTAATAATTTATAAAAAAATATACATATAGGATTTTTTCGTCACGATTGTAACAAAAACTTTTAGTTCCTCAGTAATTTTTAAATATAAATTTATAATAAACAAAATAAATAATGAGGCCAGCCGTGGCACAGGGGCATAAAGTGTGACTGAAAACAGGACAGGTTGTGGGTTTGATTACCATTCAGATATAATTTCTTCGTTCTGGCGTCGATTCAAAGCACGGCGTTAAGTTCCGTCACTCAACACACAATGCCTTCAGAATTTGGCGGAAAATGGCCAAAAGAGTGTCTTAACACTAGGTTCCCTCAGTCTTCCATGTTGCTTGCGTGATACATCGTGAAAATGAAAAATAATAATAATACAATAAAATACATGGTCATCAGTTAGTTAGCTATGCATTTAACATTCAAAATGAATAAAACATTTAAATTACAGCTAAAGTGTAAAGTTTAACATTTCAAATTAAGAGAATCTATTTTAATTTGTCTCTGTACATGTTTGAGTACTTTTCTATACTGAAATACTTTAGGATACGTTTTACCCAATTTTTTAATACATTCTATGACTAAAGGCTAAACTAGGCGATTCTATAACATAAAAGATATCATTATTCAGCCTTTTTAATTATATATATTTAATGTTATCGATTCTTTTTACACTTCAGCAATCAAAACCCTTCCAAATAGTGTGATAAGAAGGAAGCTAACATCAAAGCGTCTGATTGATCGCCCGCATTTTGTCGCCTACCTCGTTTCAATTCTATTCATTAAATTTTCCTGGCAAATGAATTCCCTAAGAGTGCTCGGTTCTTGTCACCGTAGTTCGAGCCTCAGTTGTTTTAAATGAACAAATTAAATCCAACGTTTTCTTTTATATAACCCAATAGAACTAATCAAAGGTGCCTGTAGTGAATGTACCAGAGGAATATTTGGCAGTATCGTTCTTTGAATGTGTATTTCAAACGTTTTGAAATTATGTTTAAGGTTATTGATTTGATTATTTTTTGAAAAATATAAATATAAATTATATTAATGGGTGAACGGAGTGTTCCCCATAGTTCTACATTAGGTTCCCTCTGTCTACCCTGCTGTGTGCAGCGTGAAGCTGATCATTATAAATTATGATTAATATTTTAGACCAGACTTGGCGCAGGGGCACGCGTGTGACTTGTTGTTGGTTCGATTCTCGCTCGAGGAAATGAAATATAATATATATTTAATCTATTCATTTCCTCCGCTCTGGTGTCGAGGCAAAGAGCGGCGGAAAGTCAGCGGAAAATGAGGATCAGAGTGTCTTAGCACTAGGCTCCTGCCTAACCTGCTATATGTGGCATGCACCGTGAAGATGAAAAAAAAATTATACTTAAGTTCACATAGAGCCTACCTGATATCCAATTTTCAATATTTTAACATTTTAGATTAATTATTTTTTTATTATTATATAATATTTTATAGGTAAGTATTTTTAACTGTAACAAGCTAACACCGTTCTCCAAATCTGTTTAGTAAATTAGTTTATTAAATAAGTATAGATAGGCAGCTCACTCTTGTTGTCCCTGGTGAGTGAGACCGACATAACACATATACCAGTATGTACGTCGGCGGGCGGAACAAGCCGCCGCCGTACTTGAATAATTCATGAGACATATGGACTAATGCAGACTGGATTTCAGACGAGAATTTTAAAATATCGATAGGTGCTCGAAATTGAAAATTCTTTTATAACACACCTAATGTAAAATAATATTAACACTACTATATATGTAATTTTTTTATAGTTTTTTTTTAGGCCAGTCGTGGCACAGGGGTATAAGCGTGTGACTGTAAGCGTGACAGGTTGTGGATTCGATTTATATTATTTGATTGATTGATTTGATTTATAAAATATTTAATAATATATTTGAGGTAATGAAATACTTACTATTTTTATTTGCTCACTCTGGCATCGAGGTAAAGCGCGGCGTTGAGCTCCGCCATTAAACAAGCAATGCCTCCAGAATTCCGCGAACAGTAGAAAACGGAATATCTGAACACTAGGTTCCCTCCGCCTACCCTGCTACATGCGTGCGTGAATCTGAAAAAAAAATCGTTTATGTAGACTACAAATAGATATAGAAGTTCCTAAAATTTTACGTAAGATACTATTTACCTATAGATTAATTTACGTTGTTCAATAAATTTATAACGTTATTCATTCATTAAAATCAAAGCATATTTTACTGATACACGATAAAATTAAACTAATAAGAAACTTTCCAAATAAGGAAGGAACTCTTTCAATATTAAAAATCCAAGGTTTTATAGTTTTTGTCACTGACGTGGTTGTAAAAAGTCAATGAATACTCAGAAACTAAACTACCAAAGCTCCAGGCTACACTGCAGTAAAATTTTCAGGCAGATTTAGTTCGTACAATCCAGTGCCATACACTAGCAAAAAATAAATAACAAGTGCAACAACAATGAAATATCTTGTAACCGTTTGTTTACGGAAATTTGAAAAGTTTATTTTTATTATTTAAATAAAATATTGTACAATATTTTTATTTGTTTTATAAGTTCTTACTTCGTGAAAAATTTCATAACTGTAGGTCCACGGGAAGTGCCCCATAGGTATTGATTACGCGCCGAATTACATTAAAAAATGTAGTTAAAACAATGCATAAATACTTATATCTTTTGAGTGCAATGATTTAGAAGATTCATTTTTTCCCGACTGCTAATTCCCGACTGCTAAGGAAGGGTTATGTTTTTCGCGCGTATCTTGTATGTATGTAATATTCTTTATTACCTCGTATCTCCAGAACCGCTGAACGGATTTACATATTTAAGGTATCGTTAGATTCGTATTAGCAGCCCAAGTGTTCTTAGATAGGTGACGTTAATAAAAAATAATCATGGCGGCTGTGGTACGCCATTGGACTTAGTGAAAAAAAAAAAATCGTTTCGAATACAATAATATGGGTATCAAATTCAAGAGCTCAATTTCAGGATTTCAAAAAGGTATATAATGATTATCATTACCATATTAAATTCTAACAAAAAATGAAAAATAAAAAAATATTTGTAAAAACAAAAACCCCGACTGCATCAAACAAAAAAGAAAATAAACAAGCCCAATAGTTTGTTAGGATTAACAGTCGGGACTTATAAGTAATTCTTCAATCAATAAAATCTTTACCATACGCCGCCTTGAACGCCGCATAATTTAAAGAGGTCCCGACTGTTAATCCTAATAAACTATTGGGCTTGTTTATTTTCTTTTTTGTTTGATGCAGTGGGGGTTTTTGTTTTTACAAATATATTTTTTTCTGTACTAAAAGTAACCGTAAACTTGAATATTTGATATTAATTTTAGCTTAATACATTCACGTAATCTTGAGATAAATGGTATTGATAGACGGACAGATGGACAAAGTTATTCTATAAGAGTTCGGGTTTTCCTTTTCTTAAATCATAAAGTTTAGTTTTGCTTAAAATTAATAAAAAATAAAAAATAAGGCCAGTCGTGGCGCAGTGGCACAAAGTGTGACTGTAAAACCGACTGGTTGTGGGTTCGATCCCCACTCGAGTAGATGAAATATTTACTTAAATTTATAATTCCATTTCTTCGCTCTGGTGTCGAGGCAAAACGCGCCGTTGAGTACTGCCACTCAACACGTAATGCCTTCAAAATCCGGCAGAAAATGGGGAACGCAGTGTTTTAACACTAGGTTTCCTCTGCCTACCCTGCTGTGTGCAGAATACAGTGTGAAGCTGATAAAAAAATGTTATCTTTAAATTGTCATGGTGAAATATAAAAAAAATATTGAGACCAAAATAAATATTTTACTCAACGTTTTATTTTAATCTAAACTGTGTGTTTTACAAATTTTAATCTAAAGTGTTATATATCACAAGTAACTAACTGCAACTGAAATTTGCAGATAGATATGGCACACAGCGAAGTTTGAATAGAGCGAGAATAGCTACCGAAATGCTTTTAAGAACCGCAAATTTAAATCCCAGTTTAAACTGCAATGTTGCATTATAAGGTTATTATCACAAGTAAGTATGACAAAAAATCATATTGTCATAAAATTTTAACAAAATCAAATACTAATTACAGGCCAGTCGTGGCCTTAGAGCACAAACGTGTGACTGTAAACGCGACAGGTTGTGGGTTCGATTTCGACTCGAAACGAAATATTTAATACATATTTTCTTTGCTTTGGTGTCGAGGAAAAGGGTGGCGTTGAGTTCCGCTAGTCAACACGCAATGGCTTCCAAATTTGGAGTGTCTTAACAATAGGCTAACCCTACTAAAGCGGAATACAGCCTGAACCTGCATTCCGCATAGTAGGAAAAAATAGCTATAAATCATTTTTAGCGTTTAACTAACGCCACCTAGCTCCAGAATAGAGTTTCAACTACCCAAGTCATTTTGACATGGCCAGAACTCATCACTGCTACTTGTACAAGAAACCTTTTGTTCCTATAAAAGACTATTTTTTTTATTTCAAAACCTCTAATGAAGCTTCATGATTGCCATAGTATTAAAGTGGAAAAAAAATGGCGGACGGAGTGTCTTAACACTAGACTCCCTCCGCCTACTTTGCTGTGTGCGGAAAACAGTGTGAAGCTGGTTTAATTTTACTTTTTAGGTACGTTTTAACTGCTATTTAACTAAATAAACTAGTTTTCTTATAGTTTAATGCGCGTCTAATCTACAATGAGGTGTTAAGGACGGTTGTCTTTGTTCATTCTACAACAAAAGCTACTTTAAGTAGTTTATTCTTTGGTTTTCCTCAGAAAAAAAAATATACATGAAATAAAAATTATTTATTACAATATAACTGTGCTATGGTGCAGCAGCACAGCGTCTGTCTATAAGCATGATGGCTGTGGGTTCGATTCCCACTCAGAAAAATTAATTATTTTCATTAACTCGATCTGGTAACATGACCAAAGCCAAAAGCAAAGCAAACTAAAACTAGTTTCCTGTTATATGCGTGATACAGCGTGAAGCTTCAAATCAAACTGTTCAAATGCAAGTTGGATTCACCCTCCGAAGGTGTCGTATCAATTTTAGTATTATTTATATTGTAAGTTCTCACTTGATCCCAAATTTTATAGTTAGAAATATCCAGTAGGTTTTGATTATGCAGCAAAAACGAAGCATAAATGCTCGCAAATTTTGATTTTGTTGACTTAGAAATTTATTTTTTTCTGTGCTCCAACGGACTGGTATATTTGCTATAAACTTCAGCTCTATATACCTCCACGATTTTACAAAAAAATATTAAGCAAAAATACAGAAATTTTATTTTATTTTCTTTGTTACTGCCATAAAAAAAACAGCTTCACGCTGTATCCCGCACACAGCAGAGTAGGCAGGGGGAACCTAGTGTTAAGACACTCCGTTCCCCACTTTCTGCCAAATTCTCAAGGCATTGCGTGTTGAGTGGCAGAACTAAACGCGCTTAACCTCGACACCAAAGCGAAGAAATGAAAATATAAATTTAAGTAAATATTTCATCTTCTCGATTTGGGATCGAACCCACAACCAGTCGGTTTCACAGTCACATTTCCTGCCGCTGCGCCACGACTGGCCTCAATATTACAGCCATAAATGTGTTAATTTAACTAAAAGATCTTAATAAATGTCCTGTGGTCGTACAACTTGCAAGATTCCATTATGCAAGTGCCCATTATCAGACTTTAAGTGGATACACATTCCGAGGACGATGTTAATGGCAATAACGTGAGTATTAATGAGTAAAGTTAGCTCATTTTGCGGCGCGAGATACCCTCGACGTCGGACTAGACGAACCACACTGAAAAAGAGATCCACAGTCATCTTTAGCTAAATTACATCTCTCTCTCGTGGTTTGACTAGGAAATGAGCGTTAACATATCTTAAACCTGTTTACTATTGGATATATATTTATAGAAGATTTTAGTAAATTTCTACATTATACATTATTATTTATTTAGGTATATTCGTCGTAGTTTAGTGCTGTATATATTGGTATTCATAGATTTTTTATTTTATTTTTAGGTTTCAGTCACTCAAAAGGTAAAAATGGAACCCGTATATCCGATATGTGGAGGTCGCATGGAGGTATTAGGCTGAAATTAATAACAAATATTTAAGTCTATGGTCTTTCGAAGCAAAAAAATCAAGATTCTAGATCAACGTAATCAAAAGAAAAGATCGTTTATGCATCGAATGTACTGCATTTTATATTAAATTCGCCGCGTAATCAAAATCTATAGGGAACTTTCCGTTGATAGTTATCAAATTTAGCGGTAAGTGGGAACTTACTATACATAATAAGTTCTTTGATTTTCTATACATCATTACCATATAAATTTGTCAATTTTTATAAATTGCACTTCCCACGTAGAATGGCGGATACCGAGAGCGAAAAAAAGGAAAAAATCATCCCCTCATGTGGCAATCGAACCCACACCCTCACGCTTACAGTCCTCAAAAAAAACATATTCTAATAAATAATAATAACAACATGCAATCTTGATAGTAACTCTGCGAGTAATTTTACACTAGTAAAACTTACAGTTGCAAGAAGCCTTCACAGCAACACCAATGTATGTGTTAATGAATAAAGTAAAACTCATTTCATGGTTACAGATTGTTGCCGACAAAACAAACCCGTTCCACGAGCCACAATCGCCTCGCAAAACTACAAATTTAACATGACTTAACTAAAGCGAGAATACATATGTACAATCAGATAAATGTCTTGGTTTTGTAAAAAATATAATTGGTCTTAATAAAAATTGCGACCAGTCGGGACGCAGGGGTATAAAGGGGGGCGCGATTGTAAATGCATCAGATTACAGGTTCGATTGCCACTCAAAATAAAAAATAAATTAGCTTCACGCTGTATCCCGCACACAGCAGGGTAGACAGAGGGAACCTAGTGTTAAAACACTCCGTTCCCCACTTTCTGCCGAATTCTGGAGGCATTAAGCGTTGAGTGGCAGAATTCAACACCGCGCTTAACCTCGACACCAGAGCAAAGAAATGGAAATATAAATTTTAGTAAATATTTCATCTCCTCGAGTGGGGATCGAACCCAAAACCAGTCGGTTTTACAATCACACGTCGTGCCGCTGCGCCACGACTGGCCTCACTCGAGGAAATAAAATACTTATTATTGCATGTCCTCGTTCTGGTAATAAGACAAAGCGCGACGTTAAGCAACGCCACTGAACACGCAATGCGTCCGGAATTCGGCGGTAAGTGGGGAACGGAAGGGTCTTAATAAGAATGAAGTGTCTTGACATTATGTTCCGAGGTTCCCTCTGCCTACCCTGCTACAGCTTGAAGCTAAAAATATATACTTTTTGTTCTAATAACTTTTTTTATGTTTATATAGATTTTATTTCTTATTGTTTTTCGTCTATCCTTGTTTCTTACAATATACACTATCGATTTGTGTAGTGACATATTTCGGTGTCTTTGTGTTAAATTGGCGATATTTTATCTTTGAATGAATTATATATAATAACTGGGCAAATGATCAAAGAGTTGAAATCTTGTGTGTGTAGGACCCTTTTAAAGTGTTTAGGAAGCCTAAGAACGGGGCTATAAAAGTTATAACAGTATGAAATTTATGTAATAAAAATATCTATTAACGAAAATATACTTGAGGATGCTGATAGAAACCTTAATTAAATAATATCGACATTTTCTACAAGTAATTATAAGCCAATTCTCGACATTATTACTGATTTTTATACACTATTGAGTTTATCATTGTCATACCAGTAGATACTAGTATGACAATGATAAGCACAATTAGTAGGTATATCTGCCAGCGCTTGAACATGAAAAAAGAAACATGATTTTTTTTTCTTTTTTTCTGCCATTTTGTTCAAAGAAAGATTGAAACGTACATAAAATAAATGCTTTAATGAAAATATCTGCATTTATTAAGATAATTGTTTTGAGTTTAAGCGCAAGTTATTGCATTTTTTTTTACCGTGACCGTTATATTTTTTTTAATTTAATTTATAAATTGCTAAAGATATCCTCTAAATAGCAAATATCAATTACTGGTTCTACTAAAGTGGTCGATATCCATTATTTTTATCTAAAGAAGACTGAAACGATTTCATATATTCATCGGCGTAGAATGTAAAGAAATGAAAATGGTATGATTTCATAGTTTCAGCTACATCATTCCCTCCCTCCCAAAAAATTCTGTCAGTTTTGATAATATGAGAGCTGAGTTATTAGACATTTGATAAAAGTGAGGCTATCGCACAATTCACACAGCGATCCATATTCATAGCGTGGAGGTCGTTAGATCCAAAAAAATCGGTGTTCACTGGAGCAGCAAGGGTCGTACAAAGTAGGAAACAAACAAGAAAACACACAAAAAGCATTGAAACGAACGAAACGAGTGAAGCAAAAAATGCTAAAATCATGAAAGAAAGTGTCAATGTCAATCAGCTGTGTCATCTGTCATTTAAAATATGAATGATATTATTCGTCATTAACTCGTATATTAACTTTCCTTTTTTAGGTAATTACGTGTTAAGGACGGTTTTAATTAGAAAAAAACCATAATAATAAAAAATCTCTTAATTTTCATTAATACACTTTTTAGCAGCAAATGGTTGCAGGTCGGTTTTGAACAATGCAAGTAAACCGGCATATGACTTATGGATACCATAATGGATTTTGCGACGTTTCTGCTTGAAATACATGTAGTAATTGTTCATTGTTACAAATTTTTGAGGTTCATAGCTTGGTTGTCCGGTTTCCACAGCCTAATCATTGCCTAAGATACGGCCAGTAATACTTAAAAGATCATGTGAAAGCTATGGCGTCGTGTATTCTTCTCTATTTTTTTTATAAATGTTAGATATTGTTGAATGCATGTTAATAGTAAGAAAGCAGATATTGTACATTTCTGCAGCAGAAATGTCCAGAATGCTCTAAAATATGACTAAAGTCTAGTTTTTCTTGCGCAGCTGTATTTGACACATTTTTCTAGCGATCCGATACATTTTTTCGTCGAGTTAAAAATAGTCAGTTCGCCTTGTCTTTGAATTAATTAAGCTACAAAATGAGACAAATGAACGTCATCTTCCGAAGAATGAAAACTAAAGCAGCAGCAGCAGAAGCCTCTAGATAATCAGACAAGTCTTTATGTGATGAGTCAACGCAGTCCGATAGAACGAAATCATTTTCATCCAAAGATTCGTGCAATTCACGGCGCTGTTGGCTTTCGCTCGCTTCCTGTCTTTTCTTAAATTTCGATGGGTCGGCGTTTGAATTAGACCGCTTACGTTTCATTTTATCTACAAATAATCATAAACACATAATTATAAAAAGTCACACTTACACTGACGCTACGTATCACAAACATCAGGTTCTCGAACTAACCTGCTTAGACACGTGACAATCATCTACGTACTCCCGCTGCGTACGCGTTACTAGTAATTAGGAAACTACCAAAAAAGGCAGGATTATATTCCCGCATAAAATTATGCTATGAAATTCGCTAAGGTGACGTACCACGTACGTACGTAAGAGGTTAAGGGTAATTAAAATGAACAAATATTGTATTTTTGTATCTACTAATGTAATGGATTAATTATGTCGATTAAGAATCTAAGATGCGATTTTTCTTATTTTTTTTCCGCTTTTAGATTACTAATTTAGCTAATTGATATTTTAAAATAAAAAAAAAATAACTTTAAGTATTTTTTTAAAATATAGTTTCATATTGGAAATTTTATCCTAAATAGTTTTTTTACAAATATGTTTACAGAAACAATTTTTGTTGTGCTTTATTATAGTGGTGATCTACACCAATAAATACAATTTCATCAAAAACATAAATGTGGAAAGTGAGAGCCAAATCTCGTCTTCACCGACATAAAAATGGAAGATCTATAAGAGTGCCGAGTTTTGTCTTCGCTCGATATTAAATTTAAGCTCTAAATTTAACTTGAGATTTTTTTACTGTAATTAAAATATGCTATTTTCTTACATTTTTACCCCATCATTCATCCTGTTTAAATAAATTTAATCCATAGCAGTGACTCTAATTTAACTAAATGGTCACATAAACACAATCAAACAAGTACATATTGTATTTGTTTGATCTAGCAGTGCTAGAACATGAAATGGAAGGAAGATTGTGAAAAATGTTTCTTTTTATGTCTGTTAAAATACAAATTGGTTTACAATAACAACATTCGTAACAAACTCACATCCATATAAAAAGAGAATAAAATCGATTCAACAAACCACAGAGCAATCAACATATCGGTTTCAATAGAAATCGACGTTTATATAACTTTGGAACTATCGAACGCAAATAGTATGTAAACATTGTTATAAAAGATTTTTTAATTTTTCTACAATAGAAACACAACTGTTTTTACTTATTTAGTCCAAGTTTAGTTCCACCTTAGTATGGATTTTTATGGAAAAGACAAGGCAAACTAGCGTTCGGGTCACCTGATAGTAAGTGATCACCGCTGCCCATGACCCCATGTAACACCACAGGTGCGTTGTCGGTCTTTAAGGTGGAGATAGAGGCACTTTTTGAAGGTACCCATATAATTTCGACCTTCGACCACAGTTCTTACGAAACCGCACAATAGTAGAGTGCCACGTATCCAGGTGGTGTGGATGATATTTAAGCTTGTGAGGAAGTGTGCGGTTAGAAAATTCGGAGGCAGGTAACAGCGGCAGGTCAAATAGTTCTTCAGAACAGTAACCATGATAAAAAGAGAACCCACAGTGAGGAGACGTCTTTACACAAAGCCAAAATGTCATGCCGTTCACAGATCATTGGGTCTACAATGCTTCGAACGGCTCTATGTTGTATGTGATCAAATAGGTCAAGCTGATACTGGAGTGCACCAGCCCAGAGATAGGAACAGTACTCTATATAAGGCCGAACTTGGGCCCTATATAGGGCCAATCGGTGTTTTGGCGTGAAGTACCTAATTTCGTAATTTCGCTCTGCTTTTCAGATGGTCGCGATACTGACACTCACTCGAAATATTAAAACTCAATATGCAGATACTGGACGAGGCTATAAGGCGAGTGTTTTGAAAGACTAGGGATACGACAAATGGTTTTTTAGTGGTTAATGCGCGGACTTGTGTCTTCAGGGGGTTGAATGGAACCAAGTTAATTTCATCCCATGAGGAGACATTCTCGAGAGATGCCTCAACAGAAGACACAGGTTTATTTCGACACTGTTCGACGTTTTCCTGAGAAAGACTTGTGCCGCCAGAGTAAACAGCATCCACTATGCTATCATCTGCATAGCAAAAAATGCTAGAATCTTCTTCCGAGCAAAAACCTTCGACTGCGACGTTGATGTTGCGCCCAGTGAGAAAGATGCCGATTCACTTGCATAAATTCTTGAAAAGCCCGTAGGATGGAAGCCTAGCAAGGAATGCCCCATGCCACGCTCGATCGAAGGCCTTTGCCATGTCCAAACTAACCGCCAGGCCCTCTTCCTTGCTACAAATAGCGGCAACCCAGCGGTGGATTAGGTAAATCAGAAGATCACGGGTTGAGCAACCATGGCGGTAGCTTCTTTAAAATATGCAAAGGTTGTATATAATATAATCACGTGACGAGATTAAAAAAAATACGGAATTTAAAAAACTATAGACTATGCAACATGATAAAGTAGTCTGTGACGTCTTTAAAAAAAATATAAAAAAACAAGGTTGTTGGTTGACTCGACTTTATATTATTTACAATATAATAATTCAATAAATATTAAAATACAATATTTCAAAAAAAAAATATTCAGCAAATTTTCAGTTTCATTACTTTTTTAAGCCAGATTGTACAGAAATGAGAAAACACAGAGAACGTTGTGCGGATCGCATCGATTTCTTCCTATTAAGACAAATTATGTTTGCTCTTAGTATCGAAAAATGATTGAAGTGGTTGAAAAGCAAACGTAAAATCAAAGTAATTTATCCACATCAGACCAGAGACTGCTGTTTGCCCCTATAATAAAAATGGCTCTATACGAAAATAGAGAAAGAGCTCGATAGAGAAAAATATCTTAGTATGGTCTAGAACACATGCATAAATATTCCAGCAAGGGTAGGATCAGAGAGAGGTCATTGGCGTTACCAATTACGATCTAGTTGCTAGCTGTATTCTCACTTGCTTAACGTTGCGGGAAGGCAAGGCCACCGGCAAGGCAAGTTCGCATCGAGAAGGAACAAAAAGTCTCAATTAGAGTTGGAGAGTCCCGGCTAGTACACCATCAGCCGGAAAACGATCGAGGTTGTTCGTCCAGTCATCCGCCAGTAGATTTTTTTTTAAATATAAAGCTTTAGTGCTTTATTACTCGGGACGAGTAGCCTGTCTCAAGTCCCAGCCTGTCTCAAATTCGCACTATGCGCAACGTCATAAGGAAAGTCGATTCCCTGCCAGCGATAGTTAAGGCCAAGGGTAGCAGCGAGACGTCGTGGCACGGGGTTGATTATTATTACTATTTTTGTGAAAATACCCACGTAATGTCACTCTACTTTGTAGCTGCAAACAAAAAAAGCTTTAAATAACTACTAATTTTGACTAGTCCCAAAAATATAGAAAAAACCGGAATATCAGGATTTCTCTAGACTCAGACAACTTGCAACCCCTAGTCTGAGAGGTTATAGGATATTAGAACAGGGAATGAAGTAGTATATTTGGGAAGTATGTTTAGTATAGATGAAACATAAGACGTGGATGCGGAAAGGCGTATTGCTGCCGGTAACAGGGTTAATTGTACCTTAGTTGCATTAAGGAGACGGCAAAACGTCAGCACAGCTACCTTTGTAGCGACGCTGTTATACGGCAGCGAAACGAATGAAAGCAGAAGAAGAATGAAAGAAAGATTAATGCTGTAGAAATGAGATCTCTTCGTAGGAAATGCGAAGTCAACTTTGCTGATGGAATCCGTGCTTAAGAAACACAGAATGGTAGGTAGTAGCGAGGATGTCATGGAGAAAATGAAGAAGAACGTGCTCAGCTGGTTTGGGCACGTCGAAATGAATAAGTGATGAAAGAATGGCATAAAATATTTATGAAAGAAAAGTGAGCTGTAAGAGAGGTAGGGGGAGACCTTTGTTGACCTTCAAAAACACAGTATTAAAGATACTGGAGGAAAGTCACGTAAAAAGGATGTAGACCCCCCGGAGGGCATGTAAGTTGTTGACAGTGGACGAGGCGAAACAGATGATTTCTGAAGGTGTTGCGTGTTGTATCACTCGCTTAGCGTCGAACCCAGAGCGTAGAAACGAAAATATTAAATAACAAATATCCCGTTCATTTAAAAATTACATTCATACATATGTCCAAGTTTTATTCACATCCTAGTATATGATACATAACGACATGCGCCATCACGTCGAATCGAAGCGGCTCGTGTTCGATGACGAATTGAAAAGGATTATCCGAAAACGTATTCCAGCATAAATAGACAAAGACTGAAAGGGGCCCTTTAACGCGTGTCATAACAAATAAAACCCCACTTAATACTCAAATTCTTCGTGGAAATTTATGTCACGTAGTACAGCTTTAATGCCGGGGCCGTGACAGTGCTTACATACCAACTTTTGCTCACTCGTGTGGAGCTCAACTCGAACAACTAACTATAATAGGGCTATGGTGGTATTGATAGTGAACTATTGAAAAATATAATTATATAAGAAAGAATGCCACAGGAGGCCAGTGGTGGCGCAGGGGCACAAGCGTGTGACTATAAACGCAACAGGTTGTGAGTTCAATTCCCACTCGAGGAAATAAAATATTTTACGTTATAATTTACCCTTTAGGCCGATCGTGGCGCAGCGGCACGAGGTGTGACTGTAACACCGACTGGTTGTGGGTTCGATCTCCACTCGAGGAGATGCCATTTCTTCGCTCTGGTGTCGAGGTTAAGCGCGGCGTTGAGTTCTGCCACTCAACACGCAATGCCTCCAAAATTCGGCAGAAAGTGGGGAACGAGAGTGTCTTAACACTAGGTTCCCTCTGCATACCCTGCTGTGTGCGGGATACAGCGTGAAGCTGTTTTTTTTTTTATAATTTATTCGCTCTGGTGTCGGAGTAAAGCACGGAGTTACCGCTCCGCGTTCCGCATAGCTCCGCCGCTCCGGGATACAACATGAAGCTAAAAAAAATGCCTATTCTTCTATATGCCTATTCGTCAATCTATGGGCTATTCATTATAATTGCTTTTGAATTGTATTCTAACACAGTCAACGTTCATAGTTTAACTTAAGAAATTAAAAAAAAAAATACAATATATTTTTTTTACTCAAGTAGATATTTGTTAATGTATACGTACTCCACAGATGCTAAATATAATTTTAAGGAGGTTTATTAATATTGCTGTATAAACAGACATTGTAAAAGTAAGCCTGTTGACCTAGATGCTATATCCAGTGCTCAGTAATGAGGTCGCCTTATAAGACTACTAAAAAAATATGGAATATCAAGCTGAAATATTTTATAAGCAACTTCGCAGACTGTCTTCATATTGCTCGTCACTCTCGAAGTCAATGTGTAATTAATTAATTTGACTGCAACATTACTTATATTTTAGAACATAATATTAATTTTCTTCAATGAACCCGTTACTACAGTTTACATTTCTTATAATTCTTATAGAATGCAATGGATTTTACTGTTCCATAAATCTTTAACTATATTATAAACAGAAATTATATGTTATAAATGTTATATTATTTAATAGCCTCTAGCCGTGAAAACGTATTTGTCTTCAAGAATGAAATGATGCCCATGCAAGAAGCGCATACCCCTAGATATAACGGAAAACTTTTGCACTCCACTCTGTTAAGTCCACAAGATGTATGACAGGAAGTGTGCATAAATTCCTTCAACAATAATAAGTTCTTTGATTTTCACGATTATTACACATTTTAAATGAAACTATTTTAACCGGATTAATCGCGTATATTTGGTACTTTTATACATTTTTCTTGAGACCAGTAAAAAGTAATATTCCTTTACAGAGTGCAGGTGTATACAAACTAGACTGTGACTGTGGCTTATCATACATCGGTCAAACAAAGAGAAGCATCGGTGTTAGGGTGAAAGAACACATCTCTGATATCAAGAATGGGCATGTATCGAAGTCAGCTGTGTGTGAGCATACTGTGGATAAACCCAGCCACTACATTAGGTTTGATAAACCCCAAATCCTCGCTAAGGAAAACAGATACATTCCTAGAATGATCCGCGAGGCTATTGAAATACAAAAACATCCTAATTTCAATAGAGAGGATGGCTGGAAACTTTCTACCACCTGGGACCCACTCATAAAATCATTGAAGTCTCAAACCCACCATACCAGAGGGCAAGATACTATCAGCTCATTCTGCAGGAATCCAGGGCAGTACGCGAGGCAATTAAGAAATCGTTGGCGGTAGTTTGATATAATAATTATGTCAACTGACAGACGAATGCCACCTCAGTCTACCCGTGACCACGGACTACTGCAAAGTGTTCGAAACGTCGGGTTTCCAAAAATGTATAAAAGTACCAAATATACGCGATTAATCCGGTTAAAATAGTTTCATTTCCTTCAACAAGTTATATCAAGTACTCTTTATCTCAGTATTTATTTTGCATAATATCACATCTTGAACAAATGAACATATGGAATCAAAATTGAACTTAGATGAATTTCAACCCTAAAACCGTAATTATAAAGAAGAATGTCCACTTTTGTATGGAGATATGTACCATCTTACGTCAATCCAAATTTACTCTAAGCTAGTCTAGTTCTTATTTAACTTTTAATTACCAACTAAATTTTAATATAGTTTATCCGCAATATTTTAGACATTGCATTCCTAACAAACCTATAATTCAAAGACAAAAAGCTTACTTAATAGCCTCGATAGCTTTCGGTCAAGAGCGCAAAATTTACTTAATTTAACATAAATTATTATGGTTTACAATCGGTTCGGTTCAAATCGGCTTGAAACACATAGAAAGCATTGTGTAGTATAATTAATGAGCATATTTAAAAAAAATATTTTGCTATATTAACTATTGCTGAGGTATGCTTTTTAAATACATAAACTTCTCAGTTTAGATTCTGTACAGAAATAAAAATATAATATACATTTACTGCGGATCCACTTAAAAATAATTCCCCTTCTAAAGACACTTTCAAATAACGCGAAAATAAATTCCAAACAGGGTACTGTAATACTGAAATATCTATCAGGTGATAATGAATAGCTAGCGTTTCTGTGACCTAGATTTGTGTCTAAAAGCGTAGGTGAAACGTTTGCTTGGATTTACTGCTTGCAAGTTGCACGAATGTAGCGTCAAACTAAAACTGTGATAGCGTAGATGCTGTATAAACCTCCGCTTTTATTTTAGTCAGTCATCATGGTGCTACCCTTATGCTTGTTTTATGGTTATCTATTTTAATTCTTTTAGGAAGATTTTTTTGTATATATGTTTAGGGTGCTGTACCTCAAAAGGAAAATACGGAACCCTTATATGATTCACCTTGTTGCCCGTATATCAAAACCATTGGTCTTAAGATTACGTAGCGGTATCAAGCTGAAATTAATATTAAATATTCATGTCTATGGTCCCTTGTAGCACAGAAAAAATCAAGCATTTAAGTCAATGCAATCAAGTGATACAAGTATTTATATATCGATTTTGCTGCATTTTGTATGAAATTTCCCGCGGAATAAAATCTCTAAGGTATAACTGTAGATCCACGGGGGATCTACAGTTATGCCACGTACTGAGAACTAACAATTTAAATAAAGAAAATTATGAAATGTGAAAATTTATACATGTATTTCTTATAAAAAAATCATTACAAACTTATAATTATAGTTTATTTTATACAAAGTGAGTACAAATGGCCGCAAACCTAAGTTAGTAAATTTTTATAAGTAATTTACTTTCCGATGACCTATATATAATCTTGGAATTGGTACGGAAGCTTCGGTGAGCAGGTCCGAATCACACTTGGCCATTTTCAGTATTCTTTCATTCAGTATTCTTTCTATCTTATTTAATACACACGCGCTGGTGGCATATTTCCCCTATGTATGTTTATATTTTAAATTTTGTTCAAAATTTTATATTTAGCAATGCAGATTTTCAATCATTTCTGAAACTGACGTCATCTGTGCATAAATCGAACCGACAAGTAGCACTTAGTTGGCGTTCCAACTCGTTGCGTCATTGCTGCTGTCAGTAAGAATTTTAAAGCCAAGTCAGAATTTGAGTGAATGCAAGGAATTATTCATTTTTTTAAGTCAAAAAGAGATAAATATAGAAAACATAAGGTATTTTACATATTTATGTTTTGTATACATATATAGATAAAATATGAAATATATTTTAAAAAAAATTTCAGCTTATCCAAATCCAGCATGTAGCAGGCATAGGCAGCCCTCTGCCTAGTGTTAAGACACTCTGCTTCCCACTTTCCGTCAAATTAATATTAATATATTTTATGCTAAATTTTGTTTTATCACTATATTATAGATTAGTTATTAAAGCAATGTGTACATATCATATTTCTGTTTTATTTCATTACATTTATTCCATTATATATTTCCTACGGCATTTTATATACATATAAGTTTAGTGCAAGAAAAGTACACAATGCCGTAGCACCGCAAGACAAGTATTTCACATTTGTTCGAAAAATTGCTATACTAGCAGAATCCGATTCGTCATAAAAGTATAATAATAGTGGGTCGGGGGTGCCGCAACAACAGCGTTGACCTACACAGCGCGCGCCGCCGCGGCAGTCTTCTGTCGAGCTTTCTAATGACCTCAGGCGTTCTACGTTGCGCGATATAGCATTCTCTAGTTTGTATTAGATAAGAACTTATTGCGATTGAAAATTCGCTTGTGACGTGTGGTGAACCCTTACAATTCAAGGACAGGCGCACTTCGGTCCTTTGGAAGGTGCGTCACAAAAATGAACCCTAACAACTAAAAAATAACTTTGTTTTTAATTGGCAGTGAGCGTGAATTGCAGTACTTTTTTTGGGTGAGCATATTTATATATTTATTGTTTTGTGTGCATGAGTTTAATCATATAAAAACGTAAAATCCTTTGTAGTCTTTTATTGACCGATGCAATCTCTGTACACAAAAATACTTAATGAAAATAAATATTTGGAATTTGTTTTTATTTAAATTTATTGTCATCTTGGTTCAATTTTATATAGAGAATATTTTTTGTGTTTATATTACGTTTATACTGAAAAAAGTGTTTAAGTTTCACTGAAATAATAAATTATTTCTTGTGGCATACTGTTTAATAGTTGTTTAATATTTATTATTATATACTTTATTATTATATACTTAGTTATTATTAAGCCAAACTATTAAATTGAGCAAACATAATTAAAACAAATAATAAACCATAGGAAGCAAGATATGTGTTACAAAAATAATTAATTCAGTGCTTTTGTTTCAGATTCTAACGATGAACACGGCCATGTGATGAAATAAATTACAATAATAATGTAATTATGAAAAGGATTTTTTGTTGGAAAACAAAGAAGAACGAAAATGGCGTTTTCCAATTATTTTCCCTGCTACTATTTTTACCCCCAATTTACCGAGCTCAAAATACCCTGGAGTGCTCCGAGTTGATACAGAATAATAAATGCTCATGTTATTCATTTGAAGATGGTGAGATATTTTTTGTTTGTTATCTGTTTAGTAGCACATTTATATTAATAGGTGCACTTTTATGTTACAGCTATATATCTTGACTGCCAAGATACAACAATAAGAAATGTTAAAAATGCACTAAAAAGTATAACTAAAGTGCATTCGTTTTCTGTTTACGATCTCGACGACAGCGAAGATGCTTTGGGACCACATTTTATACCACAAGGCGCTTGCATTAAGCATATACACATTTCACGAACTAACATAAAAAATATCGATGATGAAACATTTATGCCACTAAGAAAGTGCCTTGAAACGTTAAGTATTTTATCGAGCAAGATTAAGTTTATACCACAAAAAGCACTTGCGGGCATGCTAAAGCTAATGACCCTAGAGCTAATTTCAAACTATATTGAAGAAATTCCCAGCTATAGTTTTTATGGACTTCCATTAACAAAATTAAATCTAAAAGGAAATATTATTCGACGTGTATCAGATACAGCATTTACAAGTCTAGAATCGAGTCTAACAGAAATAGATTTAAGCGAAAATAACCTTACTTCATTTCCTATAGTGTCTATAGCAAACCTTAAGCATCTGAGAACGTTGAAATTAGCCTGGAATGAAATTTTTTCATTTGATAGTGTGGAAAATTCTTATCTTTTATCCTTAGAATATCTTGATTTAAGCTCCAATAATTTTGAATTTATTTTAGAAGACTGCCTTAAATTTAGTCCGTCCCTAAAATTTGTGTCATTTCATTTTAATTTTATTACTAATATTCATCTTCGAGCATTTTATTCGTTAGTTAATTTAAAATCGTTAGATTTGAGCCATAATAAAATAAAAATATTACATACAAATCTTTTTCAAAATAATAAGCATTTAGAATCCATAGACTTAAGTCATAACCATTTGCACCATATCCACGGTCTTCTTTGTAATATGTCATCTCTTACTAAAGTATTTTTAAGTGATAATAATATTCTTGAAGTGCCAATAGATTCTTTTTCCAATTCTAGCAAAATTAGCGTGATACATTTAGATAAAAATTGCATTAATAATATAAACAGTGAGAGCTTTAGTGATTTAGAAAATTTAGAAGAGCTGCAATTAGATTTTAACTATTTGAATCAAGTGCCACATAGTATTTTGACGAATAACAGAAATTTAGTGAAGTTAAGATTAGACAATAATAATTTTAGCGAATTAAGAAATGATACACTTATTACATTAGCAAATCTTAAAGAGTTGAAACTAAATAATAATTTGCTCCAAAGCATATCTAAAACCGTTTTCATTAATTCTATTAACTTAGAAGATATATATTTAAATCACAATAAAATTAATTTTATAGAACCGGGAACATTTGCACATATGTTACGCTTAAAATATATTGCATTAAATAACAACAAGTTGGTCGACATTAATAATGTATTACCTAAATTAAATTCAAAATTACTATTGCTGTTTTTGGATTTTAATCGTATAACAGCAATAAATGAAAAAGCATTGGGCCCTCAAAAAAGATTGCACCAATTAAGTTTAAAAAATAACCACTTGAAATTTATTGCAAAAAATACATTTAATAACCTGACTTATCTCAATCGTTTGGAGTTGAGTCATAATGAAATATTGATCATTAACGATTTTTCTTTTCAACGCTTAAGCTCAGCGCGATTCTTGAATTTACAAAATAATAAAATTAAAAATATAACAAGTTATACATTCTTTGGTTTAAGTGAATTGGAAGACTTAGATCTTTCATATAATAAAATTGTGTTCATTTTTGATATGGCTTTTGATTCTTTAAAGAAATTAAGAAGTATTAATCTTTCTTTTAATCCTCTGAAAATTCTAAATAGAAATCTTTTACAACAAGGCTTACCATTAAGTTCTTTATTATTAGATAACTGTGAAATAGAAAACATCGAAAACGGAACTTTTGTAGGCTTAAATAATCTTAAATATCTTTCTCTTAAAAATAACTCTTTGAAATCTACTGATTTGCTGTGTCTCGATATACCAGGCTTAAAGTTTTTATCATTATCATATAATATTTTAGATCATTTACCCGTAGAATCATTTTATAACCTTCCACTTTTAGAAATTCTTTTCCTTGAACACTGTAATATTGAAAAAATCATAGAAGGCAGTTTTGTTAACAACAAAAATCTTCATAAATTGAACATTGCACAGAATATTTTAAGCAGTGTTGCGGACAGTTTGCTCAGCGCACATAACTCTATACTAGAGTTTAATATTAGTAATAACTTTTTAGATTATGTGCCATATAATGTATTTGAAAATTTACATTCAGTAAAATCAGTAGACTTTGCTGATAACCTGATTCCAAAGATTGAGATAAGTGGTTTCGAAAAATTAATGAAATTAAAATCGTTAATATTACGCAAAAATGAAATACAATCGATTTCTTGTAGTAAAAAGGTTATATTTAATGAGTTATTATTGTTTGATATAAGCTATAATCGACTAGACAATTTACCTGCTTTTATTTTCGAAATCTTTCCGAATATTCAGAATATCAATATCTCACATAATAACATTATATATTTTGATTTTTTTATGTCTCATAGAAAAGTAGGAATTTCACTAATAAATATGGATCTTAGCAAAAATCCTGCTATCAACTGGAATGGAAATGATAAATTCATTAACAATACACTCACAACCAGCTTCTATGAGCTACACATATGTTCTACAAATTTAACCAACATAGAAGACATTACTTTCGATCTATTTACAAATTTACAACATCTTTATTTAAAATTTAATAAAATACGAAGGTTTTCAATAAGTCCATTCTCTAAATTAGCTTTTTTAGAAAACTTAGACCTAAGTTCTAATAGAATTACTCATCTCAAAACAAGCAACTTTCGTGGTCTCGTTAAATTAAATGCTTTGTGTCTATCTAATAACAATATAGAATCAATGGAATCTTTTGATGAAGACTTAAGTAACTTAAAACTTTTGGATCTCTCTCACAACAAATTGCAAAATATTATAAATGAACATTTGATACACTTGAAAGAACTTGCAATTTTAAATTTATCTTTTAATAATATTAAATATCTCTCAGCTACTGCATTCAATAGCTTAAACAAAATAACCCAAATTGATTTAGAACACAACAAGCTTCAAACTATACCACTAGAGCTACTTACGTCTATTGAGAGTCATATACAAAACATATCAATTAAAGGTATATTCCATATAAGATTTTTATTATTATTTTTTGTATGTTAATTAGCAACAATATAATAAATATTTTTAATTACAGATAATGTTATTGTTTGTCGTTGCCAAAAGAATAATACGTGGACGTGGATTCAGGATCATCCAAAAATTATAAAGCCGTACACGGTTATTTGCTTTAATGACGATTATCCTAAAGAAAAATGCGACTTTCCACTAATAGTTCATTTATCTGTCGACAAACATAATGATAATTCTGTTTTAGTATCGTGGCTAATAAGAAACCGCACCGCGATAAAAGCTTTAAGAATACTATACTATAGTGAAAATATGGAATCGGACGTAAGTATTCATATTCATATTTTGCATTTGATTTTTATTATTCTTTTGTTCTGTCTCCGTCACGTCAATCTATTGATTTTTATCCTTTACTTCACTAGTTATATTTAGTTTTTAACTATACATTTAAAAGTATTCGTTGAGCAAATAATCAATAGATTGTGTCTTTGCTATTCTATGGTCTATAAATAAATAAATAAAAAGGAAATAACATTAAATATAAATGTATAGTTAAATACGACAAGACAATTGCTACGTCAATGATAGTATTAATAATTACATCCATTAAGTACTATAAGATTGCGTCAAATATGCTTTTTCGTGAAATTAAAAAAAGGATTTATAGCGTTTTCCTGTTTAATTTATATATTTTATTAAATAATTTCTTCCAGGTGAAGTTGAAAGATGTCGATATACGTTCGATGTCAACAATTATAAGTAACCTCCAATTAAACATGAACTATATAGTATGCGTGCTAACTATGTACGATAATCCAGTATTAAATTTTGAAGAAGATAGATTAGGGGAATATAATGAAACAGATTTGGAGTCCAATATCACACTAAGGATGAGTCGCAGTTTTGCAGCCTCCCTGATTACGCATTCTCCAGCAAGTGAATGTATTTCCTTTGATACTATGAAAAAATCATCGACTGTAAAAATGAAAACAAACAAAGGTTTCAAAATATCTTCATTTTTAAATAGACGCACAGGGTTGATAGTAGGATGTTGTTTAGGGTTTATAGTATTTTTTGTCATGGTTACAGTTTTATTGTATACTAAAGTCAAAGAAAGAAAACGTATAGCCAAATCGGATCCGGCATGGGCGGAAATGAACGACTACCATTCTTTACAGAGCAAAGAAGATGTCTTACAAAATTCAACAACCGCGTCCACAGATAATATATTGCTAGGAATGACGAAAAATCGTACTATATCTTTTGATAAAGTTAAATAAATAAAAAGAATAAGATCCAAATTATATCAAATATATTATGTTTTCATAATTATTGTATTAGATTTAACGAATGCGACAAAACCTGCATATTTTATTATTATTTTAGATTCCTAGTTTCATTAGAGATAGATTACAATAGACAAAATATTTCTAGAAATAGAGTGTAGATATTAAAAATAGATGAGTAAACGGCTATAATGTAGATATTAGAAATAATAAAATAGTAGTTAGTAGATGATGGAATATTTATTAAATTGTTGCCATAAATATTGAGTTGTTTTATTTTTTCCTGTATTTGCTAGTTCAAAAGAGACAAAAATACATCCTAAATATTATAAGCCAGAGTAGTTTAGATAATGATAAAAGATAAATAAATAATTCATGGATGATAATGACATACATATTTTATATCTATCTCTTATATCTCTATATATCTATATCTATTATAGTATATTAATTATAGCTGAACATATAACAGTAATTAGTCTAAATAACCTATCACTAAAATATCAAGCTGTGTTGGGTTGAATAAAACATTACTTGGATGACGGCGTGTAGGTGTTCAAGCAGACACTTATCCTAATTGACACTTAAAGGCTTACACCCAGGGAATGAGCTAATGTAAGCATTTAGTATTGACGTCTTGGATTATGAACATGACAGTAAGCCGGTAATGGAAGTATCTCGTAAGGAAATGGCTGTTCGATGTATTGCATCTCTATAGTAGTAATATTATTTGTCTGATGAATATTAGATAGATACAGACTTATGATCAGTTGTAATTAATTCTCTGTGATGCTGTATTAATAGGAAGATATTAGTTGTGATATTGTTCGTTTCTTTTATATCTATTTTTTTTTTCTTTCACTATAAAGAAATGGTAATATTTAGTATTTAAAATTGTTGAAGTCGGTGCCAATTTGGATATTTTAAGTTCTTTCCTTTTTAGCTTTTATTCGGTGAATTAAGTAATTATATCTTAATGTTATTTTTTAGACTAGCATCGACCCTAAAAAATAGCAGACTTATTTACTATTTTTTTACGGAGAAAGAGAGATTTTATATTAGTTTTAACTTCTTCATCGGCGCTCCAAGTAACACATTTTATCCAGTTCATGTATTAAACTTCAAAAAGAAGTCGACGAACACAGATAAAAATTAGTTGTCGAATATAGAAAACTAAAACATATTACATGCGACATTTTAAAACGTCTAAGCTTGAAAGAATTTTTTGTAACCAACCCGCTTTAGTGGCATGAAAAAGTGATCCTCGACCTATTTCAAAAACCTTAGCACCTTCGCTTTACATTCTTTAATGTCCAACCGAGAAGGTCATTTTTATTTCAATTGATTCCAAAAATATCTTTATATACATTTTACCGTTCTCAGTAAAAAAATAATTTTAGGCTTTATATTTCTTATAGACTTAGGTATATAAAAAGAAATGTCTATGACTTGCTTTTATAATGAGTCCTATATATTTTTTGGTAAGAATCAAACCTGCAATTGTCGCGTTTACAGCACCTTGCCGCTACGAAGCTACATCGACCTCATGACGATTATAAATAATATAGAATAATATACTAAAATATTAGTATTTTATATTATATTTTTCTTACACCAATATTTTTCTACTATATATTTTCTAAATGATATATAATATTAATATAATATATACTATTTAAATATATATTTTATCATTCTATATAAAATAAATAATTATTCCAATTCACATGAAACAACATAAATAAAGGCCTAGTAAAACACAGAGCAAAGAGGCATTTGCTTTTAACACCTGTCTACTTGGTACCGCATTGCTGCAGACTTCTAACCATGTTGTGACATTTGTATTGAAAATACTGCAACTAAAAAAAAATTACGTTCAACATTACCATTTATTATTTAAAAAATATTTGTACTGAAAATATTCCTATTGTAATAAAAATTGTATAATTATTATAACAGCATTCGAGATCGTCGTGGCGCAGTGTTAAAACCGTGTGACTCTAAACGTGACGATTGTGGGTTCGATTCCCACTAAAGAAAATGTTGATAAATAATAATTATATATTAACATTTTCATTTCGTCGCTCTGGTAACAAAGCTGAGCGCGGCGTTAGGCTCCACCACTTAATGCCTCATCTGGCGGAAAGTGGGGCACGAAATGTGTAACACTATCACTCTGCCTACAATGCCATAGACGTGATACAGCGTGAAAAAAATATAAAAAAAATATATAACAGCAACCCAAAAAGATATTTATAGAAATATTGATCTATTGTAAGTATTCCATAACAAAGTAATTGGAATATAAGCAGTAATCTTTTGATCATAGTCAGCAAAAACCTTTGAGTTGTGAGGGTCGAAGGGGTTCCACAAATAAATTATACTTTCAAAATAATTTACTGTGAACCAAATTGTGTATGGGTCGGGTCCGAACAGCCATCACCGTTTCCGTACAGTAAATTGTATTACATAATGAGCCCTCAGTTTCCTTATACCGATTTAACACGTAATGAGACGGAAATCAAATTGCATGAGGTGCTGCTAACTTTGTAAGTGTTGTTTCAAAAATCTTTTTCACGTTGTATGTGTGCGGGATACAGTAAAGTAGAGGGAACCTAGTGTTAAGACACTCCGTTCCCTATTTTCCTTTGCGTGTTGAGTGGCGGAACTCACGCTTCTTAACATCAGAGCGAAGAAATGAAAAAGTTAAATATTTCATTTTCTCTGGTGGAAATTGAAACCACAACCTGTCGCGTTTAGAGTCAGTTACTCTGCGCTACGATTGGCCTCATCTCATGGTTGTTTCAAAGTCTACGTAATTTTATATACAATTGCTTAAAACTACATGCATGAACTCTATTATATTATGATCATCAGATCAGGACATGATCCTACAATAAACGTAGGAAAGAGCACTCAATTTAGCAATTATTTCCCTTATAACCAGTTTTGATACTTGTTCAAACGTTACAATTTCAACATACAGTGGATAAGCGACGTGATATCGAAGCCTATCTCTATCTCGGCTCTCTCTGCTAATAGATTCATTTGTATTCAGGTTGCAAGTGGGCACTGTAACGAACATCGAGGGAGCTGACGTTCAGTATACAATTACGAGTGTTAATATTTACCTACAGACGCCGACGCTTAATTGCTACGACTGCAACACAGTGCTTGGTTACCTACAACCTAAGCTAGCAACCTAGGTAACCAATGTACAGGTAGTAGAGCCACTCGAAGACAAGACACACAAAATTAGGTTTTCTTATTATGTGTGCTTACACGGCAAGAACTAAAACACGACCAGTAAATTAAATCTTACATCTGAGATATCTTTGTTATTAGCGTTATATGTAACAAGAGAGTGTTTTGTGGGTAACTTCAATCTTTCTCTGTATAAGGCTAAGTATTAATATTAAAAGTTAGCAATATTACTAAAAGTTATAAAATATAACTTTTACGTGTAACATTAATTCAAAATAGCAAATGATTTTGTAGAAACAAATGTTTAAATGGTCTATTCACAATTATTTATAAAACAGGAAAATCGTTTGTTTAAATCCCAGGCTTTTATAAATTATTGCTGCATTGTGTTCAGATACAATACTTTACATAGCTGAACGCTTTGCGAAGGACATGGCCCACAAAAAATTGGGCTGAAGCCAAACTTCAGCATTTAAAGTTTACCCGGTAGTAGCAAATGTAAAATAACATGATTTCTATACTATGTTATTTCAATCTGCTAAATATGAATTTTCTTATTCTATTGTGCAAAACAATAATTTTAAATTATATTTTGTAATCATATGGAAATAAAAAATCGTTTAAGTGCCAGTTGGACGGATCAGAAAGGTTAAAGATTTTCTGGGCCAATTAGAAGTACAATTTATAAAAATTGACAAATTTAAGTGTGCATTGTTTTTGCATTTGTTTTGTATGAAATGAAGTGCAAATATAAGTTTGTAAGTGTTTAGTTTGTTTTTCTAAGAAATACCTACCTATATTTTTTACTTTTCAGATTTTTTTCCTTTATTTGTATTGTAAGTTCTCACTTAGTGCCAAAGGAGAAGGAAAATTGTGCCCAAATGTAAAGAGGTGAAATATAGTCTAAAAAAAGTTTAATCTTTTCCAATTTTAGGATACCAAATATCAACTTAATTGATAATCTGAAAGCACAGAAAAATGAGAAAAATAATAAAATATTTTCTTATTCTAATTAAGGCTAAGTATTTTAAAGCACTTATTAGTGCATATAATTACAGGATAAATAAATGAAATGTCAATTAATTACTAAACAAACAAAACGGAATCCATTTTGAATCTATTAAAATCAATAATATTTTAAATGACAGATGTGACAGCTCATTGACATTGACACCGTGCAAAATTTTCATTGTTTGTTTCGTTTGTTTCGTCCGTTTGTTTGACTTTTTCAACGAGTAATGCTTTGTTTTTTACAGATTTTTTTCGGTACTCATCTATTTTTGAGGGACTTATTGTATAGAAATTGTGCTATGTACGTAACCTCACTTTCACCAAATCTCTAATAATTCAGTTCCCAGATTGCCAAAACCGACAGAATTTTGAGTGAGTGAATTCTGTATCTGTATTTACTAAATTATGTTATCTTCATCTTTTTACATTCTGGGCCCAAGTAAGCAATCGTTTTAGCCTTTCATAGCTTTAGTTCTACGGAAAGTACCCTATAGATTTTCATTATGCGGCAAATTTCATACAAAATGAAATAAACCGTTACATAAATGTTCGTATCATTTAATTGCGTTGACTTAGAAGTTTAATTTTACCTGTGCTTCAAGGACTATAAGTCTGAATTTTTGATATTCGTTTGAGCTTGATAAATCCACGCAATCACGAGATAAATGGTCTTACGCCCAATATTAATAATCTATCTCCTACGTCAATCTTCGATTGTTCCATATATTTATCCAATCTCTAGATTGGATAGATATATGGAATAATCGAAGATTGACGTAGGAGATAGATTATTAATATTGGGCGTTAATAGACTTACAGACGGACAGCAAAATGATCTTAAAAGAGTTCCGTTTTTACGTTTTAAAGTACGGAATCCTAAAACAAACAATAGTTTAATATACAACTTACTGGATTATCACAATTCTTTTAATACGTAACATCAGGCGTGGATATATTTTATATGACCTAATTAATTAACATTTAATCCTTGTATATGTTTTACAAGTTGCTGTATTAATTAGTTTACATACAAATACAAGCTATATGAACGTCACTACCAGAAATATATAGCATACATAAGCTTCGTGTAATCCAAAACAATTAAATGCTATAGGTACCTGTCTAACTATATATATATATATATATATATATATATATATATATATATATATATATATATATATATATATATATATATATATATATATATATATATATATATATAATATAACTATAACAACTATATAGATATATACGATAATGCACTAATATGTCTCTTTAGAGTGAAACTAGTTGATAATACTGGCTGAATCAACATAAAATATTGAGAGGTGATATACTTTGAATATTAATTTGTTTGTTGACGCCTTAGTGCCGTTCTTCATACTTTTCGATCGTACAACACTTTTAAAATTCATAAAATTGCTATAGTTATATCATTGCAAACGTTTTTGTATATTTTACTATGCACACACAATCGTGATTATTTATATTTTAATTTATATCAGCTTCACGCATGTATCCCCCACATAGAAGAGTAGGCAGATAGAACCTAGTGTTAAGACACTCCGTTCCCCACTTTCAGCCGAGTTCTGGAGGCATTGCGTGTTGAGTGGAGGAACTCAACGCCGTGCTTTGCCTCGACACCAGAGCGAAGGAATGAAAATAGAAATGTAAAAAAATATCTCAATTCCTCGAGTGGGGATCGAACCCACAACCACCTGATTCACACAGTCACACTTTGTGCCCCTGCACCATGGCTGGCCTCATTTTAATTTTTATTCTAGTTTAATTCATAAAATATTGAAATATTGAGAATTTATGCATTAGAAATAATCACAAAACAAACTTGCTAAAATCATTCCAAAGTTTGACACCACCTCACCTCCGTACGTCGTACTAAGAGAAACAATTTAAAATTATGTAGGTATAGTAAGTAAACTATGAGGAGTCAAGTTTTCACTACCTAAGTAGTTTTCAAGTATTTTGTACCGTTACGTTAACATTTGAACTCTTAACAATTGTTTTGGTTCACACTGGAATATAATGCACATAGCAGGGTAATCAGAGGGAACCTGGGAACCTAATGTTAAGACACTCTACTTTTCGCTGAATTCTTGAAGCATTCCGTGTTGAATGGCGGAACCCAACGTTGCGCTTTTGCCTAACCAGAGCGCAAAAATGAAAATCTTAAATATTTAATTTCCTCGAGTGGGAATCGAACCCACAACCCGTCGCGTTAACACTCACACTTGCACCCCTGCGCCACGACGCACCTGTCCATGTTTTATATGACCTAATTAATTAACATTTAATCTCTGTATATGTTTTACACGTTGCAGTATTAATTAGTTTACATATAAATACAAGCGTTATGAACGTCACTACCAGAATTATATAGCACGCTTAAGCTTCGTGTAATCCAAAACACTTAGATGCTGTATAATATACCTGTCCAATTATAGGTATAGGTATGTATATACGGTAATGCACTAAAGCTAGTGGATATTGGCTGAATCAACATAGAATATTGAGAGGTGATATACTATGAATATTAATTTGTTTGTTGACGCCTTATTGCTGTTCTTCATATTCTTTGATCGTATAACACTTTTAAAATTAATAAAACAGCTATAAATATATTATTACATACATCTTTAGAACTTGAGAGCCTACCTAATCTATTTTTTCGTATATTCTATGTAGTAGGGTGTCCCTTATATAGGCTTTTTTTTTTCAAAATTTTTCCTACTTAAATACAAAATTTGACCTCTCTACATCAACATCAACTCGTGCCGAGATTGCTTTTTGATAAGTAAAGTTAAAATATTCTTGTTTTATAAGTTGTAGTCTAAAAGAACCTTTATTTTTTAAATTTAATTATTAAAATAGTATAAAACTACAGGTTATACAAGATATTTTCTATTGAGGGTCTATTTTTTACAATCTGGCTAAAGATTTCTATGCTCTTGTATATAGCGTAGTAAAAATTGCTTTTGTTCTTTCTTTGCATAATCAAACTATAATATGCATGAATTTTATAGCTCTTTTAGCTGTATTGCTAATTGCTCTCAAAGAAAAAAATATTCTTTTTGCTTCTGTGTAACATCTTCGTCCCCCATAGAAGCGGGTCTCTGGAGGAATTTCTCATCAATTTTTAATCGAGATTTTTTTTTCTTTTTCTGCATATAATATATTATTATTTTTTATTTTTAAAGCTTTCATAGGTGGAATAGTCAGCTTTCATAGGTTGAATAGTGTGTATATGTGTGTGTGTACATCTTGAAAACGGCAAACTCTTTAACTATTTGTTTTTCTCTTCTTTTAATTTTCTCAGAAAAAATACTGATCCAGCCAGCATGGTTTGTTATTCAAATAAAGAATTAATTTCTTAGTTAAGTCTATAACATCTATAAAAGAGAAGGCCATTGTGGTGCAGCAGAATAATGTAAGGCTGCAAAGGCGCAGGTTGAAAGTTTGATCCCCATACAATTAGTTAAACAGAGAAATAAATTATTTTCATGTTCACATTTACGTAAGCAAAAGTGCGACGTTAAGTTTCGCCACTTAACAATTAATAATATAATGTTATATTCCTAACAGTAGGTTCTTTCTGCCTACGCTGCGTTATGTATGATACAGCCTGAAACTGAAAAAAAATTAAAAAGCATACAAAGTACGCAGAACAAAATTGTATTTTTTTTCTACACACCGTATACTTTTAATATTAAACATAACTTGTTTGAGGGCGGTTGAGCCACTGCATCTGTGAATATTAAAAAAATAGCTGATTAGGCTCCGCTCTACATCTGTTTTCTTTTTTTGTAGGCCTTATAAAATATTTAGTAGCGACTTATAAAGTAGCAATATTTTTTTATGTGTTCTTATTATTATCAATTTGGTATTGAAATGAAAAATTAAGTATATATTATAAGAAATATTCCAATTGTAAAAACAATCCAGCGTGCTTATTCAAAATTTATATAAAATGTTTTAGCAATAAATAGCATAAGTAAATATAAACAATTGTGGGCAGTCGTGGGGCAGGGTCACAAAATGTGGTTGTAAGCGCGACAGGTTGTGGGTTCGATTTCCACTCATGGGGTTGAAATATTTTAATTTTTTTCGCCCTGAGGAAAAGCGTTGAGTTCCGCCACTTAACACACCATACCTCCAGAATTCTGCGGAAACTGGGGTATAGAGTGACTTAACACTAGATTCCCACTGCCTACTTTGCTGTGTGCGGAATACAGCATGAAATAGCATTAATTAATATAAAAAAAAATCTAATTATACATATAATTATCTTTGACACACTTATGAAAATCATACATACATATATATTTTTCATTTATTTAGACATCAATACTTGGGCAGCATTAATTACTGCGATTTCGCAATATTTCAACGGTATGACACTGAGATAGGTCTAAAGCCTCGCTCCTCTCGTTAAATTTTCACATGCACTTGACGGGTCGGCCTGGCTTACGTTAATTATGAAATCTCATTTGAGAGAACCTGCACGTTTGAGTAATGGCATCAGAAATGAAAAGTTTTTGTCGGGTATAAAAAAATCTTACCTAACAAGTTCATACATTTACATTGTAACTATATAAAAGGAGAGAATAAGTAAAGAGTCGTATATTTTATTCTGTAAATAGATTTACTTATTCACAATTATATAATTGACTTCATCGTAGCGTAGTTAAAATGAGGCTGACTGCCTGAATCACTTTCGACTTAAGATATCAGTGGAAAAATATTTTTTCCTTTAACTTTACTGACAGTATGATATTAAAAAAATAAATAAATCAGCTTCCCATCGCATACCGCACATAGCAGGGTAGGCAGAGGGAATCTAGTGATAAGACATTTTTTTCCCCATTTGCCTCCACACCAGAGCGAAGAAAAAATATAAATTTAAATAAATATTTCATTTTCTCGAGTTTGGATCGAACTCACAAGCAGTTGCATTTATAGTAACCCACTTGTGCCCTTGTGCCACAACTGGCCTCTTCATCTTGTTCTTTGGCCTCACCTTGTCCCTATACAGGAAGTCTGCTATCCTTATCATGTGGCGCTAAGTAGTTCGTTGACAATGTGTCTTCAATCTTTAGACCTAGCCACTTCTTGTCCTTTTGGACACATTTCAACCAGGTAGTGTGAGGTTTCAGCCGTGGCACAGGGGCACAAAGTGTGACTGTAAATCGACTGGTTATGGGTTCGATCCCCACTCGAGGAGATGAAATATTTACTTAAATTTACATTTCTATTTCTTCGCTCTGGTATTGAGGCAAAGCGCGGCGTTGAGTTCTGCCACTCATCACGCAATACCTCCAGAATTCGGCAGAACACGTCGTGGAGTCAAGGGTGTGCGGTCACCCTCGACGGCCTGCTCTGAGTAGCGCGCGGGAACAACCTGCGCGCGACTACTCAGGCCAGGTTAGTATGCGGCCAGCTTCCCCAAGCTGACCGCCCTCTGGCTCATTAGGGCGGAAGGCGGCGATCGTGTGCCGCCCTCCGGCAACCCGGTCTCTTACGGCGGACGGTGAGTTCGGCAATAGCCTCCCTCGCCCGTTCCGCCGACTCCTTCTCGAGCACCACTGCCTCGCAGAAAGAGGAGACCGCATCCCACGACGTCTCCCTGCCGGCCATGGCCTTGACCACAGCCGGCAGGGAGAGGTCGTCCCCTATGAGAGGTCGTCCCCTATGAGCGTTGAGACGCCCAAGCTGTGCACACCTCCAACGTGTGCTGAGCCGTCTCATCGAGGCAGTCGTCGCAGTGGTGGCAGCGAGCGTCGGACTCCCTCCCGGCGATCCAACACAGGTAACCCCCGAAGCAGCCATGCCCCGTGAGTACCTGTGTCGTGCGGAAGTTTAGGACGCCGTGACGCCGCGCTAACCACTGGAGGAACACTGGACGAACAGCCTCAATCGTCAACCGGCCGGCAGTTGGTGTCGCCAGCCGGGATTCCCACATTTTTATTGCGACTTCCCGCTCCTCCTCGGTGCGCGCTGGGCTTGCCGGTTCGGTTCACCGGACGCGAGGCCCCGACGCCGGCAATAGACCGACGCCAGAGACATCGCGTCCAGGTCCCACGGCATGACTCCGGCCAGCACGCACGCCGCCTCACCGGAGATGGTCCGATACCCCCGTATCGCCCGAATGGCCACCACCATCTGCGCACATCGCAGCAGGGCGATGTTGTGCCGATCCAGGTCGTCCGCCCATACAGGAGCGCCGTAGAGGGCCATCGATCGGACCACTCCGGTGTACAGCCGAAACCCTCTGCCTACCCTGCTGTGTGCGGGATACAGCGTGAAGCCGATTTGATTTATTTTGATTTCAAATTCATTTCCTCACGAGCAACTTAATTCTATGTCCATCCGTTCTGCATCTTTATAAATTACTTTAAATCTAACTTCTATGACTAGTTTAGTAATAGGGTTAAACAACAGTTACCAGATACAAAACTTTATGCATAATATATACTAAACGCTAATTATAAAGAATATAAACCAGCCAAGGCAAACTCAAACTAATTATATCATTTATTATTTATAATATAAATCAATAATTATTACAGACGTATAACATAATATGGGTATGTGATAACCAAACGTAGGAATCTATGTTATTTACTTAGTAACAAGCATATGAGTATAATACTCGACTGGTTTAATATATTTTTATAACGATTTTAATGCAAAGAACCACTTAACATTTTTTAAATTTTTATATCGATATTAATATGGACAATTAGACAATTGTACATACTGTATTTATGATTTAAATTACACTGGAAGGCGCTTTGTTTTTCTATTACACTTGAATCATAGAGGATTTCGTGTATCAACCGTGTTTGTTAGTAGGTAGAGGTATGTAGTTTATATCTTTAAGCTTACAAATTGTTCAAAAAAACATACTTTATCTATTTTTTGAAGCACATTTATCAATGTGCTAAAAACAGTTTTTTTATATTTAACTTATAAGGGATAGCCGCTATAATAAAATCACTATAAACCAAAACTAAATTCCGATATTGCACCCCTATTACGTTTTAACTATTCATACAACACATACATTAATAAAAAAAAAATAACTAACCACATTATTTCCAACAACAAATTATAATTTATTATTCTTGTAAAGCGTCTCTTAGAAGGTCTCTATATTGAGGTATAGAGGCATGCTCAAGTACAAAAGAAACATGCCATAATTTAAATGCGGAATTTAATATCGGCGACGGTAGCATTGTGATATTACACGCTATTTTATTTACGTCCGGCCAAGGCCATATTATTTTGTATTGGAGACATTCAGAGCTTCCGTTGCCTGAATCGTTCGCAAAATGATAGATGACTTGATTTTTCTTTTTTCTTGTTATATTTCATTTAATGAAAAGATTTTTAACAATATTGAGATTTGGATTGTTTATTTAAAAATTGTAAGACAGTATATTTTACGTCTCCTTTTATAATATTGTGATAAGACAATCTATAAGAGAAAGCTAGAAATTTGATTTTCGTGCGCGAGAATGTTTGTAATTTAGTGTGAAGGGGTTAATTTGTGTCCTATTGCAATATATTTTAAAAACACAAATACATTTTTTTAGCTTTGCTCTTTATCCCTAGCAAGGTAGCCAGGGAAAATGGAGCCCGTAACGCTACGGTGAAGATATATGTATGTGCGGGTTAGGGTAATGTTGTTTTATGAAATATAAAAAAATACAAGTCGTGGCGCAGCGGCACGAGGTGTGACTGTAAAACCGACTGGTTGTGAGTTCGATCCCCACTCGAGGAGGTGAAATATTTACTTAAATTTATATTTCCATTTCTTCGCTCTGGTGTTGAGGTTAAGCGCGGCGTTGAGTTCTGCCACTCAACACGCAATGCCTCCAGAATTCGGCAGAAAGTGGGGAAGAGAGTGTCTTAACACTAGTTTCCCTCTGCCTGCCCTGCTGTGTGCGGGATACAGCGTGAAGCTGATTAAAAAAATATTAAAGGCTAAAAAAGGGTTCTTTTTAATATGCTTAGAAGAGTTAGTTTTTCGAAGCATATTAATAATATCCCGTGACTAACAAGGTACAGTTTACCTAACCTATTCAATATATTGATAGCGTGTGTAAATTGTAAACTTTTAGGACGGGTTAGTTTTAGGATTCCCACATTTCACTCGTTCAGAGAGTGAGGTCAGCGTAACTTTAACCCACCTCATTCTATACAAATAACTTTTGATACAAAATTGCTTTAAATTTAATATTCCATTTATATTTTTTGCTAGATAGGTATAATATTCCCATTTTTATTTATATTTTTAATTTTCATAAACAATGAGATTTATATTGGTTGTTTAGGAAAAAACGAAATGGGATTCCATTTCGAAAACAAATACGTAGTCCGTAGAATATCATTGTAAATTCGATCGTGACCATACATATTTCACGGTTTCAGCCTTCGCGAGTAAAATAGGTGTTAATTTCAAATTTTACACGCAGCTGTCGAATTGATAATTTATAAAATGATTTTGAATGTTATAAAAAATGTATTTATTGATTATGAGATGGTAAATCAAATAAACAAATCGATTATATATATAATTAAAATTTGATATAATATAAAAGTCATTTAAATTATTAAAATCATTTTATTATACAAGTACATAGAACAACAGTTCAATTTTAATGCAATTGAAATATAACATATAATCTATTCATTATTTCAATATCACTACTGAATACTGGCCGTCGTGGCACAGAGGCATAGGCGTGCGACGGGTGTAAACGTGGCGGTTGTGGTTTTGATTCCCACTCGAAGGAATTTAATATTTAATCTTATCATTTTGTCACTTGGGTTACGAGAACTCCCTACCTTTTATTATAAAGCTTACAAAAATTAAAAAAAAGCTACTGAAATTTGTTTCCTTGATGAGTATTTCATTTCGTTAAGAAACATGACCGAGACTTATCTACAGTAAACTCGATAATTATGATTTTTTTACCTATTTCAATTATATACATTCTGTCTGTCTGTCTGTCTGTCTGTCTGTCTGTCTGTCTGTCTGTCTGTCTGTCTGTCTGTCTGTCTGTCTGTCTGTCTGTCTGTCAGGTAGACACGGCACGGCATAGATATCCATAAAATTTGCAGAATGTGAGAAACGGAGTGTCTTGTTATTGGGATACCCATGCCCATGCTGCTACGAGAATAAAAGCGTGAAGCGTTTTTATTGTCAAGAAAGTCTTCTTTTGGCACGTTAGGGTTTTTTTGCATATATGTAAGATGTTACTTTATCCAATACAGTGGATTTTTTTCTTTATAGTGGTCCAATAAAAGAGGGACCACTTAATTAATACTGAATACATTAAGGCCAGTCGCCGGTCGCCGGGGCACAAAGTGAAACTGTAAGCGCGACATGTTGTGGATTCGATTCCCAGTCGAGGAAATCAAATATTCAATATTTATATGTTTTTCACCCGTCGTGGTGATGGTGTCGAGGCAAAGCGCGGCGTTGAGTTTTCGGTGATTGAGAATTCGATGGAGAATGGGGGACGGAGTGCCTTAACACTAGGTTCCCTCTGCCTAACCTGCTATGTGCAGTATACAGCGTGACATTAAAAAAAGAATACATTAATCGAAATTTTACTCACCGATTCCACTAATATGCATAAAATGTTACGAATATTACGAAAGATTAAAATATCATGCACAGCTGCAGTAGCTAATGAACCTATTTCATATTACTAATCTATGCGTCCAGAAAACTTTTAACCTTAACGGTAAATTTTACTATAAATTTTAACTTGATAAAATTTACATATGATTTTAGTTTCTTACTTCCTTTTTCTTTTAGTTATATCTAAATCTACTTCTAAAATACAGTCAAAGCGCTGCAGTATTATTTCATAAAACCCTTTTTCTTGTATTAAAGGCAAAAGATATGATATCAATTTCGTTTCTATAAATCAACCGCTAGGAAACCTGAACAGTTTAGATTTCTTTTGTAAAATTTAAAAATAGAAAAAAATGTTACGACTAGGTTCTAAAGATTATCTTATGCTTAAAATTATATATACAAGTATAATATTTTTATTTTGAAATAAAGCATTATGAAGTCTGCTGTCTTCACGATTAAAAAAATCCACTGTGGATTTCATTTGTACGGGAAAACAAATAGCAACAGGAATTCGAACACACACTTTCCCTATCCTTGGTGTCTTCTTCCCCATCTCCCACCGTTCCGGACAGGGCGTGTGGGGTGACGGAGCCCCCGAAAGGACTCGCAGAGGTCGCTGCGAGTAAGTTTAAGTCGTAAAAGAAGTAAAGAAAAACTTAGGTTTTTATAGGTTTTAAGGTTTGAGGTTTAGTTATGCTGAGACTGTAGCATGTAGCGCCCCGTTCTCTTTGGCTACCACGCTAGGGATAAAGGATGAAGCTAAAATCTACAACAACACTTTCGAAATCAATGTTACACGCCACTAGCAATACTGTTCAACAATCAACACTTATGAGTGTCATAAATGGACACTTTAAAATTAATAAAAAAAAATTAACGAAAACATTTATAAAAATCATAGCAACAAGAGTAAACCTTTTGATCTCAGTTGGAGTTGGACACAAAAGTTCCAACCGGAGATCAACAATAGGTCCGTAGAAAGATTAATCGTCCAAAGGAGCCCCTTAAGCTGCAAAAACAATTTTTCATCTTTATCAAAACGTTAGATAGACAATATTGTAGCTTCTGTACATGATATGGGAAACGCTGACGATATATTTTGATTTTAATAATTAATATATTCATTTTATACATTTAAATCAAATTCACTTGTGCCCCTGCGCTGTGACGGCCTTAATATAAAATTGATATATATATTTTGTGGAATTGTCTGTAGGTAATATCTTTATTTAGGTTATTTATATTTGGTAGGTTTGGTACGTCCTACAGCAACACTTAAGTTGAGCTTTGCATTTGTGTGAAAGATGTCTAAAAGTAGAGCCAAACATCTTTTAAAATTATAATTCATTATTAAATCAATAAAAAAATTGAAACAACAAAAAAAACTATATCAATTCTTCCGCATGACATTGAAAAATTGCATCTTCGTAATTTTCACTGTTGTCAGATGTGTTATTTGTGTCGTAATCGTTCCTTTATATTATCAAGGACAAGGTTCCATCTTCTACGATTTTTTTTACTGCTCACCAAGCAGTCCAATCAATGATATCACCAGGGCACTCCTAATACAATTATCTATTTCAAAGGAGCAGAAATCTTACGCTACGTATATACCGTTATTATCATAATCGCATTGCAAACTTTGTTAATAAAGTTATAAGCCATAACTACAAACTAACAACATCTGGTTCGAGAGCTAGCAATAACTGTATAAAAGCGAAATATATTATGTGTTTTACCTAATGCACGTAGCTATTAATCCTAAAAGCTGTATAAATTTTCATAAGCTCCTAGTTTTCAGCCGGTACATTCGCTTTTGCAAGGTTGTCCATAGTTCAAATCCGAATTAAAATATGACTAGCCAACAAAGGTATGCCACAAAGTTGGGACGGGTTCTTAGCTTCGATATTTATTTATTATCTACTAGCGGATCCGCGCGGCTTCGCCCACTTGAACTATATGAATATTTATTTAATATGTTTATGAAATTATTTTCAATTTTAGTAAAAAAATATGCACCTAAATAATATAAAATAATAATTCAAATAAGCCGAAAAGAGTAAAAAGTAGACACAAGTAGTAAGAGAAATAAAATTCTAAATACCCACACTGGCATATTTAGAGAAACACAAAAAAAGTACCGGACAAGCGCGGGTCGGACTCGTCCATCGATGGTTCTGTACAAAAGGTTGGAGGTCTCGAGCCTTTTCTGAAATTCAAGCTTAGCATAGCCAGAGCTCTTTCATCTGATACTTGAACTAACGGCTTTAATACCAAATTTTGCCCCCTTTTTAAGGCTATTATTTTTAGGATCTAACCACAAATGTATAGTTTTCATATTTTTTTCTTAAACTAGTACTACTTGTAAATGCTATCAAATTTCATAATTCTGAGTCAACTGGAAGTACCCGTTCGTAAGTTAAGTAATTTTGATTTCCCTTATATATGGTCTCGAAATACGCGTTTATTGCGATATAAACTGTCATATCTTTTTTTTAATTAAATGTAGATACGATTTTTTTCACAAAATTATGCGATCATAGCCTTAAGTATATGGTGTAAATTTTAACTCGATATGTCCAAGCGTTCCCAAGATAAGTGCTCTAAAACAGATAGACACAAAGACGGACAAAAAAGTGATCTTGTAAGGGTTCCTTTTTCTCTTTAAATTAATAAAACAAATGTAACCATTTATTTAATTAAATTATCTATCACTTTCGTATAACATAACATTTTGAGACATATTGTCATTCAATCCATGGTAAATGAAAATTGGCCAAACCATATTCTCATCTTTACAGATACATCGAAGCTGTCAAAGGAAATCTGTGTTGTTGCAGCTTGCTGGATAACAAAAGTTAAAATTATTTTACAATTAAAATCTCCTTCCGAATCATCTATGTTTACTGGATAAGCTGTTGCTTTGCTAGAAGCAATCCTGTTCACACTCTCCCATAACATCAAAATTGTCTCTTGCACAATTTGAAGACCAGTCGTGGCGCAGTGGCACGAGATGTGACTGTAAAACCGACTGGTTGTGGGTTCGATCCCCACTCGAGGAGATGAAATATTTACTTAAATTTATATTTCCATTTCTTCGCTCTGGTGTCGAGGTTAAGCGCGGCGTTGAGTTGTGGTATATATTACCATCGTGGACTTTTTTGGCGAGGTTTTTAAAGGATAATATTTTTAGAGAACATTGTTTTTTTGTGTCTTATAAGACTGAGCCAGCACACGCGATGTAAGCGTTCAGGAAGCCCATTTTCTGCGACTTTTCTTAAAACAACAAAATTCTTGGATAAAGTAAAAAAAATAGAAAAGCAGCAGGTTGCTAGTAATATAAAACAGGGATTTTTTTCTTTTTTTTAAACCTTAGTGCTTATTAAAAACTTCTAATTTACTAACATATAAATTTACTATATAGTATATTTTAACGGCATTTTTCATGAATAACATGGAATTCATTTGTATAAATGAAATAGTTTCCCGCGAGAGCCCCGCTATCTGCCATCATCAAAGAGAAAAAAATGCCCTACACATTTTGGTCTGCCGCTTCAAAACGGTGTCGGTTTTCCCTAACTCCGCTTTATTACCCATAAAAGCGTTACAAACAGACAGTGGTTTTATTCCAGTACTAATAATAAAATAAAAGAACACTTAATCTTTTAGAAGAACTGATTAAATTATATCAATACTAGTATATATCTTGTACATACAAGACTCATCCTTATTAATATTATGTATAAGTGCGAAATTATTATCTTTTGTAATTTATTTGTACTACCCTTTCTACACCAAACCAGTGAACCGGCTTAATGAGATTTATCTCAAGTATAGCTGGCTTTAAGATGAAATAAGCCAGTTTTTAACCTGAAAGGACAACAAAAGGGCAAATATAAAGGATGTAACTAGCGTAATGAAATTTTTGGACATAGAAAATTAGCACCTTATTGAGAACTTATATATACTATACATTGTATAATCACTAAATACTTTAAGCATTTGCAATACTTACTCATATACAATTAAAACAAATTTATTATACACATAATTGTGAGGAAAAATAAATCAAACTGGTTTATATATGAACAAACGAACAAGCCTTATCTAAATGGGAAAACAAGATCAAACAGAGTCAAAAATGTACGATATTTTATGCAAAATATATGTATTTTCGCTTAATATGCCACGTCTAAGTAAAAAAAACATATTCTTGATGATTAAGATGCTGGATTGATTTTTGCCAACTATATATAAATGGGTAAAATGGGTAAAATGTTATATCCACATACTTCGTATATGATATATAAGGTAAGTATACTCGTATAATATGTAGGACGGGGCTCAATATTAAAAAATATTTTTCCTCTCCCATTTTGATAGAAAAACCAATGCGCTGACTGAACACGGAATGTCTTGATAGCTTGGCAGAAAGTGAGGCATGGAAGAGTCTAGAGTTCTTCTACCTATGCTGCTATTAATAAGGAAAAAGTAGGAAACCGTATGGGACTGGGCCAAAGAAATGGAAGTCTTTGTATAAAATTTAAGAGTGACATATCACTATGTCGTGTGTGTGGTAAAGCAAAAAAAAATGTACTGGAAAATATCATATTTTTTTTTCAGTTAATGAAAGCTGCCCACGAAAAATATTTTCAATATATGTATGTATATATCACATATTTCGATATACAGAGATAAGGTAACAGCGACATCGGCTTCTGATCAAAGTTCGGCGCTATCTGGCTATCCCTTTACATTTGATTCAATTTGGAGTTCTGCCAGTTTTCGAATTTACCGTTTCTTTACCGCATACATTGCAGAAATATTTTCACAGAGTTTGACTGTGCGTTGCTCGCATAAAACGTGCATTTTTGAGGGAATATGAGAATTTTTACTCGGAGTGCAACACGTACTGACATGGGACTATATATTTTTTTTATTTTTTACATATTTATGTTTAAATAAAGCGCTGACTTTACATGAACTAAAGCTTATTTTTTCAAAAACAAATACTTTTCATTATTGTATGTACCTATAGCGTATTCTGTCGATTTTTCAATTATTTTTTATATATCGATACTGTATAAGTAACAACATTATTATGAAACCTCATTATTTATTAAGAATCATAATAAGGTATAAAAATGGTTCCATATAATATGTAGATAGCGAGATACTCGACGAAGCAAAATCGATACGTTTTACATATGCTTTTTATTTCATGTACTCGATCCAAAACAATTAATTACTGAGTGTAAAAAAGTCCGTTAAAAGAGAATAATAAGCAGCAAAATTGATATTTTCATTGTCTTTGAATGCCAGTAAAAACATTACCTATATATAGAAACTGTGCTAGCCATATTCTTTGCTTGATATCCAATAGTGCGGGAAAACATCAATCTTATTCTAGTAGAATAAAAATTAAGTAAAATAAAGTAATCAATTTAAAAATTCATATTACTTTTAGCGTCACGCTGTATACCTCACACAGTGGAGGATAGGCAGGGGGAACGTAGTTTTAAGATACTTTGTTCCCCATATTCCTCCGAATTCCGGCGGTATTGCGTGTTGAATAGCGGAACAACGCTGCGCTTTTCCGCGAAGCCAGAGCAAAGAAATAAAAATATTAAATATTTCATTGCCTCCAGTGGCAATCGAACCCACAACTCATCGCGTTTACAGTCACTCCTTAAGACCCTGAGCCACGACAGGTCTCGTTTTTACTTAATCCTTAAACGAAAATAATTAAAACTTTAAATTCATATTTAAAAACTATGTAATAAATTGGAAGTATGCAAACTTCGTTAAAGCAAACTCTGGGTAATTTCTTTATCAACGACCCAGTTCTTAGAAATTTATTTTATCGTTTCATTTTTTTTTCTATTTATTTCTTGTTTACTTCGTTTTATTTTATTGAGAACAAATGTTCGCTTGTGATAATGATGGTATGTAAGATGTGCAAATCTTCTCAGATATAATACTAATAAAATATGGTGACGGCTTTACGACAGTCTACAATGTATGTACTTTGATGAGCTAAGAAATGAAATATTTAATTTAATTTCCTCGCTCTGGTAAAGAGGCAAAAGGGGGCGTTGTGTTCCGCCACTTCATTACTTACAGAATTCAACGAAAAGAAACGGTAGTGTCTGAATGGGAACAGAGTGTCTGAACAATAGGTTCAACGTGAAGAAAAGAAAATAAAAATAAAACATGGAAAACTAGCTTTCAGTACCTACTAGGCACGCCGGGCTTAGTCCACACAAATAAAAATGTTTAAACATTGTCTCAAAAGCTGCGCACATATTTTAATACATGGTTGTAGACTACGGAATTAACCGTCGCATTGTCCAGTTAGTTAGTTTCACGAAAACGTAAATATAAATAAATCTTAAAAGAGGAAACCGGCTAATTAAGTATGCACAAAAGGTAAGACGTTGTTTTAATAATTATTTTGTAGATCGAAAAAACCTGTTTGTGCTGGCTGTTTAGTTATTCGGTCACGATCCTCCAGACTGTGTGACTGACGTTAAAAATAAAACTTAATTAAAAAGTCAAACAGTTCATTTACTTTTTACTAAGATAGAATTACTTGGCATGGAATAATATTTTTTGGAATAAATTATGCCCCATCAATATAGAATATATTCTTTGTTGATAATGACATAGTATTTCAGCTTCACTCTGTTTCCCGCATATTACAAGGCTAACAGGATAGACAGAGGGGGTCTAATCTGAATACGCTCCCCACTTTCTGCCGCGTTCTGGTGAGAATACAACAACAACACCAGAGCTAAGAAATGAAACTAAATATTTAATATCCTCTAATAGAAATCGAACTCACAATCTATCACATTTACAGTCTCACGCTTGTGCCCCTGCGAAACGACTGGCCTCATTAAAAACATTAAATGAAATTAAATATTAAATGAAATATTAAAAAGAATTTATAATTAAGGAAAATGTAAAAAACAATTGTAAACTAAATTTGAATATAAACAACGAAACAATAAATGTAATGAAACCACCGCAATTGCTGGAATCCTTTGTTTACAGACGGATGATACAAGCTCTAATTAACCGCAGGAGTTTTAATAAAATCCCAGCGAAATTTGTATCCACGTAAATTACTTACCTTTGGCGGACTGGTTGTACTTTTAAAACTTTAATTTTCCATTATGTTATATGAAGTATGAAGTAGTTATATTTAATTGTAATTTTTTTTGCATTTTCTTTAAAGAAAAGAAGTTCTAGAAACTGTGTGTTGTTATGCTTATTAAATGTTTAAAGCTTTTTTTTTATATTTTTAATGCAATGAACGTTAAACAATTCCACTATTGTCCTTAATAGTAGGTGATATAGTTGTGTTCTATTAAATTAAACAAATTACACTAACCTGCTAGAGAAATAAAGAATGAAGGTGAAAAAAGAGACCACGGTACAAAATTTGAGTGACTTTAAGGAAATAGAGTATGTATTACTTTACAGTTACTTAATAAAATTATTATAGTCAAAGCAGAAATGTGGTTTACCTTCAATTTTTTATTCCCACAAAGCCAAATTCTAATTTCAATACAATTGGTATTTCAGTTAGTCTACTAATAGCAGTGATCATATAAATTATCAGCGTATTACTATTAATATTTTTTATAAAGCAGCATCTACGTATTTAACTGTTGAAATAAAATAGTATAGATTATTATATAATATAGTAATACATACATATATGAGTATCTAATTTAATAAAAGAACTTTATATTGTTAACAAAATCGTGTAAAAGAGGGTAGATGTAGGTGAAGAAGACTACAATAGCAAAGAAATTGTGTCAATCGGGGGCAGTTGCTGTAGTGAAGTATTGTTATTAGATTTATTGTTATGAAACATATTGCAATGCGTAATTGCTGTTTGCGTGATTGAAACATATGGACGATATGTATTTTAGCTTGTTTTTAAAAATATATAACCGCTTCACTAAATAATTTAACAAAAAAAAATCATAAAGTCACAGTTATCTTAGAAAGTAAATGAAAGGAGAATTTTTCACAATTAGAGACATAAGTTTCATAATGAAAATGTCCAGCTGACTAAAGTTATGACTTTAATAATATTTCAAGCAGCCCTCAAATTTCCTTTTGACATAAAAACTGAGAATATTAGGTAATAATGAAACCAGTCTGCGGTTTTGTTCATCAAAAAACTTAACTTAACTGAAAATCAAACTGTAACAAGAAATTAACCAAAACTTAATTGTTAAAATTAATATTATTAAATAATAATATTGGCTTTTCACAAAGTATTGTCGCTTTCAATAAAAAAATGAGACCAAAATTCATAACTAATTCGAATAAGTGGGGTAACTTTTAATCTTAAATATATAATTTGTATTTTTATCAAATACGCCAATATCCCCGATTGAGTTTGCCACTCCAGTCCTGATAATGATCGCTATACTTCTAAAATCTTAAAAAATAAAATACTAAATAGTACATTACTAAATATTTCTAACATAATCGTTTTGCAAAATAAATTAGCTCGCTTACATACAAAATGTTAAAAATAAAAAACCAGATAAGTATGAATCAGACTCACCGAGAGTTCCATACCAATGTCTAGATTATAGGTCAATGGGAAGAACAATTTATTAAAATTGCCAAACTTAATTTTGCTGGCGTATGCATTCTCGTATTATTTAAAATGAACTACAATTATAACTTTGTACTACTTTTTATCTGTAATATAAATATAAAATTCCATGTTTTTGATTTTTTCCTTATTTGTATTATGAGCTTTCATTTCGTGATATTTAATTACTGATGGTCTACGGGAAGTACCCTACAAGTTTTGACTACGCCGCGAATTTCATAGAAAATGCAGAAAAAACCATGCAAAAGTGCTCGTATATTTTGATTTCGTTGACTTAGAATCTTAATTTTACTATGCTTCTGGGGACCGTCCCTACTTACAGACCTGAATACTTGATATTTATTTCAGCTTCATAACTCCTCTCGAGAATTTATCTCGTATTTAGTCTTGACAGACGGTAAGACGACCAACAAAGTGGTCCTATAAGGGTTACGTTTTTTTTTCTTTTGAAGTACGGAACCCTAAAATTTGTGTTTGTATTGTATTATGAATATACATTATTTCAACATTTCAACGAGAAACAGTTTCTTTAAACATTAACACCGTTGGCAATATCATTCGGAGAGTGTAGGTGCTACATCTCAGCATAAATCAGTTTACAGCACAATAGTTTACAATAAAACCGTTCCAAGCATAAATCTAGGAATTCATTACATATGCGCATTGTTATGAATTCTATTTTCAGAAATTGTAAAATACTGATATGTTTTTAGTAGGTTTCCAAGTTTTAAGTGTTTATATAATATAATTAATCTTTCCAATTTTCAGGAATAGATCAAAACAATCTAGTCATTTCCGTTGCGCTGTTTGCTTTTCGCTCAATTAGAAACAGAGTATTTTAGAAGGGGACTCACCGTAACTTCCAGTCTAAAAATACGTGAAATACACCTTTTGTAAATAAATAAATAAATCAGCTTCATGCTGTATCCCGCACACTGCAGGGTAGGCAGAGGGAACTTAGTGTGTTAAGACACTCTGTTCCTCACTTTCTGCCGAATTCTGGAGGCATTGCGTGTTGAGTGGCAGAATTCAACGCCGCCCTTGTCCTCGATACCAGAGCGATGAAATGGAAATATAAATTTAAGTAAATATTTAATCTTCTCGAGTGGGGATCGAACCAACAACCAGTCGGTTTTCAGTCACACCTTGCGCTCCTGCGCCACGACTGGCCTCACCTTTTGTTATATGTAAATATTTTCTTGAATACGAAAGTGTTTTTAAAAATCTATTTGAATAAAGAATATTTTGAATCTGAATAGTTTGTACCACCGATACAACGAAATTCTACTTCTAACTTTTAATTCATCTGCTACAAATACATTTAAAAAATCAAAGTTATAAGTGCACTCAAATATTTTGCAATAATACATCAAAATAATGATTTCCTATACTGAAGGCTTAAGTTATTGACCTAATTTTATTTTTTAAACAAGGCCTAGAGTTAGTAGAGCTTGATGAAAAGCTAAAAATCGATATTTCAAAAATACATATTTTTTTTGTTACTGTTGTGAACCTTTTGCTTAACATAAGTAGAGATTAAATAATGTAATTATCTTTAAATTACTTTTATATTTTAGAAATTTGTAATTGACAATTTATTTCCTTGCCACAGACTATAAGTACTCCGCTTAAAACGTTCTAAAGTTATTTATTCTCGTTCCTCATTTACAAAGTACTAGGAAAATGTGGTCTTATGTAGCCCAAAGACGACGCTTAAATATATTTACTTTGAAATGTACGTTTGTGAAGATCATGTTGATCTAAGTGTATATTGTTCATTTACTTAACTGAATTTATTATATAAGTTGGCAAGATATATTACTACACATATATGTTTTTTTAATATTTATATTGTTATTCTATTAACGATTTTAGGTGTGTGAACTATATTTTCAAATAAAATGCAATTACGAGACCAATCGTGGCATAATTGCAGGGAATGAAGAGGTCAAGCATGTGACTGATTGTGGGTTCAATTTCCACTCGAGGAAATGAAATATTTAATATTTTCATTTTTCTTCGCTCTGGTGTCGTTCCGCGCTGAGTTTCGCCACTCAATGCCTCCAGAATTTGACAGAAAGTATGAAGCGGAAGTGTCTTAATGGAAACGGAGTTTCTTGACACTAGGTAACCTCTGTCTATACCAGTAAGTGCAGGATACAGCTTAAAGCTAAAAAAAAATTAAGGCGAAGGGTAGTAAGCGCAACTTATGCTAGTATGTCAGAAATTGTATTAAAGTTACGAATTTCCTACCACTTATCCTTACCCAACTATATACATACGTATATAGTTAGCTAGTGAGCAGCTGAGCTAAAATGTAAACGGTATTTTACTGTGTTACTTGTATTCGTTGCTTGCTCTAACAGTGAAGCTTAAGTGAAGGGTAGAGAAAATAGGCTAACGTTCTTTCACCTCGATACAAGAGCAAACAATATCAAACATTTTATTTCCTCGAGAAAAAATAAATTACTTAATTTATATATTTTGTCATATTTTATCAAATATATAGAGACTAGGAAATACTTGTTTCGAATACCTTAACTAGAAGAGATACCCACAGTATATACTAATCAATATTCATATACAACGATCCACTAACAAATTTTGTTTATTAATTTACAAGACAACCGTGCATTGGTAACGATTGCAACGGATCTGTTTGTTTTGGTGCTATAACCAAGTTAACTTACCAAGAAACTTAGGAAGTAACATACACTAGCTCGATCGTACAGCAATTTACAAGTCTTATCATGTCTTCGCCCCATCCCAATCCTCTTTACTATATGTATGTATAAATAAGTTTGCACAACATGAACTTTGGTTTCTGTTTCAGCTAAAGGAAGCCAATTATTTCGATCTTATAGAATAACGGCATCAGAAACGGTATAACTGTATTGACCTATATCAGTGATTATATAGGATAGCTAAGTTAGTTTTTAATTAATAAACATAAATTATGAGATTAAGGTGTGTAATTTAATTATAGGAACGTTAGGATACAGGTCTGGTCTCTACTCGAGTTGATGACAATTAAAAATATCCTACTTCTCGCTCTGGTGCAACAAAGCGTGTTGTCGGATTCCACTTCACAGTACGCAACGCCTCTAAAAAAATAAAACGAAAAAGGGAACGTTTTAACTCTAAATATCTTTGAGTATTCGAAATTACAATTGTATAAACAACAACCAAATATAGATATGAGAAAATACTACTGATTGGAGGCTCCCAGAAGATGTTAGACCAAAAGATATGCTTACATAGTTCTTTATGAGTATAACATTACTATCTAACATTACTACGAAGGTAAACCGAGACCTTTTATCCTTCTTCCTTTACTCATTCGTTCAACGTGCCTAAATCAGCTCAGCACGTTCCTCTTCATTCTCTCCGACGCGGAGAGATTCTCGTTGGTACTTGTCATTCTGTGTAGTTCTTCGCGTTGCATCTTCACAGTAGTCGTCTTTTTTTCATTCTTCTTCTGTAAGACCTACATTCCGCTGCCGTATAACAGCGTCGGTACCAACAATGCATTGTGCCCGGACAAACGTGCAGCTGTGCTGACGTTTCTCCGTCTCATCAATGCAGCTAAGGCTCCATTAACTCCTGTTACCGGCAGCAATACATCACATCCATCTCGTATCCTCCATCTCTACTGAACATACTTCCCAAATATACCATTGCATTCACTGGTCTATCTTATCTGGTCTATCTTACCATTTACACTAATGTTGCATTCTGCCATTTCGTCCTTTCTTCGTATCTATCAACATAAATTAAAAACAGAAATAAGAATTTATTAACAGAAAATATAATGTGGTTATTATATACATAGTCGTGTGTCCATAATTATTAAAGAAATTCTGAAGTGGGCACCTATATAGCGTTATTTATAAGAAATGTCGCCTCTGCAGGTCATTTTCGTCTAATATGACGCCCGAGAGATTTCAATATGCTGCGCGCTTCAAATAACTGGAAAGAGGCCACGTTCCTTACAGCCCCCGGCAGTTACGAAAGACAATCAATTAAATACGGCTCAGAAAATTGAGTTATTTTATTTTATACAAAAAATGCGTTTATCTGTTTACGGTACTCAAATAAGTCTTTTCTTCGTTTTTGGCGGTAAAAGGCTTTTTAATTCTTTTATACGTTTATTATATTATCATTAGCAAAAAAAATCAATCAAAAGTGTAAGTCGGAATTCCCTGCCAATTTCAGGATTATATGTCAACGGGAAGTACAATTTATACAACAGCTTTTATAAGTTGTACTTCTTGTTAATTTAAGTTTGCGGGCGTATGCATTCATTTTGTACTGCGTGAATTTAAAAAAATCACAATTTAAAATAATATATAATAATAGTTATTTCAAATACATTACGTTCTTCTTATCAAATAAATATATTTAGTTTCCAATACATTCTACTTATGTATATATAATATATGCCATGTTATTCGATTCTGCAATACAATTTTTTCCAAATGGTGATAATGTTTAACCGATTTAAAAAAGATGAGGTTCATAACTCTTTCGTTCACATTTAATTACTTTGAAATTATAATCTTCTGCCTTACTAAGCTCACTGGTCCTAAATCAAGGATACTGGAAGCATAGGTTACCACAACATTTACTATTTTATATATAGTATATATATCTTGGTAAGCAAATTGATTTTGGGCGAATACATAACGATCTGGAGGTGGAACGACGAGTACAGGTAACGTGGAACAAATATTGGGGCTTAAAAGAGATATTTAAGAGCAAAATGTCAGTAGAAGTTAAAGCACATGTCCTGAACACCTATCTTTTGCCATGCTTATTATATGCCTGCCAGGTCTAGAAATTTAATACAAAAACAAAAATATTAACTTGCCAAATCGAGCGCAGCATGTTAAGCATCAAGAAAATGCAAAAGATAAGACATACAAAAATTTGAAATATAACATAATCTACAGATGGACTTGTTAAAGTCCTAACACTAAAATGGAAATGGGCTGGCTATGTAGCGCATCTACAAGACTAAAGATGGACACAACAAGTAACAGTTTGAACGGGATCTCACGGGCACCGTACAAAAAGGAGACCCTAAGCTAGGTGTGAAGATGACTTAATTATCTAAATTATTTATTAGCTGGAATAATAAATTGGACTCAAAAAGCCCAGTCAAGGGAAAACTGGCCATCTTTGGAGGAGGACTCACCTGCACATGGGGATTTTGCATAATACATTTACATATAATTACATATTTAAAAAAAATAAGATATATAAATAAATAATTAAAAAATAATAATGATATTGAAAAAAATAATAATAAGTAAAAGATACGCATACAAAAAAAACTAACAATAAATTTACTAAATACAATATTAAAACTTACTGAAAACCTTGCATTTTTTTTCTATGTTACATTAACAACTGAAATGCAAGAAATAAATTAACAACAAATATATTTTTTAATTATTTATTTATTATATTGAGGCCGGTCGTAGCGCAGAAGCACAAAGTGTGACATCGACTGGTTGTGGGTTCGATCCCCACTCAAATAGATGAAATATTTACTTAAATTTAGATTTCTTCGCTCTGGTGTCGAGGCAAAACGCGCCGTTGAGTGCTGCCACTCAACACGCAATGCCTCCAGAATTCGGCAGAAAGTGGGGAACGGAGTGTCTTAACACTAGGTTCCCTCTGCCTACCCTGCTGCGTGTGGGATACAGCGTGAAGCTGATATTATTTATTATATAGCTATTTGTAATCCAATATATGTATGTTAATACTAACAAAGCTGCAATATAGTGTAATGTGTTACGGATTGTCGCGACTCCCAGTTCAGCACAAATTAAAGTAAACCGCGTACTAATTAAACTGATGGACTGCGTACTCGAAATAATTTGAATCGATAATGCAAGTTCACTGTTACCTCATTCCTTTTGATGCAAATGAGAAATGGAATTACTGTGGACTTAACGGTATTTATATTTAAGTTGTAATATATTCATACATACTTATACTTTATATATTTTTTGAGATTATAATTTATATTTTGGTTTTGAGAATATAAACTAGGAATATATTGTATAATATTTGTATGATGCAAAGAGGTCGTCGTGGCGCTGGGGAACAAATTTGCGACTGTAATCGTGATGGTTTGTTTACCACAATTTTTTTATATTATTTTCATTATCTTATTTTGACAACAGGGCAAAGCGTTGTATTCTAAGAATTCGGTGGAAAGTGGAAACGGAAGTGTCGCAATTAAGCAACGGAGTGTCTTATCAGCAAGGCCTTAAAGCCTCCTTAAGGTTCTCCTTATGGCTGATATATGCGGAATACAACTTGAAGTAAAACAAAATGAGGTTTTCTAAGGAGAAGTTAATCACAACTTAATAATGCCTAATATTTAATATTACTATCTATAAATATTTGTGATTAGTATGTTTATTCAATATTATTAAATAACGGCGTTGAGACCTACATACATACATATTAATAACACTGAAATAAAATGTACAATGTCACAACATTGTTTCTATTTTCATCAAAAAAAAAATGTGTCAGCTTATGACACTTGTGACGAATTGTTGGAAATTTAATGTTAACTACGAAGTATAAAATATTACGTTTCAGTAAACTTTCCGCAAAACGTGAATGCGAAGTACGAATACTTGAACAATATGTATATGGTTTTTTCTTTTATTACATTTTTAAATATAAAAAAAAAGTAGCGGGAAAAAGAGAGAAACGTTACACTAAGATTTCTATTTGCTATTAAAAAATTGTGACTTACATATGTATTTAAATATAAATATATATATATTAATAGAATTGGCAATATCAGCCTTCCTGATATAATATCTAAATATATAAATCGGGAAATCGAGCATAAAGAACCTGCGTCATGTTGACTCATGAAAAAGATTAATGAATTTGTAAGACTATGATCAATCACAGATTAACGCAAAAATGTCACAGGCACCGCATAATAGATATAATTTTTATATTATTTTTAAATTAAACAATTTTCACTTCAATTCTATGACACTATTTTCTGTAATAATAATAAAAATGTTATATAATACATTATCATCAAACAAAGCGAAGTTCAATCCTTTTTATATGAGTCGCTTCGTTCGAAGATATTATTTACTTAATATTGCTTCGAATGCGGCAAAATATAACATCAGTTTCACGCTGTATCCCGCAGACAGCAGGGTAGGCAAAGGGAACCTAATGTTAAGACATTCCTTTCTCCACTTTCCGCCGAATTCTGAAAGCATTGCGTGCTGAGTTGCAAAACTAGGTCTACACCAGAGCGAAGAAAAAAGGCTAATTTAAATTAATATATATATAATTTCCTCGAGCGGAGATCGAACCCACAACCAGTTACACTTACAGTCACACTTTGAGCTCCTGCGCCACGACTGGCCTCAAGACTGGCGATAGAATATAAAAATAAGAATCAGCTTCACGCTGTATCCCGCACACAGCAGGGTAGGCAGAGGAAACCTAGTGTTAAGACACTCCGTTCCCCACTTTCTGCTGAATTCTGGAGGCTCTGCGTGTTGAGTGGCAGAACTCAACTCCGCGGTTAACCTCGACACCAGAGCGAAGAAATGGAAATATAAATTTAAGTAAATATTCCAACTCCTCGAGTGGCGATCGAACCCACAACGAGTCGGTTTTACATTCACACCTCGTGCCGTTGCGCCACGACTGGCCTCTAATATGGTAATATTTCAAAGTTATTTGACTTTGAACTGTTAATATATTGATAAGAATTCTAATATAAACAAAGGTTCTTATTTAATTCAATTCATTCACTTGACCTAGCTGCCGCTAGAAGCATCATTGAATATTAACATAATATCGATCTTACGTTTTCGCCCGTACACCTAATCTATATAAGCATGTACGTATATTAGTCACATGAATGACAAACGATGTTAAATTTTCCTGTTACAATTATGGTTGTGAGATCTATTACCACTTAAGCCGATATATTTAAATATTTTTTATTATCTTGGTTTGAAATAATCATATTTGATACTAGCGACTCGCGGCTTCGCCTGTTTGAAACCATACGATTATTTACTTATTAATAAGAATGGCTTTCGTACACCAGTAGCATTATCATTTTAAAATTATACATTGGAAAGTAAATTTTTAGCCAATTCAATAAAATATTTTGTAGCAATTGTGTCGGAAAAAATATTTTATATTGATATAACTGTTCATTTATGAACCGATTCATTTCGAGTTATGAACTGACTAACAATATTTGGTAGTTAGAACTCTTCTGTAATTATGGTAAAATGTAAAACACAGCACATGCTAACAACATAAGTTGTAACAAGCGTATAAAAAATTCGACGTAGCTTGATGAGAACGTATGGTTTACTGGTCAAAGCGCCTGGCCGGTTTCCAGGAGGCGCGGGTTCGAGTCCTGTTACGTTAAATTTTTTATACGTTTTCAAAATAAATCTATGTTGTAAATAAGTAATTGTATCAAACCGTATAATAAGTAATAACATGGTAGTAAAAGTGTTAATTAAAAAAAATATATGTAAAGATTTCAAACTATTACGATTTCTGAGCACTTCTGAAAGTTTATAATTTTTTTAAGCTTCACTCTGTATCCCGCACACTGCACGGTATGCATGCGGTATGCCTAGTGTTAAGAGACGCCGTTCTCTGGCGGAACCGCGCTCTGCCTCGACACCAGAAAGATTAAATGAAAATATAAAATATCTCACTTCCAAGTAAGAATTCAACCCACAACCTATCGTGTTTACCTATCGTGTGTTTAGTCGTACCCTTGCACCCCTGCGCCACGACGACCGCTTATGATTTAATTGATAAAAATAAAAATTATAAGGTGCTTAAACAATTTTGTTCTTACACGAATACACGACTTACCCTCTTGAGGTTTATATACAACGCCGTAAAATTTTCCACCCAAAGTCATGTTTTCGTAATGCGTTTTTAATGTTCTCATGTTTCTATAAATCACCATGGCTACCCCTGGCCCAGATTGCTTTAATGGCTTATTAAATTAGTTTATAAAACTCTCCGTCATGATGTATTTCCTTATTTTATAATAACTCATACATACTTCGACGATCTTAGAAATATATGTAGTGTTCAACTCGTTAGCATAAAATACTACGTGAGGACGGTCGAGGCGCCGGCTTGAGACACTCTCAAGTGTTTGGTTGATTATGGGTTCGATCCCAACTCGAGGAACGCGACCGAAACGATGTAATTAAATGTTTATTTAAATTTATATTTTTATATCTTCGCTCTGGTGTCGAGTTTTACCACTTAACACGCAATGCCTCCAGAATTCGACGAAAGCGGGGAGCGGAGTGTCATAACACTAGGTTCACTCTGCCTAACCCTGCTATGTGCGGGATGCCAGCGTTAGGCTGAGTGATTTATTTTAATTAAAAAAAAATAGAGTGATCTGGCACTACTATTTGGTAATACAGTTTTATATTCATGAAACTAAAGCAGACCATACAACCAATGTATATGGCGGAAGAAATGTTACGGCTGAATGCCCAAGTGGTTCGTGACGCTTGATTAAGATCTTGAGGGTATCAATATTAGCTTTAGGTAGGTATTACTAGCTGAAATAACCAGCCCACGAATCTCTTGTACGCATTTTTAATGTTAAAAAGAATATATCCAGTTTTTTAAATATATATATATATATATATATATATATATATATATATATATATATATATATATATATATATATATATATATATATATATATATATATATATATATATATATATATATATATATATATATATATATATATATATATATATATATATATATATATATATATATATTAAGTGTCAGTAATCGACTTTTTAAGTAAATTGCTTGTATATTTCATCACAGATATTAATAATTAAAAAAAATTAGGGCCAGTCGTGGCGCAGGGGCACAAAATGTCACTATAAATGTGATAGGTTGTGGGTTTGATTCCCACTCAAAAGAAATTAAATATTTGATATTTTCATTTTATTCACTCTGATGTCAAGGCCAAACCGTAGCGTTGAGTTCCGCCATTCGACCCGTAATGCTTCCAGAATTCAGTGGAAAATAGGGAACGGTTTGTCTTAAGACCAGATTTCTTTACCTTTCCTGCTGTGTTCAGGTTACAGTGTGACGTTAATGAAAAAAAATTGAAGTATAATTATGAAATAAATTTTAAGTTGTAGTACATATTTTTGTCACATATAAATTTGATATAATCCCTTCCAATAAATACGTTATAATGTTCAAATTGCTTAAAATACACATAAGCCAGAAATACATATTGTCCTCAACTAAAAAAGAAAAACAAATGTGTGTTCACCTATATATTGTTTAATAATTAAAATAATTCCAAACTTTCCGCATGCGCATGCGTGTTGAGTAGCGGAAAAAACCAAACCAAAAGCCAGATCCTTAAATGGAGAACCAAGGAGAAGAACGGAAAATATTAAAACATTTAATTCTCTTAAATAGAAATTGAACCCGGAACTGTCTCTACAATAACACAAGTAAGTGTCCAAGTTATTATCAAACATTTCCTTTTCTAATGAAAAGAGTGAGGACCAAAAAAAATACGCCACTAGCGTGAGACATTTTAGCAATAAACGTCTTACGTGAAACATCAATATCCTCAAACCCGCTCCTATAAACTTTCGCAGCATTGAGAGATTTATATCAAAAGTATTGCCAAGTGCCAGCTACTAAGAAGCGATCGTTTTAAAATATGGAAGAAAGTTGAATGGTTCGGAGACAGTTTTCGGGCTTGCAAAGAAAGACACAACTTCGAAATTAAATCACGTATACTGTTTAAAAGTTAAGCGCTTAGGTTCCTGCGGGTATTTCTTATATTATATGCATGTAGAAGCCGTCGTGGCGCAGTGGTACAAGGGTGTGGTTGTAACGCGACGGTTGTAGGTGCGATGCCTAGTCGACGGAAAGAATTATTATTTCTTAATATTTTCATTTCTTTGCTCTGGCACCAAGGCAAAAATCCCAAGGATGACAACAAGTTAACACGCAATGCCTTAAATAAATTGGTGAAAAGTGGGGAAAAGAGTGTCTTAACACTAGGTTCCCTCTGCCTACTCTACTTTATATGGGGTACAGCGTGAAGCTGATGTAATCACTAACTAGACTAATAACACAAAGTTATCTATTACTGTTTATAATAAAAAAATCATAATTCGTCATTTTCTTTACCCATAATTTTGATAATTATCTAAAACAATACTGTACCTATAGGCATAGTATTGTTTTAAACATCGATTTTAACGAAAAATAAAAGCGTCTTAAAGATCCATAACAAAAAATATTATAAAGTGACATTTAAAAAGCATTTATTTTAAAAATAAGAAAAAAACTCAAATAGCTTGAAGATAGTTTTTGGGCTCACAACGAGATACAACTTCAAAATTGAATCACGTATACGGTTTAAAAGTTAAGCGGTTACGTTTCTCGTTCCAAACACTTTTTTTATGTAGCACTGGTACGTGATTTCTATGCACTTTATATATCTTTCTCAAGTTATTTTCGCTCTAATAAAACAACTGAATAGAGTTTTGCCATATAATAACCACTATATATCCTTATAATATATTTTTTCTTTTTTTAGTTTCAGCCTATTTCCCGGTTATAGCAATGTAGATAGAGGGAACCTGGGAACCTTAATAGTGTTGAGACACTATGTTTCCCATATTCCGCCCAGTTCTGGAGAGTGTGGCGAAACTCAAGGCCGCTCCTTGCCTCGGTACCAGAGAGAGGTAATGAAATATCGTCACTTTGCAGTACCCGTGACCACGGATTACTGCAAAGTGTTCGAAACGTCGGGTGTCCAAAAATGTATAAAAATACAAAATATACGCGATTAATCCGGTTAAAACAGTTTCATTTAAAATGTGTAATAATCGTGAAAATCAAAGAACTTATTATATATAAATTAATTTGATCTTTCAAAGAACTTTAACTGTAGGTAAAACAAACCGAAGTAAATAATAACTAAATACAACATATAATATAATGTCTATATTATATATCTTTTTAAGCATAAGATTTGTTTGACTAATGAATATATAGCAAGAAAAAAAACAAAACGTATACAAGACATAACAAATGTTTTAAAATCACTACGTAGAAATCATCTTTAAATTTACAAATTGAGCTATATTTTTTGTGTGTAATTTAATTTGGACGCACTCCAGACCTCCATGAACAAATAATTTAAAAGGAAGGAAGTTTTAGCTGAAATAAAGTATTATAACGAGTTTTATGGAGCTCACTTATTTTGAATGATAGCTGAGCCCAACCACTTGCAGCATTAATCTCCTTCGTGAATCTCCTAAATTCTTTGGTTTCCTTAAGGCCAAACCATTAAATTAGAACTTATAAGCCGAGGAAGCTTTGGATTATAAATATCTTCATCTTTCATTTTTATATTTGTTTAATATTGTATAATAGGTAAAATCAGAATTAGATATTTTATTTACCTTTGAGCGGAATTTAAAATTGAAATAAACACACAGAAATAAAACATCTTATAGAAACATATAGTTAAATGAAAACAGAACTGGCGACGAAGAACAAATATATATTGTACCTAAATAACGAACGAACGTTTCCACAACGTTTTGACTGGAAATTGAAAAAGCCAAACGTGAAAAATTTATTATAAGCGCAATGCACACTAGTGTGAATGTAAACATTTGTCTATGGTGCATTTTTAAACTAGTCCATTCATCAAAAACTATGGCGACGAACAAAACACACGATGCCGTTGATTTTGTCTGGCTCACTGGGTTTTGGTAAAATTCTTTATTGTTATGATTGTTACAGTTTTTATGTTTTCATATTTAGTTTTCTGTTGCTTTATGCCGTACATTGTATGTACGAAAATTTATATATTTTTTTACACTTTTGACGACTAATTTTTCGAAAAGAAACTCAGTTTATATTTATATACAGATGATTTAAGATCAAGTTCTACTGGTTTTTTAACATCTTGCTATACATAACAAGGCAGGCAGAGGGAACGTGGGTAACAAGTGTTAAGACACTTCGTTCCCATTAAGACACTTCCGTTCCCCACTTTCCACCAAATTCCGGAGGCATTGCGTGCTAAATGACTTAACTCATCACCACGCCTTGCCTCGTTACCAGAGTGAGCAAATGAAAATATTATTTTTTTTATCCTCAAGTGGAAATCGAACCCACAAACAGTCGCGTATGCAGTCACACATTTGTGCCGCTGCGCCACGAGGCCTGAAGTTGTATTGTGTGATGTAATAACCAAATTGACATACAAACCATACAAACTAAGAGCTGTCGTAGCCATATCAACACCACCGAGTGATTTTAAAACCAAACATCATGAATTCAATACACGAACGCCATTATTATTTGCATTAATTTTATATTAGTTGCTGTTCAGTGGAAGCTGTGAGAACATATTTACAACGAACATAGAGGCAATTTGTAACTGACGTGTTGAGGGTTTGTTTATTGGCGCTTAGTAGACAAGCCGTCAGCGTCTTCCGCTTTCCGACTACTTGAGAGTACTTTTTTTAAATATGTATTACTTATGTTCCCCTTGTGTCGTTGTTCGAATAGATTTAGGAAACCAAATTCAATTATGTTCTTCAAAATGTTATCTTAAATTTGTTGTTACAGGAATGGCCGTAAAAAAATAATAATTTAAAAACACAAGGCCAGTCGCGACGCGCTCTGGTGTCGGCACAAAGCGCGGCGTTGAGTTGCGCCACTCAGCATTCAAAGACTCCAAAATTTGGCGGAATGTGGGGAGTGCTTTAACATTACGCTTCTTCTTCTATTTGTAGGATACAGCGTGAAGCTAAAAAAAAATATGCAACAAACAAATTTAATAAAGGGTTTTCATTTATTTTGAATGATCTATAATACACCTTAGGTCTTCTTTTTATTAAAAAAGGATATGCTGTTAAATTCGTATCTCAAGTAAGATTGCTCTTACAATTTCTTTAAAGATGGATATGTCAACAGCAGTTGAGTGTAATGTTCAAAATATCTGATATACTTTGGCGATGATCTAATTCTAGCGGTCGTTGATATCAGATTTGCGACAAACAGCGGAAATTGATTTTGAGATTTCTTTTTAAGAATGTGACGAACGAATTCGACGTCAGTAGGAAATAGGAAGTACCGACTGTTCAAAATCTTTTTAATGTTTTAGTGAACGCGAAAAGTCTTTCGTTACTTTCGTACTTATAATTTTACAGTAACATTATATGATTTAGTAAATCTTATTTATAAGCGTGAGTTTTTGGGAATAAATGTTTGTTCTAGTTTACGCAGAAACTACCGAACAGATTTAGATGAACCTTTACATAATATAGCTAATACACCAGAATGACATATAGGCTACAACTTTTTAAAGATTTTGTACAATTTGGTTATAACATAACAATAACTTTAAGCGGGAGAAGCCGCGTGTAGGTCGCTAGTATGTATAATATAAAGAGTAATTTTAATAGCTTATATAACATTTTGACAAATAAATCCTCTTCAAGTAAATTTATTTGAAAAATTGATACTATAAAATATTTTAAGCGTATTTGTCTGTGTCAGAGGAAATCTTTCATTTTAAAATTTCCACTATAATACGGTCCATTTTGGTAACTTAAACAACATTATCTTGTTCTATACAGAGATGTTGTCAAATACGATATTAAAACGTAAAGAAAAGCAATAAATCGTAGAAGGCATGTTTGCCAAAATGTCGGTAAAGAAAAAACAGACCTATCTCAAAGAGACTTCTTCGGAAAATCAATTCGTAATTTAACATAACAGGGTGAGCGAGGAGTACGGCTGCTTTTTGTCGTTCCCGCTATAGCTGACATATGGAGGTAATGTGTGTCTTGCTCGATCACTTCGGATACGTGCAAGTAGGCATCTGTCGCACGTTGGCCGTAAACGATCGTGATTTAGAATCGCTTAGTGAGATTACACAGAAATTCGAATATTTAGAGTTTAATTTCTTTTAAAGCGTAATGTTAATGAATAGAATAGAATATTTGATTGTACGTATGGGGGTAGTGATTTCGATGCCCATTAGTGGGAGTGGAATAATTTAAATATTTTCTAGAAGAAACTGAACTTCTTCGGTTTGCTAACAGAATGTGGAGTTTGGTAATAGAAAATGATGTCTTTAGAATAGAACGGAAAGTAGATTATTTTAAAAGATAATTTATCCCATTTCAATTACAAAATTATAATAGATATGTTATACTTATAGTTTATGTTACAATATCAATATATTATTCTCATTTTCAATTTGAAAAATCGTATTGTTCATGACTTAGTATAAAAGCCTATTACATTTTATCACAAAATCCAATCCATACGATGTTAAATGTACCGTGCTTAAAACTTGCCACCCTCCATCTTCCGAGAAATAGACAATCCTCCTATATTTCACAGAGGCGCATCCACCATTTATCAGCAGGACCAACGAAACCCCGAAAAAAGTAGAAATGAAAATAAACGGAAACAAATAAAAACAAACTTGTATTAAGATGCGTTAACCCAACGAGCCATTTGAAAAGTCAACATTAAATTGTTAAAGATAAAGGTACTTTTCTTTCATTGTTTCTGGGCGTTAGAAGGGCTCTTACGAATAAGACTCAGGAAATTGACAATGAAGGTAAAGTTTATCTTACACAGTCAGCCTTTTGAGAGGCCAAGACGTGACCCGGCTGCCTGATTCTATTATGAGGCCCACAATAGAAAATTAAAAGTCGAATTTTATATCGCCGATAGGCTGTTTGCTGTATTTCAGAATCAATACAGCTTATTGCATTTCCTCCGGCCACTTCACAGAAAATGTTCAAAGGAAAATGTAGCTTGTGGAAATAATGTATTTTCTATAGAAATAGAATAATAATAGAATTAGTGGTTATTACGGTTTTTATAATATTACTAGAGGGCGCGCGCGGCTTCGCCTGCTTATTAGGAGTGAATTCTAAAAAAACCACGAAACACGTGTTCAATAAAATATGTTTAACAGTCTGAATTTTAATTTTTATAAAAATCGGTGGCAATTCAAAGATTTTTCCATATAAACTTTCAACCCCTTATTTGAACCCTTAGTGGGTGAATTCTTAAAAACCATGAAACACGTGTTCAATGAAATATTTTTAAGAGTCTGAATTTCAAATTTTATAAAAATTGGTACAGAATAAAATGTTTTTCCATACAAACTTTCAACCCCTATTTCATCCCTTTAGGGTTAAAATTTTTTAAATTCCCTTCTTAGTGGATGTCCAGAATATGAAAATAAACATCTGCCCAAATTTCACGTTTCTACCATCAGCGGTTACGGCTCTACGTGCGTCTTACCTCAGTCAGTCAGCACAAGTCCTTTTATATATATAGATATTATTATTGAGTGCTGAGACCTATCTGCCTACTCAATTATATATTTACAATATTTTCGATTTTGGAACTGTGAATGCGATGCTTCTGAATTCGATTCCCACTTGGGGCAATAAATTATTTTCAATTTCTCGGATGGGGATCGAAAAAAGTGCGAGATAAAGTGCGGTATTGAGTTCCGCCACCAAACACGCAATGTTTCGAAGACAGGTGCTTTTTTACTAAATATGATGATATTCAGTTTAAATATGAAAAACAAAATAAAATACACTGGGTTTTGTATAAGTCCTATAATCTAAAAAAATATATTTATTAATATAATAATAAACAAAAAAAATCATACATCACTATAATAATATAGTAATGTAACTTTTTTATTATTAACATTGAAAAAATATTACTTATATAATGAAATACCTACTCTACTATAATATGATTTACTCAAAACATTCGATATTTTAAACATGCTCCATTTCTTTCGTACAAAACATTTCCGCTATCAGCACCGCTATTCATATTATTATGATATTTCAAAGCTCGTTACGTCTTAAATACCGCGATCTGTAGTACAAATTAAATTCCGGAATATTAAGCTTAATGATGTCAAACTCGTTATATTATCATAACTTTTGGAATTAATATCGTGGAAAATCATTAGAAGAAATGTATATAAACGATTGGTTTTTATTATAGCGTAATAATATAAGATGAATCCAGGTAATACAGGTCTGGTAATAGAGGTGACTGACACGACAGGTTGTGGGTTCGATTTCCTCTCGAGGAAATTAAATATTTAATATTGCCATTTCTTCGCTCTGGTGGCGATGCAAAGAGCGGTGTTGAGTCCCACCATTCAACACACAATGCCTTCAAAATTCAGCGGAAAAATAGAAATCGAGTGTCTTAACACTATAATTTCCCTATGCCTACTCTGATGTGTACAGGATACACCGTGAAGCTGATAAAAAAATTAAAAGATGAAAAATATCCAATATGTATAGCATAGAGATAAATATAAACAATTAGAATTTAATTTATTTCAAGATTTTATATTTTCAACACAAGGTACGTTAACTTTTACTGTACTTCTCTTTCAAATATTTATTATAATACTATGGGCATGGGCTTATCTAGACATATTTTCTGAAATAGGAAGCCCGTATTTTAGCTTTGAACAGATGTTCGTGTAAACGTTGGTTTTTTTTCTTAATTTTTGGGGCAAATTTTCTGTTTGTTAAATTTATGGGGCTAGCACCAGACTATTCGGAAGTGGGTTTGGGCCACCCAAACCCCCCCTCCTCCCATTGCAGTACCCATGTGTTTCACTGTAGTTTCTAAACAGCACTAATGTACGAAAACGTCCTTTGACAGCCAGTGTATACAAACACTACGAAACATTAACGTGTAAATAGTTGTGTTAGTAGCTAGTTCTATATTTACTAAACTTATAATCAAATGAAAACGTAATTTCAATTGTATTTATTGTAAATTATAAACACCTAAAATAAATGTTGAAATATGATTCCTATTAATATATAAAAAAATACATATATATAATATATAAAGAACATATTTACCTTCATCCTTTTTTAGAATACCAATATAATTTAACGAAACATAAAACTGAATCAAAATTAATTAAGCTTGACGTTGTAAACAATACGCTTTATTCAGTAATAAGAGCAATTGATAAGTTCTGTTATTATAGAAAATAATACATCATATATTAATATGTATTATCGAATATGTACTAATATTTTTAAACAATTAATAAGTGCAGGTAAAAGATATTTATAACTTTCTTTTATCTTTTTTTCAGCTGTACGCGGCATCTCGTACAATCCCGTGTAAATTACACGGAATGTATCCAATTTCAATATAAAACATAAGGGCCAGTCGTGGCGCAGCGGCACAAAATGTGACTGTAAAACCGACTGGTGGTGGGTTCGATCCCGTGTCGAGGCTAAGCGCGGCGTTGAGTTCTGCCACTCAATACGCAATGCCTCCAGAATTCGGCAGAAAGTGGGGAACAGAATGTCTTAACACTAGGTTCCCTCTGCCTACCCTGCTGTGTGCGGGATACAGCGTGAAGCTGGTAAACGTAAAATAATTAAAATTTAATATTTTCGTACAATAGACGAAGTATAATGAAGGAAACAATGGCAATCGAAGCCTTGCGTATTCGATTACTTCATTAACAGTGAAGCAGCGGTTTAGAAAATTATTTGAAGAAAATTCTTATTTTTCACATCAATATCTAGTCATTATGGTGTCCTTTCAGAATATAATTAATTGTTCATGATAATTTAATAACAACGACACTGGGTCGTTTGTATTTAGAAAATTACAAAAGTAATGGTCTTAATTTAACTAATTATAATATTACCGAATTGTATATTTCTATGTGAGGTCGTCGCTGCGCAACTACCAGCCTGCGCCTTAAAGAAAATAATTAAAAAAAGGAGTTCAGTAAGAATAATCAAATTATACTAATTCGATCATTACTAGTAAATAAAATTTAATGAAATAATTTGTATTAATTATAACCAATAATGGGTACCTCCACAAGTATAGACAAAAGCAAGTTAATGAAGTGTAAGCACGGCGTTGAGTTCCGCCACTCAACACGCAATGCATCAAGAAATTAGCGGAATGTGGGGAACGGCGTACTGTGCTGTGTGCGGGATACAGCGTGAAGCTGTCAAAACTTCAGCTTTGCTAAAATGACGTAGGTCTGGGGGCCCTGGGTTCTTGTCTCTGGGATATTACCTTGTAAAATACATAGCGTAGACGCATTTGACCAATTTTTTTTATTTTAATTTGATAAAAACTATTAATAGATACGTTAAAAAAAAATATGGTTGGTCTATGCTACGAATTTGATTTCATGTTTACCTTCTCTTGGAACTCATTGACGACATCTGTATTTCCTATGACTAACAATGTGGAAGTCTTCAAAACCAGTTACCTACTAGGCAAGCGTGGACCACCGTAGACCACATAATCCCTTATCAGGCTTAATGCGGTCAAACGCAAGTATGTTCAAAATAAAAAAAGGGTTCAAGTTTATACTCCTATTAGGTATATTGATACATAACAAAGTTAAAATCATGGTTTGCCAAATAGCACGAAGTCTAAAAGGCAGTCTTATTCGCAACAAGTGACAGGTTAACTCCCTTACAAGATAAATTGTTGGTTTCCTCTTTAGATAAGGCAAAGTGTTTAACACCGCAACCCAGCGCGCGTTATCACGATGTAGGGTGTAAGTGTAAAATTATGGTGACACGCCAAATTCTTTTTCGAAGCACTAAAGAAAAATCATGTTTGCTATTGAATAAAAACAATATTTTCTATGACTATAAAAACGACGGTTATAAGTTCAATTTCTACTCATGAAAAAAACTTATTTTAATGTTCTCACTCTTACATTACTCAATATGCAATGTCCCGAAAGTTTGGTAGGAAAAATATTTATTATATACCTACCGTAGGTATTTAAATTTGATACAGGTTCTTTGTTCCATTTTTTTGAATAGGTAAAAATCGAAGACGAACCAAAACACGTGCAAGCAAAGCAGCTGTCAATAATTTACTGAACATTCAAAATGGCCGAATTTGTCAGCATAAGTGAGAGACATGTGTACCAACATAACGTCGCAAAAAAATCGAAATTCGAATATACGCAACCCGCGAAAATTCGAAATTCGCGATACTTTTTGAACACACCTCGTACATACCATACTTACTTTTTTTCAACCTCTTACATTTTTAATATAATTATAGTCTATATTTTATGCAAAATTTATCAGTGTAGAAATTTTCTTACCCGTCTACTGTATCAGAAACAAATTGTAATTTTCACTTATACAAATAAATAAGAAGAATAAATAAATAAATAATAGAATTAACAAAATCTCATTACGAATTCAATTTGATCTTAATTTTCCCAGCTTCAAATTGTTTATTTAGAAAACGCTTAATTTAGAACCCATAGGCAATAAATTATAATTTATTGGTCTTACTCTTCAAAATTAATTCATCTCACAGCAATCTTGTCTATAAATTGCAAAATAACATTTCAAATTCAAAGACGTTTTATACATATATTTTTTTAAATATTTAAAAAATCAGCTTCACGCTGCATCCCGCACACTACAGGGTAGGCAGAGGTAACATAGTATTAAGACACTCCGTTCCCCACTTTCTGCCGAATTCTGGAGGCATTGCGTGTTGAGTGGCAGAACTCAACGCCGCGCTTGTCCCCGCCACCAGAGCAAAGAAATGGAAATATAAATTTAAGTAAATATTTCATCTCCTTGAGCGGGAATTGAACCCACAACCACTCGATTTTACAGTCACACTTTGTGCCCCTGCGCCACGACTGGCCTCAAAAAAATATAAGTTCATAGTATATTTCTTTTTCATTTCAATGTACATATATATACAATAGTTGTTTTTGAAGATATCGGTGCGACCATGCATAAACCCAAACGTAATGTTTGGATTTATGCTTTCGATTCGTTAAACCTCATATTCTCGAACGAATGAATTGCTATAAATATATGAATGTTTATTTATTAATACCTGTCGAATATGTTATTATTTTATATGGTAATTTATAAAGAGTGTTTATGTCATTACCACTCTAAATGAAACCACAGCTTTAACCACTCGAACTAAAAATCGAATACTAATTAAACAGAAAAAAAAATCCAAACATGAAAAAGTAATTATTTCGAACAAAATAATTAATAAAATTATCGTTCTAAAATAAAGCGCCATTTGTCAAGAATGGCGCACATACGCCCAATATTAAGGTTATTAATATTGGGCGATAGACACAAACCTATCAAAGCGAAAACGCCGGACACGCGTTGGACGTTGAATTGCGTAAAAAAAGAGAGATATATATACCTTTCTCGTTTCTTAAAAAAATATGAATAACATAAACGAACGGACTAAAGAACCTATTCAAAATATTTCTTTGCATATTAAGTCATTCTTTATCACTGTGTTAAATAATTACGAATTAAGCTAGACTGTTACGAAGGTAATCTTCACCAACAATTCAATTTTGTTTACTTTGTAGTTAGTACTATGAACAATTATACTTTGAAAATACGTAAATTTATCAACAGTCAAATAAATAAGACGTTTCTAAAGTCATTCTTTTGAACTTACAATTGAACTGTTACCATTCGAACATTGTTAAAAAATACTACTATATTTATGTTAAATTTATTATAAGTATAGATTACACTTACATGACGTAATTAACGTTTAGCAAATAATAACTCAACAATATGTTTTATGCGTTATCAACATTCATTATCATATGTAGTCAATAGATTGCGTATGTTTCTTTTTTTTTTCAAATATAAATATCTTTAAAACTTTAAGTACATTATTTTTTGATAGAGTGTAGCGGTAACCTTTCCAAACTACAAAAATATTTTTTTATGCACAGCGCCATCTATTTAAATTTCACCTAACATAAAATTATATTAACCGAAAACGATGTTGTGCTAAAGTATTAAAATGATTAATATTCCTCCCGTCGTAATTATTGTTTAATTCCACAGGATGTTTTTAGCGTTATCAAGATTCGTTAGTACCTACTATTTGTTGTCAATAGATAGCGTTACGTGTATCGATCTTTTACTATCTCAAATATAAACTTCTTGAAAACTTAAATACTTATATCTTTTGATAGAGTGAAGCGATTACAATGAAATAAACATTAAAAGCTACTTTGATTTATTTGAAATTTTTATGTATAAAAGTTGCTTAAATTTGTTGTGTACTTTTTACGTGATACGTGTTGACATAAACAGATAAACAGACAAACAGATAAACAGACAAACAGACAAAAATTCCAAAAATGTTGAAAATGGATTCTGTTAATTATCCTTTAACACCCTGGCAAATTTTTCTTTAAATATTTTCAATGTACAGAAACGACTTTTCTACAGATTTATTATAAGTATAGATATAGATTTGGTACGAGTGTTTATGTGCATCATATTTATTAGTACCGTAGTACTTGAGAGCTTGACTGGACCGCTGCCTTCCATCAGCTACCCACCCCCATATGTATCAAATAACGGTTGTGACACTCGGGACATATGCTCACAGTCAGCCACATATTGCTAGCATTTCTTCAGGGTCAGAGTACCTTCTTTCCTACTCAACCGGAGTCGCTGTAAAAGCCAGTAGGGCTAACAGCATTATCCCCAAGTTCGAAAAAAAAGAAAAAAACAACTCAGGATATCCAGACATACATGACTCCGAATCGATTTGTATTAATCATAATGAACTATGCTAATTGTGTGTATTGCCATTTATATTATTATTATTATTTTTTTATTTTACTTTTCTTTCTCAAGGTACTATTACATAGTGAAGGAAGTAGAAAGTAGAGAACGATCCCAAAATTCCTACATAATCTTAAATTTTACTACAATCTCAAACGAGCAGGTTAAAATTTGTATGAAATTAAACGTCAAGCACATAAACATCTTAACAAGTAACATTTAAAAAATATATATCAACACACACAAAACAAAACTTACAACTGAAAAGTATTTAAGTTTTTCAACCATCGAGTCGTTAATCACAAATATTTTATACATCTACATCATTAGTCTACACAGCGCACCTTTTTATGAATACTTCAATGTAAAATAGCTAGACCTGTTAAACTTGGTGGCGTAATGAGTGGTGGAACATTAGCCCCTTGTGCTTATGTATAAGAGTTGATTTTTGTTTGGTGGTGTCCAGGATTGCGTGCTAGCCACTCCAATTAAGGGGCAAGCAAAGTGCGACGAGTGCACGTAAGCAGGTCGGGCGATATAACGTTAAAACACGACTTTTAAACGAGACTGCCTACATTTTCATGAGGTTTTCAGCTTTATTTTTTTATTTTTTTTTTTTATGTTACACACGAAATGCGAACTACATAAAAATAAGCATTACCATAAAATTATATGAAATGAGACGGCTATTTCCAGAGGTTTTTAAATATTTACAATTTCGTATGTGAATACGTTTATTACAATTCTTTTGTGAACGCACTTTCAGCTAGTTATTCAAATGTTTGTAATTACGTACACTGTTGTTTTTTTATATGCAAATGCAATATTTATTTTTTTAAACTTCACGCTCTATTCAACATGTAGCAAAGTAGGCAGATGGATTCTAGTGTTAAGACACTCCGCTCCTCACATCTCGCCGAATTCTGAAGATATTGCGTGTTGAGTAGCGGAGCTCAACGCCGCGCTACACCTTTACATCAGAGCAAAGAAAAAAATATATAAACTTGAATAAATATGAGGTACATTTTTGTCGAGTGAGGATCGAACCCAGAACCAGTCGCGCTTACGGTCATATATTTGTGCCCGTGCGCCACGACTGGCCTCCTCTATACTTAAATTTAATAATAATAAATGGCATCGTTAGGTACTAGGCAAGCTAATAACTAACTAACGTAGAATATTGTACACTACCGCTCAAATCCCTTTCGTTTGTTTCCCAATCCTCCTTTGGGATTTGTTCTATTTTAAAATATATGTGAATATTTCCCAGCTTTCAAACAACGGGAGTTTTTTTTTAGCTTCGACAGCTAAAACGTAGTTATATTACATTGTATATGTTATATGTATAGGTATATTCTCATTGTTTACTTCGTTTGATGGAGGACATGGATGTAAATAAAAAATATTAAATAATAATGGCACAAAAAATGTTAAATAAATGAAGCACAAATAAAGCACAAGTAAGACTGTAAACACGACTGGTTGTGGGTTCTATTCCACATTAATATTTTCATTTCTTCGCTCTGGTGTCGAGTTCTGCCACTTAACACACAATGTCTCTAGAATTTGGCGGAAAATAGAGAACGGAGATCTTAACACTTGGTTCTCCTCTATCTATATATATAGAAAATTCTCCTCTATCTATATATATATATATATAGAAAAAACTGCCATGAGCGGGATATATCTCGCACACGGCAGGGCAGGTAGAGAACCAAGTGTTAAGATCTCCGTTCTCTATTTTCCGCCAAATTCTAGAGACATTGTGTGTTAAGTGGCAGAACTCGATATATATATATATATATATACAATATATATTTTGTACAAAGTAGTAAGTAAGTAGTAAAATCTCATCGTAACAGGGTGGACGGATTGCTTAGATCTCTAGAACGGTCGGACGTGTTATCCAATTTTACGTTTGCGTTACATTTCAAATGCACTAGTACTAGTACTAGTACAGTGTGGAAGTGTCAGCACCACTTTAAACCACAGTTTTAACTACTCTATAACAACTTAATACAATTATTTATATATATAATTGTCTCATATTCATTAACTTGCAAACAGAGTCTTTATTCTATGATCTAACAAGCCAGTCGATTTAAGTTTAACTGTTGAGTAGCTTAAAAACACTTTATTAGACACAAAATTAAACATCATGTTGGTCACAAATAGAGCTGATATTCTGATATTTTTTTAACGTCACTGCATGGTACGCAAAGGGAACCTAATATTAAGATTTTCGGCCACGACTGGCCGCAACTGATAAAATTTAATCATATAAAAGAGGCAATATTCAATTTACACACATACTATAAGGCTGAGTGGACGCCTCATTATCCCGTTTAATGATCTCAGCCGGGCTACATTTCCAGGACTTAATTACCTCTAATCTGGTATTCCCGAATCCACCACAAACCTCACAATTAAGGCCAGTATGCATAAATGCTTTGATAACTCGTAATTGCGTATGGTAATTTTAAATCGGCTTATAATTTATTGCGAAAAATATGAAAAATTGTGGGAATTATTGTGATTAATAATTTAAAGTATGTGACAAAAATTCTTTTATTTACACAATTTCTAATAAATAAACTTTTTTATAAAAAAAATTAAATCAAATCAGCTTCACGAACCTAGTGTTAAGACACTCCGTCAGTCGGGCTGTATTGCCAATTTTCTTAAAGAATCCATATTTATCCTAAAAATCACAAATTCTCAAATATCTACCGAACCACGGAAAACATCCATAAGGGTGAAATCGATAGATACTGAGGTCCTCCACTCATAGACAACCGTTGATCCGTCAATCGCGTTACACCCTGTATATCAGCAATAATACACAAAGTAAAAAAATTATCATGATAATTTTAAGAATTAATGAATAAAAAATAGAAAGGAACAGATTTTCAGAAAGGAAGAACAACTTTATTGAAATAGAATGTATAGAATTTTTTCTTAGAATCTCAACGTAAACATATCATTAAGGCTATAAAGTATTTTCTTTTAAAAAGCATCTAAAGCACATCAAAACAGCCTTGGCGCAAATGGAAGGAAAATCTTAAGTATATTACCTTAAATGGGACGAAAGAAATGTGAATGTTGATTTAATTTAAAAGAAGTAGATACGTGAGGCGTATAAAACGAACAATTTTGAAACCGCAATTCTATCCCTTTTATTCTGAAAGAGTTGTAGGCGGACTCTGCCAAATAGCGACGAAAATTCCATATCGTGTGTGCTCGCCACTGTTGCGTGCCTCACGTTTTCAGGTCACACGAACATCAAAAAATAGAATCAAATCAATTTTTTGTGCCCGAACTGACGAAAAATATTACATTTTTTTTTGTAGTTAATTAAAACTACAACTAAATAATTTTAAGCATGTTTTTTATGTTAAACTAGTGGTTGCCCACAAATTCGTTTGCCCGGCCTTTTTTACCCACATGCTGCTTCCATTTACCACCCGTAGAACATAGTGTCCAGACACTCTGTTTTCCACTTCCCATCCAAATTCAATTCACTGCGTCAACATGCTGAGAATTCAACACTTGCAACTCAACTCAATTCTCAACTATCACGTTTTATCTTATGGGAGCAGTAAATAAAAATAATTTAAGTATTATTGCTTGGCTGGGTGGAGATCGAATTCACAACGATCGCAGTGCCAGTCAAACACCGTTCCACGGTGCCACGATATTCTCAATTATTTTCTTATTTTTTTTATTTGTTATATTGAACAACTATAAATTAAGCGCATTTTTACTATTTTTTATTTTTCACTATTGATGTGAAAGATCTAAGCGCAGGTATAAGCAGGATCGTTGGCGTGGCGACGGTTGCCCTATATATATAGTAGTATATAGTCTATATCAGTGCACTGTGTGGCGACGGGTCGCCACGCTATACTAATGTATTCATATAAAATGAAAATAATTAAGTTATGGCAATTTGAAATTTATATCGAATTTTTATATTAAATGAAAATAAATGTTTATAAGACGCCACTCGTGGCGCAGGGGCACAAAGAGCAAGTGTAAAATCGACTGTAATGTGTACTTTCATTTCTATAATAATCTTGTCTTATACATATTACTTATACGAACACAATTTTTCACATCTGACAGGCGCCCTGTGACGCCTATAGTTTCTTATATTACTGACTATCTTTTACAAAGGCGGCATTTCATTATTTTTTATAGTTTTACTAGACTACTACGTATCTACATCAGGTGTGAACGTCTTTAAAATAAAATATAACCTAGGTCCTGTCTAGGCCTAATAAATATATACAAAAGTTTCATTAATTTTTAATGAAAATCATTAACCGGATTATGAAAATGTTTCAAACACCGGGTTTTCAAAAGTGTACCATACGCGAATATATGCAATTAACTAGATTTTTTTTTTACTGTTTGTATAACTTTTTGACTATTTAATAAGAACTTTCTTAGAAAACCCTTTTTTTATCGTAACGGGATTTAAGCCCGAGCCTCTTGGAAACAACCCGAACTGACCAACAACGCACTCTGACCAATAAGGCATACGATCTTATCAAGTTACGTCGAAATTCTTATACATTTGTTAGAAATTATTTGTTGTTAGCGCCTTTGTAGATGAAATTTCCGCGACCCAAAGATTCTAATCTCTAAATATCTTTAATTTCTTCGAATTATCATTAGATAAGAGATATATGTATATATTTTTTAACATTAACATTTAAAGTTAAAGTGTTATCCACACTTAGGAAAGAAAGAAAACAATGAAATAATTTTTCCAAAAAAAGTATGTTTTTTTCCTAAGTGTGGAAAAGAACACTTTAAAAGTAAAAAAGAAATATAGATATCTATTTCTTATTTAACTTCTATTATGATTTATACTATTATACGTGCTTATACAAATAATTTCAAATAAATTAAAAATCTTTTACACTATTCTAACAGGCAAAAGTATAAAAACAAATATTATATTATATTTTTAATAAAATTGTTACTATACTTCATAACTTAAAACGCGTACGAGAGTATTGACTGCTCTAAAAACCTGACGTGAAAATGGTTTTAAGCTTAAATAAAGAAAAAAATTGGAAACAAGCTTTTATTTTTTTCTATTTTCCAGAACCTTTGGTGCACGACTTTAACGAGCACTCTTTTAATTTTTCCAAACCACTACATAGGTTAAATGATTTATAGTAAAAGAAAAAAATGTTTTAGCCATTCATGAAGTGTGTGTTGATGCCGTCGTGGAGCACAAGCGCGTGACTGTTGTGGGTTCGATCCCCACTAGGGGGAATTAATTATTATTTATAAATATTTTCATTCCTTCGTTTTGGTAACAAGCTAAAACGCGGCGTTGAGTTTCGCCACTCAACACGCTATGCCTCCAAAATTTAGCAGAACGTGGGGAAAAAAGTTTCTTAACACTAGGTTCCCTCTGCTTACCCTGCTACATGCGGGACACAGCGTAAAGCTGAAAAAAAAATTGTTGAGATTGTGATGTCGATTGTACATAAATGAAACCACATCAAAGCATTGAAAAGTAGTACAATTTAACATGAACAAAAGGATTGTTCTTTATACAAAAGAATAAATTTACATCGGTCTACTTGAAGAAAGTAACGATATTTCTTCGGTGTTCGAATGGAAAATAATAATGAATATTAATCGATTTAATTTTTTTCAATTTAAATATACATAATATTATATATAAAAAAATCAGTGGCTGCCTGCGATTTTATTTGCGTAGACTTTTTGGAGCTTCACGCTGTATCCCGCACACAGCAGGGTAGTTTCCGCAAATCTGGAGGCATTGCATGATGAGTGGCGGAACTAAACGTCGCGCTTTACCTCGACACCAGAGCGAAGAAATGAAAATATAAATTTACATAAATATTTCATGTCCTCCGGTGGGATCGAACCAACAACCAGTCGATATTGCAATCACACTTTATGCCACTGCGCCACGACTAGCCTAAATTATTTATTCGTAAAAATATAAAATGTACAGTACATGTACAATTTTTCCTGTTTTATTACAGTATAGATAGATAGATATATCTATTATCTATAGATATATATGTATCTATACGACGTCTCAGCTATTTTTTGCTCTACATCGTCATCCGTAAAGATTATACGGCGCAATTCAATAAGCTGGTACAGTCACGGTTCGTCGCGGTCGCCATCCAATTTACCTTCGAACTCTATGCGCAAAAGCTGAATCTATGGAAACCAATGTTTTAGTATAAAGTTATAACAAGGTGATTAATTTGTTGGTGAATTCTGAAATTAGATTATAACGAAATAATATTTGTTTCATGTTTCTATAGAGGACTATAATGAAATTTACATTAGGTTAGGCTATTTATTTATATATTTTATAAGTAAGTATATGTAAAACATCTACTAAATTGGATATATGTATTATATTTCTAAAAAATATCAGTAGCTCAGTACAATTACGTTTGTAATTTGTATGTATGACTAATGTAAGATAATAATAATTTTTAAAGTGGAAACCAAAAAATACTTGTGCTTCTTTGTTTTTCTAATTCATCTCAAGCACTTAAACTCAATTTACCAAAATGTAAAAAATATTTGTCTTTAATTTATAACGAATTATAAAGCGCAAAAATGTCTCGTACCACTTTAAGAAGTAGAATTAAGTACATTTTTTTAATGCTAAGCCTACATTGAGCTTATAAATAATTTTATTGTGGCGGTTATAGTATTTTTTGTTAAAAATTCATAACAAAAGTTGTTGGAAGCATTCACGCTGCGGTATAAACTTTACTCTCTCATCACAGATTTACCAACTTTCTAGCGATGTGCGTCGTTTTTCCTGTGTGTTTTGGCGTTACGGAACTACAATGGAAAAACAAAATAAAAAAGAAACAAAAGCTGAAACTTTTACTATTCTATAACACATTTTTTTTTCATATTCTACTACATTTTTAAAAGCAAAGCTAGTACGTATTTTATATTTGAAGTTGCCTACAGTCATCATATTGAATTTAAATCGTAAAGTTAATTATAAAAGTTAATATGTCAACGAAAGTGTCTAAATGGGAACGGAGTGTTAACACTAGATTTCCAAGTTCCCTCCGCCTACCCCTGCTATGTGCGGGATACAGCGTGTAGCTAAGAAAAAATATTATTTTAAATGAAATATGTAATTTGACACAATTATTAATTACATTTTCGATCCGCTTGTGCCCGTGCGTGTCAGACGTGGCGATTTCCACTCAAAGATGGTGGTTCAATTAACTCGTAGTTCGGTTCCCACTCAAAAAGAAAAATGCATAATATTTTCATTTCCTCGCTCTGAGAATAAGACGCTGCGTTCAGTTCAGACCTCCAGAATTCAGTAGAAAGGGGAGAACGGAAGTGCCTTAATGGGAACGCAGTGTCTTAATGGTAACACTAAGTACCTAGGTTCCCCCTGCCAGCTTGGTGCTGGGCTATACTAGGTACTTCGGATTGATATTTACAATATTTTGTGTCTAATATAATAAAAAAAATTATGATCAATAAAAATTATAATCTACTCATAATTATTCAAAATCAATATAAAAACACTAAAAACAACATACGATGCAAAATATCTAACATAAAACGTAAACAACTCAAAACTATCCAATATTTGGCTTGTATGAGTACATCGCCATATTGCTAAGCCATCGTTAAGTAATAAATACGTGAATGGACGCTAACAAGGCAGTTTCAGTACAGACATTGTAAACATGATCAGACAACTTTGGATATTAGAGTCCAAGAGAAATGGTTCATTAATTGTTGCAAAATGTTCCACTACAATACTTGTTGTTGTGGATAAATTGGGGATAAAATTTCTATAACAAATTACTTCTTATATAAGTATTCTTCTTAGATAAATGCTTGTAACATTCAATTATATTACATATTGGCTGTGTTGCGTTAATTGATTTGTGTTTGTTTGTTACGCTTTCACGTCAAATCTGCTTAACCGATTATCGTGAAACTTTGTACACATATTCTTAGAGGTATTAGAAAGGACATATTATACTTTTTATTAAAAAAAAATATATTTAAAAATATACATACTCTTTAGTTATAACATACTAAGTTTAAGCGAGCAAAAGTGCGTTTGAGTGTCTAGTATATTATAATTCATTTTAAACTGATTTTTTAGATAATCACCTATCCATAACTATTAAGATGACAATGTCACCCTTTCTTTTAATATACCTAGAAATCAATTTATTTTATTATGCTATTTGCCGAAATATAAGTATATCGAGGAATATGTACGATTAACTAAAGAGTACGATTAACTCAATGTGACATTGGCGAGATGATTAGTGCTGAACTGGCAAGCTCAGGACGGTACAAACAAAGAACAATAACAATATGTGGAAAAGAAACGTATAATTTAAAGAAGCGCTTTAAAGATATAGATAATAAACAAAGTATACAGTACAAACAAGTGGACAAAGTAGAAGTACTAAATTGCATATATAAATTACTACCATGCTAAATTACTTATTTTAAAATATTTTACTTTTTACTAATATATTATAAATATGAAAGTTTGTGAGGATGGATGTTTGTTCCTTAGGAAATATAAAAATATTTCATTTCGTTGAGTGGGAATCGAACCCACAACCTGTCGAGTTTACAGTCATACTTTGTACTCCTGCGTCGCGACGGGCCCAAATTAATATTTAAAAAAAAGTTTAAACAGGCGAAGCCGCGTTAAGACCGCTAGTTTCAGAACACATACGAAATTTATTTAAAAAAAAGTACAATACTTATGTAATTTTCATTTAAATCTCGAGTGGAACGGAATACTTTGATTACACAAAGCGAACGTTTCATATTAATTACCATTCAAAATACATGAAAATAAGGACATCCGATATGAGATTAAAGTGGAAATAGAAATTAATTAAACACGGGAAAAAATATTCGCTTCAAAATTGTATTTTAGGGGAATATGCTAATCCTGTTAATTACTGTCAGCCGTCCTCAGAAGCGGAGAAAAATACGTCGGCGGGCGGTGAGTTATGGAGAACATTAATATTGTGCGCACTTCCTCCCGCTAACCGCCAATTTACCAGCCTAAGCCCGCACCAGACCGCTAAGTAGGAGAATCATTAAAAACATCTGGATCAAAGAAAAAGTCTAATTATACAGCCAGTTTGAAAATGTGATCTAATATTTACAGTTGTGATTAGGCCTTTGCTTTGTAATGTATAATTATAAAGTATGTTAATTGTATTATAAGAACATGTATTATAGAACAAAATTAAAATTAAAATAAATCAGCAGTATAGGCAGAGGGAACCTAGTGTTAAGACACTCGCGCTTTGCCCCAACACCAGAGCGAAGAAATGAAAACATAAATGTAAATAAATATACTGGAACAAACCAAAATCATTACACATTTTTTTTTCAGCTTAACACTTTATCCCGCATGGAGCAAGGTAGGCAGAGGGAGTCCAGTGCTAAACTGCTCTGCTCTCCAATATATATATTTTTATATATACATCAAATAATGGAATACAGTACAGAGTAAATCAGCTTTAAAAACTGCCAGTGCTCATTTAGCTTTGTACACGTTACGTTTAACCATATTTATAAAATTCGTGATATTGACACAATATGTACATACGTGTATACGCAACCACTGGATTAATCTTTTAATATGTTGTTTGATTATTTTTTAATCCGTTTCTACATGAAATGATAATGTAATATTAATGATTAACTGACAAATTAAAATTGAATCAAATCAGCTTCACGCTGTATCCCGCATACAGCAGGGTAGGCAGAGGGAACCTAGTGTTAAGACACTCCGTTCTCCACTTTTCGCCGAGTTCTGAGAGCATTTCGTGTTGAGTGGCGGAAGTCAACGCCGCGCTTTGCCTCGACACTAGAGCGAAGAAATAAAAATATAAATGTAAATAAATATTTCACTTCCTCGAGTGGGGATCGAACCCACAACCAGTTGATTTTACAGTCACACTTTGTGCCCCTGCGCTACGACTGACCTGCTACTGCCTACTTACTGCTAAATAATTATCCATTTACTGATTGAAATTACAAAAATTGTTAACAGTAAAAGTAAAGTATAATATTCTTTATTGTTCTACTAGCAATATAACATGACATAAGTACCAATACAACAGTATATATACAGTATGTTATATATAACATTAAATATATCATTAGTATTTATAACCTAAAAAAAATAATGTGTATGTCCGAGTCGCCTAACCACATGACATTTCAACAAAACCGCTTGATTATAAATTGGCTGTGAGTATATAAAAAAAAATAGATTATTTATTTGATATAACATGACAAAATTACTTAAATAATAATAAAAGCTGTTTTAAATCTAAATAGTAGTTTAAGTAAAATTTCACCCTAAATTTCATAGAAATGGTACGACAGGATCATGTCGGTTAGTTGAAGCATGTTCGTATGTTCCCTTAGGCGATGTCACTCGATTGCATCGTCTCTCCGTACCGTTTTCCGAGCAAAACATGCATCAGTTCGTTTAGTAAATATCGAGTTTCTAATAGAAATCATTTTACTAAAAATTATATTATAATATTTTTTTTAATAACGCTGTATTCCATACTATACACGCTGCATATTATAATAGGCTAGTCAGAGGGAACCTAATGTCAAGACACTCCGTTCCCCACTTTCCACTGAATTCTTGGAAGTTGAGTGCTTAGGGCGGAGCTCAAAGCCGGACCGGTGTCTTGGCGCCAGAGCGAAAAAATTAAAAATATTAATAAATAATAGTTCATTTCCCCGAGTGGGGATCAAACCCACAACCATTGCGTTACAGTCACTCCCTTGTGGCACTACGCCACGACGGCCACTTTAATTCAATTTCAGTGGTTTTACGTATTTTTCTATTTAAGAATACTAATATTTTTGAATAAAATATAATTTTAGGTAAATATAATAGTTTCTTTATATTTTTATTCAACCCCACTAGTGTTACGCGCTGTTGGCACTGACAACTGTTTTATTATTGCAAAACCGAATTGTGGCGTGAGTGAGGGACGGGCTGACAGAGGTTGGTCCTAAATTATATCGTGATTTATAAATTTTACTTTCACTTCATAATTCATATACTATTTATTGGTCCGTAAAGCTTTACAGTTCAGCGTCTAGAAAAGTATTTACTTGACGTAGAAAAAATCTAAAAAAAGGGATAAAAGATTTTTTACGAATATTTATTTGTTTTCTTCAGCTTCACGATTCTGTATCTCGATCACAGCAGTGTAAGCAGAGGGAACCTAGTGTTAAAACAATCCGTTCCCCATTTTCCTCCGAGTTCTGGAGGCGTTGCGTATTGAGTGGCGGAACTCAATGCCGCGCTTTGCCTCGACGCCAGAGCGAAGAAATGAAAATATAAATATAAATAAATATTTCATTTCCTCGAGTGGGGACCGAACTCACAACCAGTTGATTTTACAGTCACACTTTGTGCCTCTGCGCCACGACTATCCTCTTGTATTTATTGAGGCTAGTCGTGGCGTAGGTATAGGTCGATTTACACTAAAAAAAAAAAAATATTCGGCGAAGTAAAACAAACATTTTGATATTGTAGTAAGGTTGTTGTAGCATTAGCTTGACACCGACTTAAAAATTATAAAATCTTTCTTTAATTATTTTTGTTTAACAAAATCAAAGTAAATTTTACTTTATGTTAAGTAAATTTATTTTTCACATTTTTGTGTATTGTTTGAAGTCGGTTTTTTTTTGTTAAAAATTATAATATATTTAATGTAAATTTATCGGTTTATTGTTATTTGTTTAATAATTTGGTGTTCATCTTTATCAAAATAAATACAATAGTCACCTTTAGCCTTACCAATTCCAATTTTCTTGAATAAAATTATATTTTACTGTACATTTTTCTAATAAATACTTAAGGAGATATCACTGATTCAAAATGAGCTAGCCTACGAGCCTTAAGGTATGACCGACCCGAACGGGCAGACGACGTTGACGGTTTTGTAAATTTTTATACATTTTCGATCTACAGTACTGTTAATTTTTATGTGGTTTTTGCTGTTTATTAGAAATTTTTATTTTTCTTTGGTTCTCTTCGCTTATTTGAGTAGTTTAATTTTTAAGTGTGGTGTAAGTTTTGGCCCTGCGCGGCGTCACCCGCTACTTTTTATTTAATGTTATTTAAGTGTATTTAAGAAAGAGTGGTTGGTTGTTTCAGTTCAGTATCTATACCGTTCTTATACAATTAGTAAATCGTAATTTTAATCTTTTGGGATTTTATTTGATATTGCTCACAAAAATGATCGTATTTAATATAGAAAAATGTTTACTTATTTATATAGTAGATACCTATTTACGCGCGCACGGGAAACGTTAAAAACCGTTTTTCCCGGGTATGTCCTTGTCCCGTGGAAATTTCAGAATAAAAAGTAGCCTACGTTTTGATCCATAATCTCCTCTATCGGTCTATAAAGCCTCATAAAAATGTGTTCAGCTGTTTTGGACACTAGCTCGGAGAAATAGAATAACAGACAGAAAGAGACAAACAATATAAAATTGTTTTTGTTTTGTATTTGTGTATCATGTAAATAACCACATGCACTTGCAAACACATAGTTACTTTCAAATCACAAAGAGACTACTCAATTTTATTTATATGAAACGGTCAATGCAACGAAAGTCTTGCAATTATCAATTATTTTTTGTCACAAAATGCCTTATTGTGATTTATTTATAAGGCAATGTATACATGGTGTCGTCGACTTTTATTAGAACGACTGAAATTGAATATTTTTGTAGTACGATGTACTTGCATATATTTTATTATTTCTGTAGCGCTCGCGGTTGGATGTCGTTCATTATTATTGTTGTTATTTCATTATGTAAGAAATACACCGTAATGGTTCGTTATAGCCTATACTACATAATATGTCTACTATCTCTTAAGGATAATCCACAGTAACCATTTTTGTGTTTAAAAATAAAGAAGGAATAATTGCGAAACAATTTCAACCGTACAACATTATTTTTTAACCGATTAAATATGTTAGATATATTGTGCGCTTTATACAGATTTAAATCGGATTTTACAGCATATGTCTTTTATAGAGTCTTTATGTGCATCATATATATTAGTATCGTAGTACTTGACAGTTTGACTCGACCGTTGCCTTTAGAGTTCTGCACCCACTATATAGACGAAATGACGGTTGCGACACTCGGGACGACAATACATGAACTCGTCTCGATTAATATGGTATTAAAAATATATAGATTATATTCTTCATAATTAACTATGCTATTTATGTGTATTGCCATGCATATTTTATTTTATTTATTTATTTATTTATTTTTAACTTATACCCAAGGTACATACTGTTACAGTTATCCAAAAATCATATATTGTAGCGAACATATTGTAATTCTTTAAAAAATCTAAATAAAACTCGGCGACAGTATATATCTTCGCATAACATTATTATTATTGTACTATTCTATTTCGTGTTACTTTTATTTTAATAATTTCAAATATTTATTTTACATTGACAATATAGCTGGTTTTATTTAGTTTCTTTTATTATATATATATATATATATTTTACTTATTTTGTTTGCTTATTTCAATTATTCACATATTTTTTTTAATAATAAGAATCATCTCTACTTTTTCGCTTTATTTTTATTATTAAGCCTATTTTTATTATATTTCCTAAATCCTATTGAAAACTGAAAATAATTTCATAAATATATTAAATAAATATTCGTATAGCTCAAGCGGGCGAAGCCGCACATGTCCGCTAGCTTTTATATAAGCACACACGTATGTATTACCCACACATACCTACAAACTTTTTTAAATTACTTCAACATCAGCTATAGCAAGCACACCTAAACCAGAACAAGAAACATAATCAGCCACAATTACTAGAACAGAAAAGAAATCGAGGGAATTGCAAATGAAATAAAATGCTTTAAAATGTAAATGTTAACTTGGAACTGGAGAGTGGCGAGAAATTGCATTCTGTCAGCAACCGGCGGTACTGTTTACATGGGACAGACAATATGGCGGCTAGACTTACTCTGTATATAAATTAAAAGATAGTTAGGTATGGAAGTACTTTAAAGGAATTGGGTGACGCAGTTTATTTCGGTTTCTTACTAAGAAATATATTTTGTCTTTATCTTTAGAAGTTCTTAAGCAAATTGGGTCAGTGATTTGTTTTCTTATTTTCACGTGATAACCCATTTATTTAATATTATCATTATAAATTATGAGGCCAGCCGCGGCACAGAGGTGCAGAGAGGTGCGTGTGATTGTAAACGCGACTGATTGTGGGTTCAATCACCACTCGAGTAAATTGAAATGTGTACTTAAATTTATATTTCTCGTGTCTCTATTCTCTCAGAATTCGACGGAAAATGGGAAACGGAGTGTCTTAACACTATGTTTCCCCTGCCTATCCCGCTGTGTGTGGGATGCAGCGTGAAGCTGATTTATTATAACAGAATTATTATAGTTGTGAAAGAATTCTTTCTTTTTAAAGTTCTTTAAGTTATTCTTTTCTTTATTTTTTAATCGTTTAAAGAAATTGCGTGGAGTAACTCAAACGGCGTTTTGTTTAATCCAGCTGACGATATCTTGTCGGTGGTATCTTCCTAATGACCAAAACATTTTTGTCCTATCTTTTATATAATTAAATTGATCGTTACAAGACTTTTAATGCAGAGATTATACAAATTTCGAATTAATCTTTTACGTAACACAATAGCTAAGATTGTGATTTTTTTTATGTTAATATATAATATTATATATTTCCTTTTTTATATGGATACATTTTATATTACAAAAAAGAATCTAAATATAATAAAAAAAACAAAGTCTACATAATCTCCAAACACTTTAATCTACCATGCGAACAAAAGTTCAAAGAAATTACAAACAGGCTCCAAAACGTTGCTGGTCGGGACGTGTTGAGGATACAGTCGATTTGGGCCATGACAGCCATTCCATAGAACTTTATATCTCGTAAAAATAAATGTAAAAATATAATCGACGTGAAAACACCTGCAGGAAAATTGCTTTTATTTTACTAATATTATGACAACTTGATAACGATAAGAATAAAAGCAATTCTATGAACGTAAAAATTATATTAAAATACATTATTATAATACAAATGGGGACGCGCAGCTTCGCCCGCTTATTCGCACCCTTAGGGGTGAATTCTAAAAAAACCACTAAACATGTGTTCAATAAAATATTTTTAACAGTTTGTATTGATTTTTTTATACAAATCGGTGGTGATTTAAATACTTTTCCATATAAACTTTCAACATTTGAACCCTTAGGGGGTGAATTCTAAAAAAATTATGAAACATGTGTTCAATGAAATATTTTTAAGAGTAATTTCAAATTTAAATTTTAATAAAAATAAAAATAGGTGAGGATTTAAAAAAAACCCCTATCCCCCTAAACCCTTATTTCATTTCCCCTATTTCATCCCTTTAGGAATAAAATTTTTCAAAATCTCTTCTTAATGGATGTCCAGATTATGAAAATAAACATCTGTCCAAATTTCACGTCTCTACCATCAACGGTTACGGCTGTGCGTGCGTCTTACCTCAGTCAGTCAGGAACATGTCCTTTTATATATATAGATTAAACATGTTAGCCAATTTTTTATTCAGTACAAATAAAATGTAAGGCAAATATGCATGTTTTAAGATTAAAATGTATTTTTTTTATTCATCATTCGTGTAGGAAACAATTCTCCCCCTCTTATTAACCTATTCCTTCGGAATAAAACCTTTTGTTATAGTTTTTGGAACGAAAATATTTCCACGCTGTATCCTGCATGTAGCAGGGTAGACAGAGAGAACTTAATGCTGAAACACTCCGTTCCCACTATTGACCTAATTTTTGAGGCACTGCCTGTTGAGTGGCGAAACTCAACGCTGCTCTTTGTCTTGACACCAGAGCGAGTTGATGCTCCTCTTTATATAATATTTTAATGTATCATTTTCTTTAATACAAACATACAAATATAAGCACTGCGTAAAAGATATTCGTAATATATGAAAGGCAAAATTACCTTAATTTACTATGAACGTCCCGTGTCTGTATTATAATTAGCGACTCGTATAGCTCCATCTTTACTAGAAGTGTATTTTAAGATATATTTCAAAAGAATTTTTAATATCTCAATATATATAACTCTTAACTTATATATTGCGCCAGTCGTGGCGCAGCGGCACGAGGTGTGACTGTAAAACCGACTAGTTGTGGGTTCGATCCCCACTCGAGGAGATGAAATATTTACTAAAATTTATATTTCCATTTCTTCGCTCTGGTGTCGAGGTTAAGCGCGGCGTTAAGTTCTGCCACTCAACACGCAATGCCTCCAGAATTCGGCAGAAAGTGGGGAACGGAGTGTCTTAACACTAGGTTCCCTCTGCCTACCCTGCTGTGTGCGGGATACAGCGTGAAGCTGATCTTAACTTAACTTGAAGCCTAAGAAAACTTTATAATATTTAGTAAATAAACTTTTAAATTCAGTTTAAAAAAAATATTAATTTATCAAAATAAAACACAATATTGAAGAGAACTTCATTAACAGTAAGTAAATGATTGAAAAACAATCTGTTTTACAAAGGCTAGCTTGCCAGTAATGTACGAGCGATAAAAATTATGGCTTGTGTTTATGATATGCAAAATTCTCTTTTAAAAATTATATATGATGTTTTGTAAGTTTTATTATTTTTTTAGATAATTAGAAACTAAGATAGTGGTGGCGCAGGGACCCAAAGCTGTGACTGTAACGCGACGGTTGCGGGTTCGTACCTCACTCGACGAAATTAATTATTATTTTCTTTTCTTCGCTCTGGCACCAAGGCAAACGCCCGGCGTTAAATTCCGCCACTCAATGCCTCCCGTGCTATATACAGCGTGAAGCTGAAGTAAAAATAAAAGTAGAAGCGCTCACTTAGGTGATAGTAAATCATGGACAATTTGCTGTAATATTAGGTTTCTTTCTAAAATATCTCCAAGCGCTTTACAGTTACTCGAGGCTAGGAACCCATTTTATTCTTCTAAAGTCCAAAACAATATAGATTAATATTCTTAACGTATTTTTTCTTTGTATGTGTACCTATTATATGTAATGTCTGCTAATAAGCAATAAAATTTAGATGTACAATTAAGAAAAGGTTGTGTTCTAATCTATCAACGTTTCAATTTTGTTCACTTATCTATACGTAGAATGTAAATAAAAATTAAATATCTGTCCGTAATTTCAATTAAATTGTGTTATTTTTACAACATATAGTTATTTCCACGATACTGTAATACAAATAAACATTTTTATGGGACTTTCGTTGAAAAATAGACAGAGCTGTGAAGCGACATACAGTCTACTATTGTTAGGAAATTTCCTTGATATCCGGACTTACGCGGAGAGGCGTCTTTAACATTGAGTTTTTATTTTATTTTAATCGGTTCATAAATAAAAAAGTTCTGTTAATATAGATTATTTTGTTCGACATAATTGCTGCAAAATAAGTGTTTTAACATAATTTCCTCGAGTGGGGATCGAACCCACAACGAGTCGCGTTTGTGTGCCTGGAATTTAGATTAGTAAGCAAAAAAAATTGTGCAGTTCAAGCGGGTGAACCCGCGAGCGAGTCGCTAGCCAGTGATAATACTATAGATTGTAATTATACATATATAAACCTATTAGAGAATTCATGATCTATACTAACACATATTATACCGCTAGCTCGATTATTATAAGGACTTACATGACAGTTTAATGTAATCAGATACGGCCTGAATATTTAATGATGCCTAAGAAAGACTACAAATTACAATAATTACATAATTCATGGTCACTTTAACATTCCTTTTCGTTACATGCTTTCATATGTCAATGTGTAAAGTACAACTATTATCGTTCAATTGATAAGATATAATTTGAATCATAAGAACTCTACTTATGTATGTATATGATAAGATAAAAATAGAAAACAAAAAACGTTTTCCTATTTTAACTCTATTAGGTTAACTTCTTTTTTAGTAGCTAGCCCTAGTAGCTTAACTTCTTTTTTTAATAAGGGGAAGAATATTTTTTTTTATTTTGTCCGTTGGTTTCTCCATCATTTGTGGACCGATTTTTAAAATTATGTTTTCATTTGAAAGTGCGTACTTTTCTTGTTATTACCTCCAAGTGATGATAGAATCATTTACTATTACTATTTAAAATTTAATATTTAAAATCCATTATTTTTGAAGTAGTGTTAATATTATATTTTAAAACCTATAGAAAATAAACAACACAGTACTGGAGTAACCATACAGGATGTTATACGTATCTACCAAATAATGTATATAGGTATAAGAGCAAAAAACAAATAAAATTTAAGAGTTACGTAAATTATTCACTTGTACTTCAACACAATGAATAACAAAATTTGAAATTTATTTCTGTTCAAAGACTCCTTTTGTATTATTAAATAAATATTTACTTTTTAACAAAACTCCGCTAAATACCTCTACAAGCATTTGAATTTTAATGAAAAATTAAAAGGTAGAATCCCTCAGTAATTCTTCATTTCATTTGCATAAAAATTGTGAAGCTTTCTCAATTAACATTTTTTAAATTTATGTAATGGGTACGTCACATATAATATTATACAAAATTCATTTTTTACTATGTAATATACTTTTTAACGAAATAGAACTAGGCTGAGTTGTAAGTAAACTATGTACACTCAAAGAAAAACTTAGCTGAAGTCACAAATTATGTAATTAAATAGACAGAGAGAGAAACGGAGAGATAGAGTTAGACCCGTTAACTTCTTTAGTTTTTTATTTTAGCGGTTCTGTAGAAGTGATCAGGAGTGTATTTTTTCTTTGATATTAAAAAGTTAAGCAGCCACAAAAATCAAATCAATGATTTACATCAAACAATATAAAAACTGCGTGATGTTCACAAAAAGAAGTACATGAAATTCGGTGTAATAATCTACAACAAAAAAATATCGACAGAATGGTATCAAAGGCTTCGAGGCCCGGCTGTAGGCGTTATTCAAATAAACGTTCAAATATTTATATTTTTGGAACTGTGCATATATTTATTATTGAAATTATGCCAAAAAATATTGGCACATATACCTATATAAAGTAAAAACAAGTCAAATTTAAAATTCTAAAACTAAATAATATTTTGTTCGACCTCGACCTTAACTCACGTTATTTAAAAAGAAGGAAATAATCAAAATTTCATTGCCAATATTATAAAAATGTATCGTTATTTAGTTGCCAAAATTGGTAATGGTCTTAATGAAATCAATATCTAATATCTAAAGCATAATTATGCGAATAGCCTTCGTGTCTTTGCATAATTTTATTTAACATTCTAGATTCCTAAATGGAAACCCACACAAACAATGTTATAAGCAAATGTTGACCTTGTATTTTTGTTCCTTTTATTATCTACTGAAGATGAAGATTTTTTAATTTTAAGTGTTATTTATATTTTTCTGAAAGGAGCCCACTGATTGTTAAATATTATTGATACTTACGAAATTTCTAAACAATAAATTGAAAACTATTTCCATATATAAATAAATTAATTATTAAAGTTAATTATTAAAAATGAGGCCTGTCGTGCTTGTAAATCGACTGGTTGTGAGTTCGATCCCCACTCGAGGAGATGAAATATTTATTTACATTTATATTTTCATTTCTTCGCTCTGGTGTCGAGGGAAAAGCGCGGCGTTGAGTTCCGCCACTCAACACGCAATGCCTCCGGAAATTGAAGGAAGGTGGGGAACGGAGTATTTTAACACTAGATTCCCTCTGCCTACCCTGCTGTGTGCGGGATACAGTTTAAAAAAAATAAATAAAAAGTTAAGGACAAACATATTGAAAAGCATGCTAGATTTTAATCCAAAATTTAAATATACATACAAATAAATACAATTTCAAAACACACATAAAATATATATACAAATAAAACTGAAATACTTAACGTTCATAATGTATACATACATATTATATTACCAGCATTAATAAACGATAATAACGCAGTACTCAGTTCAGTATAGTCTGAGTTGAAGCTTATTCCATATGATTGGATTGTATGGATTAAGTTAAAAGCATTTTGAACGTAGACTCGCGACCTATTTGACGTTGTAGAGCTACCTCCAGCTCCAGAGCTCCATTCGCTTGATGACAACAATAAGGATTATGCAGATATATATACCTTTACACGCTAACACTTGTTGATTTATTATGTACATACTTCGTGAATAATGTATTGTTTCATATATAGTATTAGTGATAGTAATACGTGCGTGTAGGTACTTCAGTCCATACGATGCTGTTTTAATTATTTTACAAATCAATTTTTTGACGCTTTTTTAACTACCTATGGATGGATGTATTTGTGTTTATATTGTAATATCAGAAAAAAATAAAATCGTACTGTAATCCAGAACGTAATAGCTTAAAAGCGATTTATGCGGTTTAAGTCTCACTGAAATTTCTTAGCAAGGTACTCGGTTCTTGGCGTTGTATTTTACTATTCCTTTAAGTTTGGATGAAACTGATAACCATTATGATAAATTGTCATTTAGTGTTTAATCCATTACTCGATTATTTTTTAGGAGATTCTTAAAAAAAATTAAAAATTGTTCATTATTTCAAAATTATTACTCCAATTAAGATATACGGGTGGAAGTGTCAGCACCACATTAAATGAAACCACAGTTTTAACTACTCTATAAAAGCCTAATATAATTCAGAACAAAATAAATTCCCAAAAATGAAAAAGTTTTTTTTTCAAACAAAATAAATAATAAAATTGTCATTTTAAAACAAAACGCCATTTGTAAGGATGACGCACGCACACATAAACCTATCAAAGGAACACCGCTGCACACGCCTCATTTCGAAATCGAGTCGTATGTCTTAGCGATAAAGTTCAAAGTTGTTTAACCTTTAGTAGTATTTTTGTAGTAGTAAGTGTTTATGTTATTGGGATCTATACGTAATCGCGTCACACGAAATACAGGTATGGATAAAAATCGTGAAATGAAAAAAAAATCCTACGTCCAAACTGTTGAGGCATCTTAATTAATTTCTTTAGGTATAGGTTTGAAATATTTTACCTTATATGCTGTTTCCGTAAATGGAGCGCTGCCTCTTCCACCCTGTATACATGTATATGTATAAATATAACTTCAAATTATATATTTTTTAAATTAGCGGTTCTATCTAGGTATTCGCGATTACTATAAAATTAAAGGAAATGTCTATTATATACAATTGTCATTTTATATTGTACAGTATACATTAAATATTGTATGTAAAATTAGAATAATTAAATAATATCCCTCAAATAGAATCCGGAGAAACTTACTCTTTACTTCTCTTAAGAATAAAAACCCAAGCTCTAATAACGTGTTACTTAAGTAGTAATATTATTTAAACGAGTACAGTTCAGGAGTTCAATAAAATAACCCATTTAATACAATATAAACAACACTATCAAATCATTTTATTCACACTAATCGAACGTAAGCATCTAATCTGACCTTAACTTAAAACTCTGAACATACTAACATTGTAATATAAATAAATGCGACTAATTAAAACAAACATTAAATTGATCACAATTGCAAATTTATTATTTACACATCGTATTGAATACTTTGACAATAAATAACTTTCTCGAATTAAACAAAATATTAATAAAATACTTCATATTAAAATTATACTTTACAACATTTTTCTGATTCTCTCCAAAGTTTTTCAGCATCTTCTGGATTTTGTGAAAAATCTGTTAGTTTTTCTTCTCTACAATTACTAAAATATCTACCAGTTATATTTTGTAACTCTGGTGATACAGCGACATAAATTGATGTCTGCGCAGCCTCCCAGTCGCTTAAAAACGTATAACTAACCATTGCTTTGACTGTGTTCCGAATAATATTCGTTTTTATGTTTCTAAAGATATTTGTAGCTGCAATCCCTGGATGAAGACAGTTCACTGTTACATTACTTCCTTTTAGACGTCTGCTAAGTTCGATAGTCATTAAATTCATATATAACTTGCTATTGGCATAAACTAAGAAATCATTCCAATTCTTCTCCATGTTTAAATTGTCAAAATTTAATTCACCATATTTATACATTATTGATGAAACATTTACGATACGACTCGGTGCAGATGATTTTAAAAGTGGTAGCAAAAGGTTTGTTAGTAAAAATGTACTAAAGTAATTTACCTGTATTCCTATTTGATTACCATCTTCTGACTTAATGTTTCCCATACCACCGGCGCCAGCGTTATTAACAAGGACATCTAATCGCTTTACTGTTTTTAATATATCTGCACTGAACTGACGAACTGAATTAAAAGATGCCAAATCGAGGTGGCGATACTCAACATTTTTATTTCCAGAAATATTAATAATCTTCTCTACAGCTTCTTTGGCGCGTTGAGCGTCGCGGCACGCTATAATCACGTGTGCTCCACGTTCTGCTAAATTCTTCGCTGTTTCAAAACCTATTCCACTATTACCACCAGTAATAATTACCACTTTTCCAACCATATGAACACCAGACTTGCATATACCATGTTGAAATTTTGTATACACCTTTATTGAAAACGTTACAAACACTAATAAAATCAGTAATATAGTTACCAATAATAAAAACATCTTGGCTATATGTATATATTTTAATTTTATAATAACGTTGCTTTAATACAGCGGTAACTAATTTGTATTATGTTGCATCACAATACTTTAGCTACTATTAAATTATTTATTGTTATCAAGTTATTGGATGATTGCGTTCAAATTTGAAGGCCAAGTGAACTGAGTTGATAGGAAAGATAAGCAACATATATATTATTATATATCACAAAATACCTTTTTCTTTTTATCGTTAGAAACGAACACATTATTCAACGAGTTCAACTATAAATAATTAATTGACGTTTTAATTGTCAGCTTCACACAGTATTCCGCACACAGCAGGGTAGGCAGAGGGAACCTGGGGTTAAGACATTCCGTTTCCTCCTTCCGGCGAATTCTGAAAGCATTGCGTGCTGAATGGCGGAACTTAACGTTGCACTTTGCGTCGACACCAGAGCGAAAACATGAAAATATAAATTAAAATAAATATTTCAATTTCTCGAGTGGGGATCGACCAACAACTAGTCACGTTTACAAACACACTTTATTCCCCTGCGCCACGACTAGCCTCACATTTTAATCTCTTAATATTAATAATATAAATATGTATATAAACAGAATTATATGTAAATATTTTTATATATTTATATAGTTATGTATACCTGTATGTATAACAGGTTATCAACTTTATACACCTCTTTCCTTTTCATTTACCTTTTTCTCTGCTTTTGTAGATTTTTTGTAGGTGACCTGAAAGAGATCGCTCTCTTAGCAAGTAGAGTATCAAGCTTTTTCCTATTGATACAAAATACTCACAGTTTAAAAATTTTGACATTGTTGTTGTGATCAAACTTCATATTACTTTCTTTACAAAATTTAACAAAATAAATAATCTCTACACCTAAACTAAAGTTCCGATTAGTTAAAGTATACCAATTATTTAATTATTTTTTGAAAAAACAAGACATTAAAATCGCAAAGTAAAGATAAAACCATTTAAAAATCTGTACAACGAAGAAATCTGTTCGCTTTCTATCATTATACGCATACTTTCTAGATACAAGTCACCAATATGAATCAATATTGGCGAGTTGTAGCCTCAAAAATTGGGGTTTATTATTTTTTGAACGGTTTTCTTTGTTTTGTTAAAATGTAACCACGCTGAACTCCTTTTTGTTTCTTCTCGGCAAGATATCATACTGGAAAAGCAATGATGTGTTATTCTGCAAAATTGACGTGTCCACGCCTAGATTTTCACCGCTTCAAGTTTACAGCAATGTGGTGTTGAAATTTCAATTAAAAATATATGTCAATAAATAGGGGTTGGTATTTAGGCCTTTTCGATCCCAAAACGTAGGGGCACAAAGTGTGACTGTATAATCTACTGGTTGTAGGCTCGATCCCCGCTCGGAGAAATTAAATACTTATTTATATTTATATTTTCATTACTTCGCTCTGGTGTCGAAGTAAAGCGCGGCGTTGAGCTCCGACATTCAACACGCAATGCCTCCAGAACTCGGCGGAATATGGGGAACGGAGTGTCTCAACACTAGATTCCCTCTGCCTACCCTGCTGTGTGCGGGATACAGCGTGAAGCTGATTTTGATTTTAAATAAGTTAATATGTAGACATCAATTAACAAATATATGGATAATTACTACTGTGTAAATTGTAAATAAAATCTGGAATAAGAAAGATTACGTCAGTGGTATACAGGAATTAACTGTTAATTCGAAGTCCAATTAATGCCGTCGCAATAACTCCAGCCAATATATTGATGAGATTGTGTAAGTATCTCCTTTTCGGTGACAAAATTAACAATAAACATTTAATATTATGTCATTAATTAAATTAAATTAAATTTGTATATGATTTCAGTAGAATAATTTTAATCAATTCTATTTAATAAATTTATATGATTATGTAAATTTAATCTTTTTTTCCGGCCGGTCGTGGCGCAGCGGCACGAGGTGTGACTGCGAAACCGACTGGTTGTGGGTTCGATCCCCACTCGAGGAGATGAAATATTTACTTAAATTTATATTTCCATTTCTTCGCTCTGGTGTCGAGGTTAAGCGCGGCGTTGAGTTCTGCCACTCTACACGCAATGCCTCCAGAATCCGGCAGAAAGTGGGGAACGGAGTGTCTTAACACTAGGTTCCCTCTGCCTACCCTGCTGTGTGCGGGATACAGCGTGAAGCTATTTTTTTTTTAAATGTTAATATTTTTTTTATATAATCCACGTCAATTCATTTTGAAAACATAGAATATAACTTTATTATGAGTACAGATTGGAATATAATATTTTATATGACAAATACTATATTATAAACTGTCTATTTGGTTATTAATATAATATAATGAAATTCATATAATACTTATACATGTATTCATAGTGATGAAACATTTGTAAAAGATTTTTTTTTTCTTCTATTGTTTTTTATATTCTTAATTTTTATGAAAGTAAGCTTATTAAGTCAGATTTGTTTAACAGCACGCTACATTGTAAATCGAATTACAAATCATCTTGGCTTGCATTTTTTTATGCACTAGCAAGCATGAATTGAATAAAAGAACATCCACTAGTTAAAAACTCGCACTACACTAGCCTACTTTTCGATTATGGATATATTATTTCGATTCACTTTTAAGGTTCCGTACCTTTTAAGGAACCTTTATAAGATCACTTTGTTGTCGGTCTGACAGTTTGAGTCTGTCTGTCAAGAGCCTTTATCTCAGAAACGCTTGGATATATCGATTTGAAATTCAAATCATAATACTAGATCTACAGTCCCATGATTTCCTGACAAAAAATATATTTCTACATTTATTCACTTTAAAAAAAGATACATGGCTTTTATATAGCAAAGAACGCGTATTTTGACACTACAAAGGGAATCAAAATTAAGAGGGTACTTTCAGTTGACCTAGAATTATGACTAGTACCTACAGGTAGTACTAGTTCAGGAAATAATCTGAAAATTATAGATTTATGGTTAAATCCTAAAAAATAATAGCCTTAAATAGCATAAAATGTGTTACGCCCGAGACCTCCAATTTTTGTAGCCTAGTGTTAAGTTGCTTCTCTTCGCGCTTTCTGCTGAATTCCGGAGGCATTGCGTGTCAGGTGTCCCCGACACCAGAGCGAAGAAATTAAAATATGATATATTTCATTTCCACGAGTGGGAACGAACCCACAACCTGTCTCGTTTACAGTCACAGCCTTACGCCCCTGCGCTACTGGCCTCAATGGATATATTATTAATAAACACAATTATTGATTTATACAGTTTATTCCTTGAAAATATCTCTATAAAACATATTTTACATGCCACGTAACAATTTAATTATGCACATACATCATAATTATTTATAGTCAATTAAAAATATAATGAACAGAATGTAATAGAATGTTTTAGAATTGGATAAAATATACATATAGAATATATATATATATATATATATATATATATATATATATATATATATATATATATATATATATAGAATATATATATAGAAATAGATATTTAGAAAAAAATCTGTGACAAAATAGATATAAGCACACAACATTATCATTTACATTAATATAATCCTCTGGACCCGTTCAAATAAATGTTTGTCAGATGTTAATTTATTACTGAACCATTGTGGATCCATGAGTGGCATCATCAATTATGATCCAATCACATAATGAAACACTTTATGACTAGGCAAACATGATGATAGGATGGTAGACTTATAGCTACTTACGTCTCTATAATTTTCCTGTCCCGTTAAATAGGTTTTGAGTTAGTTTTATTAATATTTAAACAGTACTTGAGCAGTTCTAAAGTTAGCAACCATAAAATTAAAATAAAAATAAATAAATAAATCAGCTTCACGCGTTAGTGTTAAGACACTCCGTTCACCACTTTCTGCCAAATTCTGGAGGCATTGTGTGTTGAGTGGCAGAACTCAACGCCGCGCTTAGCCTCGACACCAGAGCGAAGAAATGGAAATATAAATTTAAGGAAAATATTTTATCTCCTCGAGTGGTGATCGAACCCACAACCAGTGGGTATCACAGTCACACTTTGTGCCGCTGCGCCACGACCGGCCTCTCCATAGGTTTTAAGTTAGTTTAACAATTTTAAAACAGTACTTGAGCAGTTCTAAAGTTAACAACCATGAAATTAATAAATATAAATAATAACTCGATTATAATAACAAAGTTATCACATAATTGATATATATATATATATATATATATATATATATATATATATATATATATATATATATATATATATATATATATATATATATATATATATATATATATCTTTAAATATTTAAAAAAAAATGTGTGTAGCAGCCAACGTAAAAAGCAATGATGCTGGGAGGTAAACTACTTAATATTCAACGTCACACTTTGTCGAATCAGACTGAACCAAATTGTATTTGCTATATAAAAATTCCACTAAAATTCTCACATTAACTAATTTTAAACAACATTATCTAAGTAAAAACAAACAACAAGCTTACCTAAATAAAAAATGTATGATAAATTTTACATAAAATAAAACACGACCTTTGATTACCATTTTACCTCACACACGTTACACTTAATTTAACAAAAAATATATATTTTGTATGAAAAACGTGAATATTTATGTACAATTGACTATAATACAAAAATATATTAGCTATTCTTTTATCAAGGTCAAGTCTTTTAATGCTTACTTGAGCAGCAATATTAAGAAGATAGTTTTTGTTAATTAAAAAAACACATATTTAATATTTTCTTTCATAAATAATTAATAATATATAATTTTTAATCTTAACTTTAAAAGTAAATTATGTTAATAATAAATTAATAATTAATCCCAACTCTTTAACAAAAATGTATAGACTTGTAAATATTACAAACTAATTAACAATTTCTCAAGTCAAGATAATTAAAATTCAAAGTAGACAAAAACAAGTCTGAAGTTTAATTTAAAATAAGTTTCATTTTGTTATAATATATATCTTGAACACAATTTTTGTATTTAAAAACAACTATACAAGTTACTCTTTCTGCTTATACCTTAAAAATATGTACAGACAAATATTTATAATACGTAGTAATACAAAAGAAAATATTTTTGGAAATATTTAACTAATGCAATATTTATTAAGTACGAATACGAGTAGAAAGATGTTTTCATACATGTTTAATTGCATTTAAATAGGAATTTAAAATAAATAAAAACTTAAAAGTAGTCTCAATTATGATTTTAGTTTAACGTCAGTTATTATTTAAAGAATATTTAACAATCTTTTCCGTCGTTTCCCAAAGTCTCTTAGCAATCTCAGGATCTTGTGAGATTTTGGAGGGCTTTTTCTCCCGACAATTGCAAAAATACCGTCCACTCACATTCTGTATTTCTGGTGACACTGACAGATATATCGACGTTTGAGCTGCTTCCCATACATTTAAATATATAAAATTAACCATAATACTAATTACATTACGAATAATATCAGTTTTAATTATTCTTAGGTTATTGGTTGCAGCAACTCCTGGATGGAGCGCGTTCACAGTCACATTAGTTCCCTGCAGCCTGTTACTGAGTTCGAGTGTCATTAAATTCAAATATAATTTACTGTTTGCGTAAACAAGATAATCACTCCAATATTTCTCCATATTTAAATTTTCAAAATCCATTTCGGCGTATTTATGTACAACTGATGAAACGTTCACGATACGGCTTGATGAGGATGATTTTAAAAGCGGCAACAACAAGTTTGTTAATAGAAACGTTGAAAAATAGTTCACTTGCATTCCTATATGGTTGCCATCTTCCGTCTTATAATTGCCAAGGCCACCGGCCGCCGCATTATTGATAAGGACATCTAGTCGCCGTTCAGATTTTAAAATATTGTCACAAAATTTCCGCACAGACCGAAACGAAGCAAGATCAAGATGTCTATATTCAACATCCTTATTTCCGGTTGCTTCAATGATCTTCTTCACAGCCTCCTCTGCTCGACGGACGCTCCGACACGCTATAATAACTCTTGCTCCACGTTCAGCTAAATTTTTTGCAGTCTCAAAACCTATTCCACTATTACCACCAGTTATTAACGCTACTTTGCCAATCATATGAGCACTTGATTTGCACACGCGATGTGTTAGTTTTTGATATATTTTTATTAATAAAACAATTGCTACTAGCAACGCAATGAACGCATATATCAACATTTTGATTTCTATGATAGCTATCGATTTCTAATTTAGTCCAAAAGGTAATCACACACAACACCAACTAAAGATAAGCTGCACCTGGTCGTCACAAGTAGGTCTTCAGGTGTTTTATCTTCCTAGATAAAATATTACTTCAACGCGCGTTTCTATGAAAGTAAACGAACGCCTTCTGTTCGCATTATAACAAAATGAATCGTCTAGCGTGCGTACGCGACGCTGTCAACTGTTGTGTAACGAACGAGCGTTGAATTGTTTATCATTCTATAAAAAAATCACCTTGAATCATAATTATGCTTTACATATATATACAACATACGTAAATATATGTATATATTTATTAAATACTTACTAATATTATATCTATGTAGGTATATCTACCCTTTATTATAAAACCATTCGTGGCTCAGGGATACATGTGACTGTAAACGCGACATATTGTGGATTCCCACTCGAGGAAATGATTTTTTTAATAGAAGGCAAAGCGCGGCGTTGAGTCCCGCCACTCAACGGTTCGACGGAAAGTGGGAAGTGGATTGTTAAGATAATCCACTAAAATCCCTCTGCCTATACTGTTACATACGGGATACAGCGTGAAGCTGGAAGAAAAAATTATAAAAAAAAAATAGTTTAATTAAACCCGCCAATGGCAAAAACTACTGGTTCAAATTAAAAAGTTATTTTTTTGTTGGATATTCCATTTATCTAGTAAGTCTATTGGTTTTAATACAAGTTACAACTCGTAAATCGTTTCGATTTAGGTTACATTGTTGTTATTATTATAGCATTTGCCAGTAGTATACTGCCGTTAAATATTACAAAAAGTTTATTTCAGTACTTGGCTGACAAAATATATTCTTAGAATAGGCCACGTTAACAACAATTAGTGCAAATCAAATGTAAAACTGGGAACTTCGAGAGATAGCTAAATAAATATAGAAGCAAAATCAATATTATGTATTTTGCTTTTTAAGACTCTTTTTTATCAACTTCACACTGTATCCCGCAAACAGCAGGGTAGCAGAGGGAACCTTCTAGAAGGGAATGCTAATACATTCCGTTCCCCACGTTTAAAAATCTTTAATGATATATTTAAATGTTATAATTAAAACATCAATAAAATTTAGATTTTAATAATTTGCATTATATTATTTTATTAAATAACTATATTTATTTATATAACTGAAATAATAAGAATTAAGTATGTACTGTATATAGTTGTAATATGAATAATTTTACTCGGAAAATAACATTTTTTTAATAATTAGAAAAGGTTTATAGGAATATATACATAATATACTTATTTCATATACAATATACTTTCATAAGACTTTCATAATAACGATTATTTCTAATTAAATGTGTCATTAATAATATTTATTTTATTTTAATTAAGATTATTTATTTGCTTATTTTCATGTTATTATTTATAATGTAATTAATAAATTTCTTAACGTAAACGTTACTTTCAAACAAAAACAGCAAAGATTTTAAATTATTAACCTCATTTTCATTTGAAATGATTACCATATAAAATGAAAGGTACTCTTGTAAAAAAACTAGTTCTTTCTTAAGTCAAAATTGCGTTCTTTTTTTAATTAAATTGAATTATTATCACTGAATTATCATTACTTTGTATAATATAAAAAAGATGTCTATATATTTTTTTACTTAAATTATACATCTGCGCTCTCGCTTGCACTCGCGGTTCAGACGGAACGTGACAATGAGTTATAAGAAATTATCACGTCAAAAAAAACACTGGATAAAATAAAAATATATTCTAAAAGTAATATTATAATTACCTCAGGCAATTGTAATGTCTTCATAAATTTATGTTAAGCGAAAAGTAAATTGCTGATGAAAGGAACCCTGTTTTATGACCTTGTTAAGTCTCATAATTGTTGAACTTTGTACGGGCGGGTTTTGCGACGAACAATTAATGAGTTGGGCAATCTTTCCTTAACCTAAACATAAAACGACTATGGGGGAGTAGGAGGATGTTTCTTTAAAACTACCGCCCGCACGTGGCTTCGCCCGCTTCAACTATTATACATAATTATTAATTTAATTAAATAAATTAAATTAAATTAGCTTCACGCTGTATCCCGCACACAGCAGGGTAGGCAGAGGGAACCTAGTCTAGACACTCCGTTCCCCACTTTCTGCCGAATTCTGGAGGCATTGCGTGTTGAGTGGCGGAACTCAACGCCGCTCTTTGCCTCGACATCAGAACGAAGAAATGGAAATATACATTTAAATAAATATTTCATTGATTCGAGTGGGGATCAAACCCACAACCGTCGCGTTACAGTCGCACCCTTGTGATCCTAGGCCACGACAGCCTCGAAATTATTAAATATAACTATATGAAATTGTTTTAAAAATATTTTAGACTGGAATACAGCGCGAAATCATAATTACACATATACTTATAAATACGTATGTAATCAGACATCAGTACAATATTTACATGATTCGCCTGCACAAATTATAATAGCAATGTGCTGGGGACGGAATTTTAATCACCATTACACAAGGAGAATGAACATTTTATGTTGATTCTTCGGTAGCGTTACATTTCTATTATATGATGTACATGAAATATTTATTTCTCTTCGCAAATTATTCTATCACTGAGACATTTAAATTTATAGGATGTTTATATTAACATTACGTTTTTTTTTACAATTTTATTTATTGTTATCGAGTTCTCGTGGCGCAAGGGTACTAGCATGCGACTGTAAATGTGAAGGTTGTCAGCTCAATTGCCAATAAAGGGAAAGCAATATTTACTTTTTTTTCATTTACTCGCTCTAGTAATGAGGCAAAGCGCGACGTTGAGTTCCGCCACTCAACACGCAATGCCTCAAGAATTCGGCGAAAAATGGGGAACGGAAGTGGAAGCCTTAATGGGAACAGAGAGTGTTTACACTAGGTTCCCAGGGTCCCTTGCATGCCAGATACAGTATGAATCTTAAAAAAACACAAACATTTTTTTTCGTCTATATTTATAATTTTAATACTCATCTTTAGACTTACCTTTGTTGTCTATTTTTCCATATAAAATTAGTATAAGTCTAGACGTGTTGCACCAAGTGTGAACCACCTAGTGAACACTCCGTTCCCCACTTTTCACCGAATTCTGGAGGCATTGCGTGTTGAGTGGCAGAACTCAACGCCGCGCTTTGCCTTGACACCAGAGCGAAAAAATGGAAATATAAATTTAAATAAATATTTCATCTTCTCGAGTGGGGATCGAACCCATAACCAGACGGTTTTTCAGTCATACTTTGTGCCCCTGTGCCACGACTGGCCTCACTTTAATTACACAATTATATATAACATATACGTACACTTATATATACCTACTAGTATAGAGTTGTACCTAATATTAATTAATGCTTTAAATATTCGCGCTGTGGCGAACTTACTAACAGGCTGAGTAAGCATAGGGCAGTATAATAGAAGATATAGATAGAAATTTGTACTGTGAAGAAAATTATGTTGCTTTTTATATAAAATGGAGATGCGCTACTTTTTTCCCTCTAACCCTTAGAGTAATAGAGATATGTGGATTACAATTTAAAACGCTTAACGTGAAAGTTTTGTTTTTGGTACCTTTCCAAACTAATTTTATGAAATTTAAACTGATTGTGACTATTCATCTGGTTATTTTAAATATATTTTTAGAATGTTTAGTATATTAATAAATTGTAAAAAATTAGAAGTTATTTTTTAAGGGTGATTTGTAATCTCTAATGTACATATGTGGTGTGAAGTGGCTGACAATGTTTTAAATGATTATAAGGGCAATGGCAAATCTAAAGGAGCAATATAGTACTTAAACAAAATAAACATATTCGAAAAATGATTATTTTATATAAGAATAAAAAAATAATGTACCTACTACAGTATATGAATACATTCGTATACTTATAAAATGAGTATATATATAATATTTTAATATAACATACTTACATACACTTAATATTTTGTCAAGAAAACATGATGTGAAATGTGAATCATGTAAAGCACGGCTTATAATAAAAACAGGACTTTACCTCTAAGAGAAAATAAATTACTTTGATGTATTTTTTTGAACCGTGCCCTATTTATATTATGAATCATAAATCGAAGATATGATGTTTGAATTTTGTAAAGGTATATGTATATATAATTATATATATATGAGAATATTTAGGTGTCACAAAATAATAATTTAACTAAACATGGAATGTATATACTTGTAATAAAGAAATTTGAAGCCAAAAGTGTAAGCTATAATAGTTATTTTTTTTTATTTACACAACATCCATTTATTTGTATGTCGACCTATTTTTAAAGTGGAAATCAAACCCACAACCATCCCGTATAATAAATAGGCAGGACCGCTATTCCACATTGCACTCTTTATCAATATCTAATTCCAATATACTAATAAAATTTTAACTTATTGAAAGTCACTTGAAATTTTGGTATTAAAGTGTAGAAGCAATTTCTACGTTAGAATACTAAAGCAGGTTAAAATGCGGTGCATTTTGTCTAGTATAGAACCAGTTTGTATAGCATACCTAATACCTATACCCTGGGAAAGAGACGACGCGACGCGGTTTACGGGAATTTGATATTGCTTCAAGTGAAGCGGAGCAGCATTGTGCACTCTTCTCCAGGCTACACTCACGAATATTCCGTTTTCTGACTTTAGCTCTTATAACCGGGTCTTAAGTATGGCGATGTAGTGTTCTTTTTGTAGCGCACCCCGTTGTTGGATACCACTTCGTTGTGCACAGATAATTATAGTGTCGGATTCTTCTGAATCATTCGGTTGAAAGAAATTTTATTTCATGTGTTTAGTTACGATATTATTTTCTATTTGACTTTATTTATTTTATATGAAATGTATTATAAATAAACTAATTGGCATATTGTAGCGTATTGTATATAAAATAATTATATGATGGCTTGATTTGATATTGTAATTATAATATAAATAATTATATTTATTCTATGTTAATTAGAATTGTTGTTAAAGCAAAGTTAATAAAATATAAATTTATGAAAATAAATATGTAGGTGAAAATTATAAAATCCATTGTGTGTTTAAAAATTTATATATCTGCTTTTATTTTCTGTTGTTAGAAACCGCGTTTAGCGCTTTAGTTGTCATCTCTCTTTTCTGTTGTCGTTATTCTATACATACTTTTTCGTAAAATTTGCTCATTGTGCTTTCATCAATATATTTTATTTTTAAACATAGTAACCTTACATTAAAATTATATAAATTTTAAGACAATCTGTAACTCACGTATGACACAGTAAATGACATAACCAAAAATAATCACATTTTTTTAAATTTGATAATAATAAATTTATGAAGTAGTTATATATAAATAAATAGAATTCCAAAGGAAAGTATGGATTCTGAAAGTACTTTTTCTCCATCTGATTCTTACTTCTGGAACTGTTTAACCCTCAGCGAAAACTGCCCTTACTTTTCAACATCTGATCCCATGTTATTTTATTTTGTTATTATATTAACTTGCTTGTACGCCGCATTCATTTTTGTGGTGTTAGCTGATATAAGATTTTATTGGACATTAGACCGCTTCCAAGAGAAAATTAATTGTCATATACATTGCTTATTTAAAAGAGTAAAATACATACAAATGAACCAAAGGAAACTTGTGAGCACAAAGGCGAGAACTGAAAAACAATTAAAAAGAAGCGAGGAAAGCAATCGCGTTGTGACTGTGCTGAGAGGGACCGTTTCTGAAAATTTCGATAAAAGTAATATTTTAGAGAATATTGAAGAAAACGACACAGAAGAGGCTCAGAATCACTCTTGGTTCGACGACCACGGCATTATTGATCTCTCTCAATAAGATTTATCAACAGTATATGAAACAGTCGGGTGAGCACGTGAATATTTTTGCATATTTAATGATAACTTCGTTACGATCGTTCAGTGGAATGAAAAAGGTACATTTATTTGTACGACACATTTTTAAATTCTGCTAATGATTTTATATATTCTTATTTTATACGATTTCTATATGTTTTCTAATTGCGCATATATTAGGAAATATAAATTAAATTTGTTAGAAAATTATAGATTATAGATAATATTTGAAAATACATATAGTAGTAGATAACTGATTGATTCAACATTTTAAAATCTTTAACGATGATTACTGTAATATAGAATTTCATAATATATTTTGATATTGTAAAATGTTTCAAGTTAATGAAATATCTCTATAGGCCTCATTTGTGTAGGTGACATGGAGGAGGAGGCTAGTCGTGACGCAGGGGCACAGTGTGCCTATGAATCGACTGGTTGTGGGTTCGATCCCCACTCGAGGAGATGAAATATTTATTTAAATTTATATTTTCATTTCTTTGCTCTGGTGTAGAGGGAAAAGCGCGGCGTTGAGTTCCGCCACTCAACACGCAATGCCTCCAGAAATTGGCGGAAAGTGGGGAAAGGAGTGTCTTAACACTAGTTTTCCTCTACCTACCCTGCTGTGCGGGATACAGCGTGAAGCTAAAAAAAAATCCTACATAAATACGAAGTACACAGTACCTAATGTTTACCTGTTTTCAATGTCGAAATATTACACTTCCAGCCATTTTGGAATAAGCAAACGATACGAAAAGTACCTGCAATTGCAAGTTTGTTAAAACTGCATTAAAAACAAGCTAGTAAATAGCGTGTAATTTCGTTGTTGACTAAAGTATGCGTGAAGTTTAACGAATCCTGGGACAGCAGGAAGAGGCACTGGTTAAAGTTAAGCAATTAAGAAGAGTTCTGGCGGCGAGATTGCATGAGGCGAACTTCTGTTTTCCGTTCCTAAAACTATCTTCATTACAACTACAGTGTATACAGAGCTGGTGTAAGTAACGTTTTCAAACCGCACGCGCGAACCATGCACCGGGCTGTACTGCTAAGCCTAATATCGGAACCTATTGGACATCTAATAACATTTTAGTCTTGCATTTAAGTTATTTTGAGTTTTTATTAATAAATTAAATGTAATGCATTATTATTAAATATTATTTTTATTCTTTTTCTTTAATAATAACTACAAATACTACAATTTTATTAAGATCGATGAGCTCATATAGATTTACTTAAATGAGCGATATAAAAAAAATAATATAAATGACTTTCCTTATAGTAGATCTGCGAAATAAAAGACTCTGTGCGGGTTAAATTGATTATAGCGGGATTAGGCCACTTCTGCAAAGACGACCTCATTTGTTAGAAGATAGTTGGTTGCGATGCAGTTGGACATTTTCCAAGCGTTTCCAAACCAGATTAACTTTTTATTCAATCCGACACAACATCTAATTTAAGGGTAAAAAAAAGAATAATGAAAAAAAAACAATATTTGAATTCGTATAATTTATTTCACACGACACGCACACATCTTTCTTACATCCATAATAAATAACTAAACCTATTTGTTAATTTTACACAAGCTTCTGTTTTAACCTTACACTCTTACATACCTAAATATACCTTATCTGATACACACACACATATACATATGAAACATTATAGATAGAAAATACAAGATTAGTATTGACGGGCCTTAATGTCGGAGAACAAAAAATAACCGAACAGTTAAAACGAAAACTTAACATAAAACTAACAAACACAGCCATTTCAATAAATAACAATTTAAAACAGTAAACTTAACAACAAATCAACGCTTAAAATTATTTAACACGAACAAAATTGAATAACCAACGAGTAGCGGCACGCGCAACAATGGACGTATAATGAGTATTTTATCCCCTTGGGCGGTATATTAATACTTTATATTTGATAAATTTTAAAGCTGCGTATTTAAAATCAGTACAGGAGTTGGTAGTTCCAAGTGGTGACTCGAAAGCAACTTTAAATCTATATATGAAAACTGAACACGAAACTGTTATGCTGTTGTATTTATAAGGGGGGAGAAAATAATCATTATTTTGTTTTAAATCGCCATAGCACAGATGTTAAAAATATTGAATATTGCCAGCAATAATATATTTTTTAATACCTTGTGTACGGCAATTCAAAAGCTAAAAAGGCATTTTGTTAAAGTTTTATCAAAACTGTAACAGAAGGCGTAATTAAACTTAAACATAAATAACAATAATATAGGCACTTGTTAGTTAAGGCACTTCTTAATTGAGATTTTTTTCTAATAACTAAGACCACGATTTTTGATTTTTTAGATTTATGGTACAAATTAAGATCAACGGAGAGTAACAATTTTAACAAAACAAAGTTAACAGAAATTCAACAAATTTGTAATAACAAATCAAGAAAACTTAATGGTTAAACAAAACATCGAACAAGTAAAGAGCATTAAACGAAAGATAACCAAGAAACAATTATTTTGTATGAATTTATAGTATTTACATAACAACTTTTTTCAAACATAACAAATTAATTAACAAAACAGAAATTCAACATTTTTTAACAAACACAATTTAAATTGAACCAGACCAGACCAGCTGGGATTCGTTGTGGAATAAAAAAATAACATTAAACTTAAAAAGTAAACGAAATATTTTAAAAAAAAAATCAGTGCGAAAATTTAAACGTTCTGGTGCAAAAACAAAATATTAACAAAGGGAAATTTTGCAATTATTTTCAACTACTCCAATTTAAAATAAAAGAAGAGATTATAACAAAAACAGACAAATGCGCCAGTTCATTAATAACTTGATAACGATTTTGATGAAAAAAAAATGTTAACGTAAAAAAAAAACAATGAGAAATTTAGCGAATTATTATCAACGGCTCTTATTAAAAATAAAAGAAGAGATAATAACAACAACAGACAAATGCGCCAATTCATTAATAACTTGATAACGGTTTTGATTTAAAAAAAAACAAAGTTAACACAAGAAAAACAATGAGAAATTTAGCAAATGATTTTCAACGGCTCTAATTTAAAATAAAACAAAACATAATAACAATAATGTTAATAACTTGATAACGATTTAGATAAAAACAAAGTTAACGTAAAGAAACAACAAACAAAAACAGAACTTAACAAACGTCGGCTTTAGACGATACTGAAAGTATATTATTTTGATCTTATAAGTTGTAATTGTATGTATGTAAATGAAACATAATAATAGAAAAAAATAACATGATAACAATAAACATGAAACAAATACCTACTGGAAAAAGTAAGTAATTTAAACAAATAGGTTATATTATTATGTTTTTGGTACAATTACTACTTTCAATTTTTTAAAAACAATTGCTCCTATTAAACATAACGTATTAAGTTAACGATAACAACGCTAAAAGGTAACCGACATTATCAAACTTGAACTGCAACTTAAAACAAAACCGTACATTAAGGCTCAGTAAGTTATGTAAACATTAAAAATCATTTTTGGATTTAAGTTATAAGTAGATACGTCTAAAATGAAATTGAAATCAAAAGAATTAAGTATCCCTACGTCTAATGTTAAAAACACACCCTAAACTAAATCTAACCTATCTTTGGGAATCTAGAGAAAGTCTCACAATACAGTCACCTGTAGTGATCTAGACATCGATCCTCGGAGACAACCAGATTCAGTGGGACCAGCCCGGATGAATCCAATTGGTTTTGACAGCTGTCAGCTTTTCCCATATCGACTACTTAAAGTAGTCCAATAATACTTCGACGACCTGGCATCTGCAACAATTAAAACAACGATAAATAATAGTCCCAAGGCAACGCCGTAGTGAAGGCAGTAAAGTACAACTCAGAAGTAATAAAAGTTTACGTACCCATAAATATTCGACAACGGTCCTTCGCTACAATCGTGAAGTGAACTTTTTGAAGATGTTTTTCATGAAACGAAACTGCTTTTCAGTTACTTAAACATTAATTAACTTCACTTCGTGTTCAGGATTTTAATTGGCAAACTAGTGATAACAACTTCGAAAGAGACGTTCGCGTTTGGAAATAAGCTCCCGGGGACCCCGCGGGCCCCCGGTATAGTTTACTGGTTGACTCGTTATTTTGTTGTGATACTACGAACTATTTCATACCCTTATATATACATCCAAAACTCCCTCCCCCCGTGACCGTGGGAGCGCTCGCGCACGTGTTCTCCTTGCGTAAGAGTGTACAAAGACTCCCTTTTCTTTGTGCCTTTGATTTCGACCCCTTAAACGTCTTACCCATCCGTATTTACCTGTACTTATGCAAGGGGAGAATTCTCGTCCGGTGGGAAAGTACGTAATCGTAACTGAAATTGAATTATAGTACACGATAATCATGTAGTTTTATAAGAGGGTCGGGAAGGAATTGGGATTTTCACACGGTGGTATTATTATTACAAGTGTTATATGCCCTTAATATATAAATTTCTTATAATTATTGTTATTATTAAAAAAATATTATCGTTATACCATACAATTAGGTATCAATATTATCCTATATAGCTCCCAACATACATTCCATATACCTAATCGATTTTCGCAACGTGTCAACATTATCAAAATGTTGCTGCAAAGGTTCAAACGTTTAAACTCCTTTGATTCAATATAAATCAACTACAAGCTATGAATTACGATCGCACGTTCCGTACAGTGTAATACAAAAATGAGAAGAATAAAAAGCTAGCTGAAACATTACACTACCTCCGCGCTCACTCATTAATTTACGAACGTTCAAAGCTTAACGGAGCTCGATTGACTTGCCCCAAGTGTTTTGCAGCAACAAAAGATCCTTTCAGCTATAGGTAAGTACGAGGGAACGTGCTTTGCTTAAAATAATGAAGCTTTTAATTTACTAAGTCAAAAAGCCAGTACGTATTGTATTGACCGTTCGATAATACAATTAGGTTTACAACGACGTGTGCTGCTAACGACGAAGTTGTGACCGAATACAATTAATAATAGTTCTCTTATTTCAAGAAAACATGCAATGGCGTAAACAATATACTTATGGTGACCTAAATATACATAATTTATATTCTATTTCTAGGCCACTCGTGGCGCAGAGGCACAAAGTGTGACTTTAAAACCGACTGGTTGTGGGTTCGATCCCCACTCGACGAGATGAAATATTTACTTTAATTTATATTTCCCTTTCTTCGCTCTGGTGTCGAGGTAAAGCGTGGCGTTGAGTTCTACCACTCAACACGCAATGCCTCTAGAATTCGGTAGAAAGTGGGGAACGGAGTGTCTTAGCACTAGGTTCCTTCTGCCTACCCTGCTGTGTGCGGGATACAACGTGAAGCTGTGAAGCTGAAAAACACTAAATCTGTCTTCAAAGCTATGCATGAATTTAAACAAAATTAAAATAAAAGAAATTAATATGTTAAATACTTCAAAATGAAGATAATTAGCCAAAAAATACGAAATTATTGATAGATATTTAAAATTCACTATCTGGAGTCGTTGCTAGTCTGGGTAAATCTTTACAAAATTAATTTTATTAGCTTTGGTGCCGTATATTTAGTTAGACGTTATCTAAATACACTACAATATAATATTTTATACTCATTCTCGAAAGAAATTAAAATCAAACATATATACCCTTTAATTACCGCACCACGACGACGTACATTCTGAAATACATATCTCTTTTCTCTTCAGGCTCTTTTATTTCATGTAATATTTCTTTATATTCACTTTCTTTTAACTGTGTTCAATTTCTTAAAAACCTTTTTTAATGAGAGTCTGCTACGAAACTTATATTCTGAAAACTGAATACTTTTAAAAATGAAAAGTTGTCGGTTTAAAATACCCCTCTGTCAGCTCAAACGCTCGTATAACGCGCGTAAAATAAAGGTATATTTTTAAAATATAAAAATATTATTTTGTAAAAACTGACATTACAATATGTAAAAAAAATCATAATCGCTATTTCGCTTTGTATTTAAATTATCTTCACGCTGTATCCCGCACACAGCAGGGAAGGCAGATGGAACCTAGTGTTAGACACACCATTCCCCACTTTACGCTGAATTCTGGAGGCATTGCGTGTTGAATGGTGGAACCCAACGCCGTACTTTACTTCAATACCAAAACGGAAATCTAAATTTAAATAAATATTTCATTTTCTTGAGTGGGGAACTAGTCCACAACCAGTCGCATTTTACAGTCACACTTTGTCCCCTGCGCCACGATCGGCCTCAAATGTTTTCTTTATCGTTTGCTTTGTATTTAATAGTCACTATAAGCAAAACAACCGGAAGTACTTGTATCTATGATTAGAAAATAATACAGTGTCGGCATTTATAAAGCGATGTAGATATTTTTCAATATACCTAGATAATAAGCGGTGTTAAGCTCCGTCAAAAACCAACTAAACTTAAAATAGCCGTAAAACGGAAAACGCTATGGAATACTATTAATTCCCTAATATTTAGGTTCCCTGCATAACGTTTTATTTTAAATAGTTATTATCCTTATTTACTACAACTTAGTATCCCGAGAGGTCACTAAGTCTCGTTTTGGTACATCTTCAAATAGTTACAAAGTACAAAACTATAAATTAAGTTTGCTGTTATTTGGCGAAACTTACCTACTATAAAACGAGTTAACCCTTAGACTACGTTATATAATTTGTAACTTCTATAATAGTTATATTGTTTACGTACCGACTCTGTAAGTCGATTTCACAAATATTAAAAGAAAATTGAGATATTAATAGACAGACACATGAGCACTATCATCATCACATCATCACGTCAGTATGATGTGATGATGATAGTGCAAATATTAATTGTAGAATTTTCACGTAAATATTATGAAAAAAAGTCGCTAAATTGACTTTTTTTCATAATATTCACGTGAAAACTCTACAATTAATATTTGAAAACTTCAATATTCTACAGCACTCTCCATTTGACGAGAACATATAATTACTTCGACAATATTAGCTTTTTTGACTTAGCTCTCTGAAAATTTTAATAAGTTTGATAACATGTGATTAGTTAATTAAGAAAGTAGTATGAGAAAAAAAAAAGGAATAGACACTATACAATATAGCTAGGAAGAGGATAGACGTAGGTAGGTACCTATCATTATCTTCCTATATATTTCTACTTATGATAAAAGCGGGTAATGTCGTATGGAATGCAGTCTTGTTTTACTTGTTGAATTTATTACAAATATACATATATATTATTACGTTAAAATTAGTAACATTTATTCGATATAATAAAAAATCATGGCATTCAGACATCTAACGCACAAAGCATTGTTGAGCGGAGTGTCTAAACACCGCTTACTATCATATAATACAAATACATAAAAAAATATTGTATAGTATCGTAGAAATAACAAGAAGATATTAATAGTAGTGCCAAACAAGAATTTAATATTCTGAGTATGTGTTGTCAAATAGTGTTTTGGATTGTGAGTAAATTTTGCTCTTCACATTCACTGGTCGTTTCGTGGAATCCAATAAATAACTCATGGCCAAATAGACATACAAGAGTAATTTTGCCAAGTCAAATACAACGTTACCGTTTTAGTTATGAGGTTCTGGTCGAAAACGTGAATCCTTTGATCACGGAGCTTTGCGCTATGTGGCCGTGCGAGAGAGATATTTGTCTATATGCATGGAACGTCCCACGTTGAACGGCCTGGACCGCTAGGCTCCTAGAAATTACAAAATGCATACGTTTCGTTGTTTACCTATATTGCTTCGTTGTACAAACTTTATAGTTTATTTTAAAAAAAATCTTTTTTTGAAATGGTGTCGAGGCGCGGCGTTGAGTTCTGCCACTCAACACGCAATGCCTCCAGAATTCGACAGAAAGTGGGGAACGGAGTGTCTTAACACTACGTTCCCTCTGTCTACCCTGCTGTGTGCAGAATACAGCGTGAAGCTGATTTAATTTTGATTTTTTTTTAAATAACTTACATTTTTTAATGTTGTTTATATTTATTTATTTGTAACTAAAACCAAAATGAATCGATCTTATAAGTTTTACGAAAACGAAAATTAAAGTAAAAAAATTTCTCCTTCATAAACCCTAGTTCTACGAACAGTATTGAGCACAAAATTACTAAATTAATTAAAGTGGGTGAACTGAAACAAAAGGACTAATCGCGTGTATTCCACGCATGCTATATTTTTATAGCTTATTGGCATATTAAATTTTATAGCGCTATAAATGAAACTATATTGCAAACACAACAAAACAACGAAACCGAATAAAGTTTGTACTCCTGGTTTTGTTTCTCAATTCCGGTGACCACGCTAGATGGATCAAAAAGACAAAGAAGACCAATGCTTCATCACATTGGTCGTAGATTAACAAAACCTAATTTCGGCCTTTTAAAGACTTAATCAAAAAAATGAAACTTTAAATTAGGTATGTATATGTTACCGGCAATCTGTGTAATTCACGTATTCTATACAATATCTCGGCAATGTACAGAATACCCCCAGATGTTCAGCGAGTGTTATAAATATTACATACTTTACCTTGGTAACGAATACAATTCCTGTGAATCGAATCGAGAGTATCTACTTGCTGATCCACTGGCAATGTATAAAATAAATAGGTCTATATAGACCATACTATATTCGCGCTACAGATTTAGCGGTTTTTAAGTGCAAGCTAGGACTTAATTTTAAACTTATAAATAAATAACCTAACCTAACTTGCACTTAATATCAAGTAAATTTATAGTTGCCGTGGCGTTAGTACATATAATGTATGTAAGCACCAATAAAAATCTGCATGAAATACAGTAAACAAGTCGCAACACGTTTTTTTCCCGCCTGTAATTCTTGCCTTCATTCTTGCTCTCGACATCAATAAAGCACGGCGTTGTGTTCCACCTCATAATGATGGAATGTGGAGAATGAAATACCTGAAATCTAGATGCTATTACATGTTATATGAGATTGAAATGCACGTTCACACAAACACGTGTATTTATAACATATAGATGAGACCTCTAAATGATGATAGAATTTACTCGCATTGCTATTCGTATTTGAAATAAGACGCCTTCTTCACTCTCGTATACCTTGTCAATATAATATTATTTATTCACGCTGACATCTTAAGTGGTTCTTGTGTATTAGAGTGTTCAAATATCAATCGTAGATGAACAGCCAATACATATTACTATCAAACTACTATCAACACTCGGAAACATTGTGTTTTCTCAAGAATCATATCTCGTGACTCGTGAGATACACAAATTATATTACTGAGCAATACGCTTATACTGCTATTTATAGATAGAAATTCAGTATTTATAACAATGGTAGGTATTGTTGTATTCAGGTGGTTGGTAAATCGATAGACAAATTAATACAGGAGATAGAGGCGACCAGTTCCGACCATTTTTGTCCCATATAGCGTAGTCTAAAAAAATATATTTTGCGCGTTCTTCCATCTATTGATATTTTTGTAGTCTCTCATGTACATATGTCCAGATAGTTCCAGAGCTTAAAGTCAGTCTCAAATAATTGTAAATCACTTTGTATGCATCTAAATGTAACCTTATCTTTATATACATAATGTTGATAAATAAAGTTTAATATTATTATTAGTTCGACCTCCTCTACCACCTGCATCAGTTTAGTACAAAATTTATAATAATTGTATTAGTTTTAATTTAAAGTAATTAAAAAGATAAAATTTTGCTTCCTTAAAAAATTAAATATAAATTACACAAATACACTCTAATGAAATCTGAACTACAACATAGTAACTTCCAAACCCCAAGCCCACGGGACGCAAATTTCAATGCACGAAACACGTGCTCACAAACTCAGCCAGCGTTCAATGAATCTTTAGTCAAGATTCCACGCTAAGACGGAGCACTCCTCAATTATTCAGGCATACACTCGCTAACTGCCCGGATCTTTTCATAAGGGACAAAAGCAGATTTAGGTCGCGGTAACAACGGAAAGATTGCAAAGGACGTACGTTACGTGTAGGTAAGGATATGAGTAAAGCTTTTAATATTAAGCGGCGGGAACGAGGTCGGGCCAACTTTATTACGCGATACCTTCACATGCAAACTGAACATGTTTATACTTTATAAATAGCACTGACGTCACGGTATGCCTGCCCAATTTTATGAAGTAGGGCCATGGAAAATATATTCGTTTAATTTTCCTGATAATATCTATATAGGCTAAACTTACTGTAGTCTTGGCTTATAAAATATACATAAGTATTATGTTTTTTTTCATGATCGTAGAAATAATAGTTTTAAATTTGTTCTGGTGTCAAGGCAAAACGCGGCGTTAAGTTCTGCCACTCAACACGCAATGCCTCCAGAATTGGCGGAAAGAGGGGAATGGAGTGTCTTAACATAGCGTGAAGCTGATATATTATTTATAACTTTACAATGTTTTACTTAAATTTTACATTTATACGACTAGTTTTATTTTTAGGTGTGTATGTAATATAAGGTTAAGATACATATTATTGTTATTAATAATATATTAGCTTATAATAATATGTATCTAAACTAAACCTATAATAGGATAAAAAAAACGAAATATTCAAAATATTCAGCTTTAGAAATGTATTTTAGAGATACCAAGATTTATCATGCAAAAAGAGCATCTAAGCCTTTACCGTCTTACCGAAAAATTTAAATAAGACCAAAATGTTTACAGATGCTGTCTCTCACAGGATGGACGACCGGTATTAAGGAGGTAGATAAGAGTTGGAGGTTTAAGCCGCCTGTAGTATAGCCCGAGGGAATCATAGTGACATTTTCAAAACAGCTGTCCAAGTTACCTACAAATCCCGTGCTTACAACGGATTTCTCTGAATATTTGCAAAATTTATAACAGTATCCCAAAAACTATTATTTTATTTTTTAGTGCTTAGTAATGGAATGTTTAAATCTAAAGTAATCTTTATTGAGTATTAATTTTTCCTTAAAAAACACAATAAAAAAATTTCAATTATTAATATTCGCTAGTTGTATATATATAATTATTTTGCACAAATTTATTTCATAAGCAATATACCTATACGTAATACGTCAGGGGTCTACCAACCGAAAGGTGTTCATGCAAATTAAGTTGAAATCTTGTTGCCACCACCATCTGTTATACAAAAGGGATCCCTCTCAAATTCTTTTATCCCACGGCACGATAAATGTACATTTTTTTATAGTTCGGGATAGTAATCTAGTTCAGGTGTGCTCACGAAAATCCTTGCGTTGAGGTCGATACGTTTCCCAATTTTATTGCAAATTGAGACGTACTATTTTTGTGATATATTTTTCTAACCCTAATATAAAATAACGGCATCTAAGCTTTAAAGTATTTGGTATCCAATTTTCCAAGATTCTACTATAGATAGATCCGATAGCTGGCTGAAATAGAGATGCGGTGATGGAAAGCATTACCTTACTTACGATCTCATGCGAACTAAGAATTGGGAACAAACGTATACTAGATACATACATATCTACAACAGAATTTAATCTATAATTAACTAAAGTATAAAAAACATTAGTTAAATAAATTAAAAACATTAACGTCAGTAGTGTTGAACCTTAGAATAATAAAAATTCTACTTATACCTTCCATCGCTTGGTGTAATAAAAATTAAAGCAAAAATTCTACAAAATGAAGATTCTTAACGACAATGCCAACTCTTTCGCAAAGGCCCCGCGTCCGTATCATAATGAATCTGGAATTTTACAGGGGTTGCTTCCTTTTGGCTGATATCGTGGGAACGGAACGGCAAGGTGAGCTTGCATTTTGCCTTTATTCACCATCTGCCGGCGCCAGACAGTGCAATTGCATAATTTTGGTGCTTCCTTGTAACGGAGGAGCAAAAAGTCTCATTACAATGCTAGGGAGGATTGCTTCACTATGAAAGTATTAGTGGTGTTTTTATGTTCTACTTTCTATGTTTCATTTTTTAAACATGCTTTCATGGATTTCATTTGTTCGTGAGTATTTTTCCCGACTGCTTAGGAAGGGTTATGTTTTTCGCGCGTATGTATGTACGTATGTCTTTATTACCTCATATCTCCGGAATCGCTGAACGAATTTACATAATTGAAGTGTTGTTAGATTCGTCTTAGCAGCCCAAGTGTTCTTAGATAAGTAACATTAAAAAAATAATCTTAGCGGCTGTGGGACGTCATTGGAATGAAGTATATTATGATTATCATTATCATAATGAATCCTAACAAAAAAAGTGAAAAATAAAAAATATATTAAAAAAAACAATAACCCCGACTGCATTAAACTAAAAAGAAAATAAACACGTCCAATAGTTTATTAGGATTTACAGTCGGGATCTATAAGTAATTATTCAATCAATTAAATCTGTACCAGGAGCCCCGCATAATTTAAAGAGGTCCCAACTGAGGATTCAACGAACTGAAAAGCGGGGTGTCTAAACACTAGGCTCTCTCTGCCTACCCTAAACAATACCCTCGCAGAGTATACGATGTTCTTGTACATTGGATTATAATAAAAAAACGTGCAAACAATTAAAAAATCCCAAAATATAAAGAAAACAAAACTATATCTCAGTTATTTATCATGATAAAACGAGATCTATTGATATCAAATTTATCATCCCTAGAGTTATTGTGAAAGAATAATCTTAAATCTTATCTTCGAATCCGGAATATAAATGTCTAGGGAGCGGCCGCTTAGAGTAATATGTCAAGCGTCGGACGCTGCTGGTTCCTTTGCGACCATCTAAATGTCACTATTCAACATACAACGATTTCCTGGTGTTGTGAAATTGTTTTGGTTTAGTCAAGATTTAAGCTGTAATCTACAGCTCTTATCTTAAAGGTTATTTGAATTCTTATTAAATTTCTGAATATTTTTTTTCCACTTTCGTAGCCAGAAAATATCTAGCGTCAAGTGTCTTTCACTTGCAGCTTTGTGCTTTATTTTACAAAAAAAATTATTATGTTTAAATAATTTAAATATAATCATTCTCCCGAATAGAAATCGAACCCAACCATTGCGTTTACAGTGGGACTTGTTGGCTGTCGATGATAATTATCTATAATATAAAAATATAAATCTACTAACTCTTAATTTTTTCATAGACGTCATATACGTATTAAAAAAAATATTTTATTCAATTATATTAAGATATTTAACTATATTATTATTCATAAATTTACTATAATATTATTCTTTATTTATTATCTAGGCTTATATAATCCCACAGATAATTCTGTAATATTTAATGTTAGTATTACAGTCCCACAAATTTACATTAATCCTCTCATAGGGGCAAATCTACTAAGTACGCTATGTCGCGTGCCACCCGCATACTGCAGTATACCCATAGTGAATCAACAATAGCTAATGCAAACGAACTATTCTGATACAATAGTCTAATAAATTGATAAACTTATGATTAATTTGATTTAATAATATATTACATATAAATTTAAATCGTTAGAAATCATCTTCACGCTGTATCCCGCATGTAGCAGGATAGGCAGAGGGACTTTAGTGTTAAAACACTCCGCTTCCCACTTTCCATTGCATTCTAAACGCATTGCGTGTTGAGTGACGGGATTCAATTCTAAGGTTTGCCTTGACACAAGAGTGAAGAAATAAAAATATTAAATATTGCGTTTCCTCGTTTGGGAATCCAACCCACGACCTGTCTCGTTTACAGACACACGCTTGTGCCTTTGCGCTGCGACTGACTTCAGGTCTGGGAATTGATCTAGTAAAATGAAATTTAAATTTGATAGCTTAGCTACCAAATTTCTGAATGTTATGAAATGTAAATATATGCTATAAATATTCATATGTGCAGATACAACTATTGTAATAAGTTATGGAATCTTGAGTAGATTACATCAGGTAGGTACTGAACATTAGTTTTTAATATTTTGCTTAGATTTTAAACTGCATCAGATTTCTCCATTCGGTCTAGTCGGCATCGTGATTATATTAACATACAGAATTTCAGTTCGAAATGTGATTGCGAAAATTATCGAGCTTAAACAGTGACTTGACATAAAGTAAAAGAAAACACAACACACACACACAACACAACAGAAGAAATAATATATAATTTATAAATGTATATTTTTTTATTATATTAATTTAATTTATTTTTTTACTTTTTACTAGCTATTATAAAATAGAACAATATACGAACTGACTACTGATCTAAGTGTTAAGTGAATGCCGAACGCGTCGCGCGTTGATATTATCAAAAACGATATGTATGCGGGTACCACGTGCCGAAACATGTTGATAACTTTACGAACATTAGTAGTACCCTCATCAAATCTTACGTCAGGTATAAGACGTCAATATATAATAATTAATTATATAAAAGAGCATATTAGAATTTGCTTTACCTTGTTTTAGTACAGAATTATTCTCTTGCTTCGTTAAGACTTAAGCAAGTTCTGGTAGTGTCTTATTTTATAGTAATAATAAAAAAATAATTTATAGTTGTCAACAATATATAATAATTAATTATATAAGAGAGCATATTAGAATTTGATTCATCTTGTCCTAGTACTGAATTATTATCTTGCTTCGATAAGACTTAAAGCAAGTCTTGGTAGTGTTTTTTTTATAGTAATAATAATTAATTAATTTATAGTTATCAACATTTGGCATGTTTTTTAAGTTGTGGAATATTAACTTAATTGTACCGTATAGTAATATCTAGGAGAATGAACACTCGACTTCGACTTTCGAAATTTATGTTTAAAAATAACGAAATCTCTTCTTATTTATAAAAATATTTTAAGCAACTAATATATTATTTATTTTTCATATCCTCAATCAACAAGGTTCAAGGTAAAAAAGCTTCAAAATTTTTCTTTGCTACTTTTTTATGGCTCAACTGAATTAAATTTCTCAATAGATTCTGTATTGTGCTGTAGATTGTCTAAATAATCTACAAAAAAAAACTGTTATAAATCTTTTACGACTTAAGTTATCTTTAAAAACTGCAAATGAAATGTATACTTATTATAAAAGACTTAAAATTTCCATTCCCATAACATGTAAAGGCTAAGGTTAAACGATATTGATAAAGGGAGACAGGATTGATGTAACGGCCGACGGCAAATCGCACGTGCTGAGGCCGGCTGCACGCCGTGCACTGTCTTAAAGATAAAAATACGTTACTTTTGTGTGTATTCAGTTGATATTATAGTGTATGAATAGTGACCGTTATCTATATATTTAAAATCCGCTTCACGCTATATCTTTTTTTTTTAAGTATGCATAGATAACATTGTAAATTGAGGCCAGTCGTGGCGCAGGGGCACAAAGTGTGACTGTAAAACCGACTGGTTGTGGGTTCGATCCCCACTCGAGGAGATGAAATATTTACTTAAATTTGTATTTCCATTTCTTCGCTCTGGTGTCGAGGCAAAAGCGCCACTGCTACTTAACACGCAATGCAGATTCGAAAATTCGACGAAAAGTGGGGAATGGAGTGTCTTAACCTAGGTCACCTCTGCCTACCCACTGGGATATAGCAATTTATGTTTCTAGATTTTTTTTTATTATCAACACTCCGCTAGTTCTATTATCTAGGAATGTCAATATTTCTAAAGAATAATAAGAGAAAGAAATTGTTTTAAAAGCAACTTTTTAGTTTAGAAATAAATAATTATGTTAATTAATTAGGCATGCTGTAGGTATCGTTCAGCTGTTTTATTTTATAGATGGGAACAAAGTTGCATGCTGAAGTTTTTATAGAGTTCTCCCACAGACATCAGCACACCCACACTCTTATAAGCACTGTTTTTGCTCACTTTTTCAACTTGGAATATTAAATGAGTATCTGAGATAAAAAATATGTTGATTTTAATGTTTTATTTAACATTGTTTTATTATAATAATTAAACATAAAAAATTCTTCGCTAGATGGGATACTAGTGAGATAATATAAGGACAATAGAAGAAATTTAAATAAAAGAATAGTTTACATTTTTTTAAGGTGGTCACATTTATATGAAAGTAGCGACCCGCTTAAACCATATAATTATTTACGTTTTTAGAAATCGTATAAAAAATTGAACGTAGAGGGACTGGAACTCGCGCCTCCTGGAAACCGACCAGGCGCTCTGACCATTAAGTCATACGTTCTCATACAGCTACGTTGAAATTTTTATAAGTTTGCTAACAACATAAATAAGTCGTAACAAACGTATAATCATACTTACCTACACATTAAAACTTAAGTTTAAGCCGATTCAGTAAAACAATTATTTTGTAGCAATTTTGACGTACAAAATACTTTATATTAATATAACTTTTTTATTTATTAACCACTAAATATTAAGAAAAGTTTGCCATAATACAATAGTAAAATGTATTTAGTTCGATTTGTGGACGCTTATCTCAGAAACGACAATAAATGTTAAGTCATTGTTTCGGGTTCTACAATTATCTACATTAATAAAAGCCTCCAATAATAGATTTTCTTAGATATCTTTCATGTATACACAACGATCGATTACAATTTTATTAAATGTAAATTTATTAAATTATTTTTATAAATTCCAATTGCGGTGAGATGCTTGAATGGTATCTTAATTAAAAAATCCATCCATCGTATACATAAATTGCTTCCTATTCTATAAATATTTTTTCATCGACAGTAATTACATTTTTTAAATATATTTATTGTACAGACGTAATAATTGTTTCTATTTTTTTATTATAATAGCATCAGTTTATTCTCCATTTGCTAATCCTTTTGGGACATAGCACTTTAAATAATAAAGTTTACCAGCTGGGGCGCAGTTAAGAGGTACCTGACCAAACACAATAGTGATGAGTTCGATAGCAAAAAGGATCTAGCCGGACAAGCATAGGAAATCTGCACTGGTTACTAAAGATCGATCTAGAATTCTGCGAAAAGAGAGGGGGAGTATCATAACACCAGGTTCCCTCTGCCTACTCCGCTACGTGCGGGATACAGCATGAAGCTGAAAAAAAAATTTTAGTATTGAGACTGAATTTCCGAAAAAATGGGATGAAATTTAAATTAATTTAAATTCCGAAGTGGATTTTGAATTTTACCCGACAACATGTTTTTCCTCATTTAACCTCGCATGAGGTTTCACCAAACTTAATTGCTTATAATATAAGTGAAATTATTATGTATTTATGAAATCATAATATTTTTCGATTTAAAATATCTATCAATCAGAACTAGATATTAATAATAATGATGTAGGTACGTATTTAATAAACGTATCGCAACAGTAGCATAACATATATAACGTAATGTAAGAAATAATAATTATATGAAAGATCTTTCTCAATCTCAAATTTGAAATAGCTTACGGCTAAAAAACATCGTTCCATCACTATTTTAACTCATTTATATTTGTTAAGTATCTATTAAAAATGAGTATGGTAAGGTAAATGGGTATGGTATATTTACGTGACAATTTTAAAAAAGTTTTATCGCTGTATCCCGCACACAGCAGAGTAGGCAAAGGGAACCTAGTGTTAAGATACTCCGTTCCTCACTTATCCGCCCAGTTCTGGAGGCATTGCGTGTTAAGTGGCGGAGCTCGACGCCGCGCTTTGCCTCGACATCAGAGCGAAGAAATGAAAATATAAATGTAATTAAATATTTCACTTCCTCGAGTGGGGATCGAACCCACAACCAGTTGATTTGACATTCACACCTCCCTCCCCCCCCCCCCCCTTTGTGCCCCTGCGCCACGACTGGCCTCAATTTGTAAATATAGTTTTAATATTGTTATAATTTTTTATTATATTTTAAATATATGTAATTCATTTATATTTAAGGTACGGTACGGAAAAAAGAAGGTCGACGGATGGATTGTATAAAACATTTATTATTCAATATTTAGTATCAGGTAAATAATAGTTGATTAAAACTCTTCGTACGGGGATATTTCGGCAGGCAACACTGCATAAAGGTAATTCTGCACGTTCAAGATTTTTTATTTGATGCATATGTTTGATATTATTATACATTAGGTAACTATTGTAAATATAGTTCTGAATGTACATATTGTATTTTTAAAATAATATAAAGTAAAAAATAGTGGTATTTTATATTTTACTATACTGTTTTACTTATTTCTTACAGTAACATATTTTGTATGAAAAAATGTAAAATATTACGAAAATATTTATTTTCATTCTAAATTAATATTATGGAATTGTATTATAAAAATCAGTATATCATAGCGGGAAATAATGTGCAAATTAATATTTTTATACAATGGCATCCCTAACATATACTGTCAAACTTCAAGTTGCTGAAATTGAAAAATTTGAAATATCTACCCTGGTACATGCTTATTGCTTAGTGTTTTTTTGTTCTTTTATTGTTTGTTTTGGCTTGCTTTTCCACAACAGGTAATTAGTACATAGTAATAAAATTACTATGTTTAATCGAAGAATATTGGAATTTAAATATATATTTATTAGTTAACGATTTTATAAAAATATTCGCATACCTCCACATACACAAAATATTTGTTATAAGTTCTATTTCTGGTATTATTTTGTCTTTATTTTTATTATTTCGATAACTTAATACATTAATATTTTCCAGATAAACATAATGCCTCCAAAATTGAGCAAAAAAATAAAGAAATTGACTGACGCTGTGAAGGAGTGTGGCATCTCAACTTCTTCAGAGGAAATAAATGTTCCTCCTGGTATGGTTATTATGAAAGATCTTGATCAAGCTCTATTGTCTAGATGGCCTAAAGTAAAACTAAAAGTGCCTAATATTTTTTTACATAAGCCAGTAGATTTTGGTCTTCATGTTCGCAAGTTGCTTTCGATTGGTATTCATTTCTATCAACCTTATCTCAGTAGGTACTATACTAAAATTACTTGCCCCAGCTTTAATGATCATAAAGCTTTGATTCAGTATTTTGAAAACAAGCAGTTGCCATACCACACTTTTGGCCACCCTAGCAAACGTAAATTGAAGGTAGTCATAAGAGGTATTCCAAAAAATATAAATTTGGAGGAGCTAAAGAAAGAATTTAAAAGTGTTTCCATTCCTGTTATACGAATGCACAGAATGCATAAAGGAGAAAAGAAAAGGGATACATCTCTTATACTGGCAGTTGTACCTCATAATGATGAAGGTAAGAAGCTTCTGAAGGTAAAAAAAGTATTGAGCTACGATGTAAAGATGGAACCCCCTGACAATAAACTAAAGCAATGCCACCGATGTCAAATGTGGGGTCACACTCAAAGGTACTGCCACGGACAAGTAAAATGTGTAAAATGTGCAGGTAGCCATCTATCTAAGAAATGTGACAGAGATGCTAGTAAAGAACCACCAAAATGTGCAAACTGTGGAGGTGCACACACAGCAAATTTCAAAGAGTGTCCTTGTTGTCCAGAGTCTGTAGAGCATCAGACTAGTCAGTTGCTAAAGAAAAGGATACTTTGTACTAAGAGTAAGTTGACTCCTCCGGTTCTAATCACTATGGAAAATTGTGATTCCTTATATAAAAATATAGTTGATAAAACTTCAAAATTTGATACATTGGGTGTAGTTATATTCTAGCTCATTTTTGGTTTTGCTTATTAACTACAATTAATAAAGATGTAAAAAAATTGATTTGCAAAGAATGTAAGCAAGTCAGTAAGGTATGTGATTATTTCATGCAGGTCTTGTAATAAATTAAACTTTTCTAAAAACAATATCTTTTATTTGGTTGAAACTTAAAAAAATATATAATACATTGTGAATATTCCCAAAGTATTTTTTTAAATTAAGTACAAAATTATAAATGTATAACATACTTTAAGTAATAATAATGTAGTATGTAAGTAAGACATGTTATTATTTTGTATGGATCTTGTAAAAAATAAAACTTCTGAAGTAAATATTGTTTATTTGGTCCATACTTAAATTATTACTTATCTATATATACAAACTTATTCAATAATACTAAGGAGATTTCTTTTAATATTACATTTACACAGCTTTCATATGTTGTTGAATACTGTTTTTTAATTTTAATTCATTGCTCTCCACTCCATCACTAATAGGGGTTACCATAACCTGTAAAAGTAAAAGTAACATATATATCATATTTTTTTTAGCTTTCAGCATTTCCTCGAGTGGGAATCGAACCAACAGTCGCGTTCACAGTCACACGCTTGTGCCTCAAACAAACTGAATTTATTTTTATCAAATAATATGTATTTGTACTTTATCAAAAGAAAATTTTATGAAAAAAAACTTATAATAGTTACCTCTAATTTAACATTCACTGGTATAGTAGTCTCGTCTAGTTCATACAGCACTCGGTCTAGGGTATCCACTAACCGGTCTACATCTTGAGACGTGAATACCATGGGAGGCTTGAACTTCAAAACATTGCTATCTGGCCCATCTCGACTGATTAATATTTTTTCTTCCCTCATCCTGAATATAATGAGTAAATGAGCGTTAACATTATTTTATTTTTGTTTAAATTAACGAAAATATCTGAGTGGTACATTTATACTCTGTCTCATTCCAAAACGTATGCTGTAACTGTTTTTTTTTAATTCAAATCGTTAAGTATAAGTACTTAGATCAAAAGCGACAAGTCTTTTAAACGTAAACGTCACCTACAATGATTTTACGTTTTAAGACTATATAAATAGTAGAAGTATTGAACGTCAATATGCAAAGATCATTTTTTACCTATTTACAATATGTTTTGCTTCTGCCGTAGCCGGTGTCCTGGTTTCCCTGTCAGTAACCAATTCAACTCCTACAAACAGTCCCTTGCCACGGACATCGCCGACCAGATTATGTTTGTGTTTGAGACCTTCACATCGCGTCAGTAGATAGCTGCCAACTCTGGCCGCGCGGTCCACAAGACGTTCCTCTTCTATAACATCTAAAACTGCATTCGCAATCGCACAAGATACTGGATTGCCACCATACTGTAATAAAAATAACACATTTTTTTCTTAACCAAAATTTAACGCTATACCATATATTATTGTATGCTGTTTTTCGTTTGTTTCAAATAGAAGAAAGAGAATTGAATTTAATTGTAAATTTACATGGGAGAAATGAAACGGAATCCGTAACTTTATGTTATATGTTAAAAAAGTTTGCTCAAACTACTATAATAATCTAATTCAAAAATATTGAAACTGAGCTTGGTAACAAGATAAAGCCCGCAATTACTAATTTGGGGTATAACTGAAATTTAGCAAAATCTTATGGAATACTCAAGAAGGAAACGTAAACAACACATACCGTATTAAAATATTCCACGCCGGTATCGGCAAAGCTCTTAGCGATTTCTTGAGTAGTGATCACTGCAGCTACTGGATGACCGTTGCCCATTGGTTTGCCCAACGTTACAATATCCGGTACTACGTCCTGAGTTTGGAACGCCCACATATGTGAGCCCACGCGACCAAAACCTACTTGAACTTCATCAGCGATACAAACACCATTCGCCTCCCTGACATACCTATAACAAAAAAAACATTCTTAAACCTGAATGTTGATTTTTTGATAAGAAAGAGAGTTGAATATTACTGTTAAGTCTAGTCCTTCGGACAAGATCGTTGTAGGAAGTAATCCTCAAGCATTTGTACAGTACGGTCGACAAGTCGTGGCAAACAATGGCGTACAATGTAAAGTGTTTTTATAATAATCGATATTATTTCAAATTATTATTAAAAAAAAAAATTAAACAAATTTAAATAAATGTAAGCTATAGGTAATATTAGTAATATATTTACTTACTCTGATCAATAAAAACTAATTTAAATAATTTTACGGTTTTTTTTTTATTTTAAAATACTTACTCATACACTTTTTTAAGGTAACCCTCCGGGGGAATAATTTGGCCTCCACAACTCTGTAAGCTCTCTGCTATAAAAGCACAAATACCGCCTTTTTGTGTCTTCACCTCTTCACATATCTTGCCCACTTCTCTGGCATACAATTTTCCCAACTCTTCTTCTGACGCAGAATCCTTTGGACACGTGTATTTACCCCGATATACATCAGGGACTGGTGCCTAATATGGAAATATTTTGTTATTATTATCAGCGTGAAAATAATATTATCTTTATGAATCTTATATAGAAACGGCCGTCTGTCCATATTAACTTGACGTTTAACAAGAAGCGAGTGCTTTTATGTAACAATAAAAAAATATGTCGTCGGATATAGCGTACCGTATAAACTCTCATCAAATGTTCTTGCGTATCGCGAGAAAATGAAATTTTACTTGTAATAAACGCACACATAAATTCATGTTTTGCTTTTATTTTGCGTTTTATGTAAACAAATATTTCTCATATAAGTTAGAACTTTGTTTATTTGTAGCCCTGTAAGTAATAATTTATACCTACTTATTTTAAATGTTTATTTATTAAAGATATATTGGACAGGTACTTAAACTTCTGCGTTAAAACGTTCTCCTCAAGCCCATTCATATGGTACATGGCGAACTCACCACGTGAACCCATTCTGGCTTCTCTGGCCCTCCTGGTAAGTTTAGTTTGTATGGAGACACATCAATCATAGACGTAAGATGCCCATGATATGCGCTGTAACAAACAGGCGCTAGTAGCACCCTAATAACACACTATCCTATCCTTCTCATTCATTCTTCATACTTCTAACTCATATTAAAATTATATATTTCTTATAAAGCCTAAACTTCAAAAATTTAATAATATGTAAATTGATTATGGGAATTATTAATTTCATACAATAGATAAAATATTTTAATAGTAAAATAGTTAATTATATAAGCGTTTTTATCGCATAGATAAGTTATAGTTTTGTAATAAAAATATTTTTTATCAGAATATAATGCTATTGCCACACATTCATACATTTCATAAAAACATGGAAACTTACTGGTCGAGTGTAATGACATCCTTCTTCTTGGTGTGAACTTGAGCCAATCTAAGTGCCAGGTCATTGGCTTCAGATCCCGAATTAACAAAGAAACAGACGGAGAGTGATTCAGGCATAGTATTCACGAGCCTCTCAGCGAGGATGACGAGCTCGTCGTGGAGATAACGATTATTAGTGGAGATCAATGACATCTGGTTGCGACCAGCCTCTACTACATGGGGGTGGCAATGTCCAACTGAAACAATAAGCTAAGTTACGACCCAGAAATACAAAAAAATTAGGCGTATTAGGTATTTTTTTCAGGTATCTTAGGGCTAAATGTAAGATTTAAAAAAAAATGTTAACTCAAAAAACAATGGAGTATCATTATTTTATTTTTTGTAACTACATCATTAAATAAAATATATGTATCTAGTGTACAAATTGAGTATATGTAGATAAGAATGACCTTGTTTATATGCATTATGCTTAGTAACATATTCTCTATATAAAGACATTATTTACTTGTAAAAAAAATATGCAATTCTATAGTCAACGTCCGATAAGAGATATTAACATAAATTTCATATTTTATTGTTTACTTAGATTTTTATATATTTCAGCTTCACGCACTTTCAGCATAAATTCTCTCATGTAGAAGGGTAGACAAAGGGAGCTTAGTGTTAAGACATTCCGCTTCCCATTGCATTGTTGAGTGGTGTTTTAACCTCGACAGCAGAGCGAAGTCATGAAATATTTCATTTCCTACAGCGGGAATCGAACCCACAACTTGAAGCGTTTACAGTTACACCCTTGTGCCCCTGCGCTACGACTGGACTCTATTATAATTTTTATATAAATTTATGTTTTCATCTATTCCCATATATAACAACGTAATTGAATAAAAATTTAGAACGCAGTTCTAGGTAATTGAACTCGCGTCTCTTGACATTATTCAAATGATGCAGGTACATCATCACAACAGAATACTGACCGTGGGCTACGTTGTTGATGCAGTCGAGGTACCTCTCGCCCGTCTCGTCATACATAAACTGGGCGACACCTCGCACTATTTTCAATGGAGACGAACGGAAAAACAACTGACAGGCGGCGCTGGAACAAATTTACTGTTTCAAATCTCCACCCAGTTTCTGTACTGACGCGGAACAGGCAATTAATACCGATAGACCTGCCTTGATAAATATTAGCATTCCTTTATTTATAGACTTTTGTAAAAGCGACTGAACGAGTCACCAAATCAATTATTACGGCAGCCATGTTAACGACTAGCAATTGTTATAAAGTCAATCAATCGATCTTGAGCCTGCCATTGGAATCGAATAAATTAAACTTACCCAATGTGTTTTTCTCGTAGTTTAATTGTTTCTGATTTAGGCATTGATTGTAAATACGCCATTTTCCAAATCGATTCTGAAATGATTAATGATTTATAGCTCTATATGTCTTGAAGCCATTTATTTAAAAAATAATATTGTTATTCATCTTCACGCTGATGTTGAAGGGTAGGGAGAGGGAGCCTTGTGTTAAGACATTCGACTGTCAATTTTCTACCGAATTCTGCAGGCCTTCGTTCTTGCATGTTAAGTGGCGGTACTCAACGCCACTCTTTTATTTCGTCCACACCAGAGTGAAAAAATTAAAATGGATATTTAATATACCACATTTCCTCGAGTGGAAATACGAAACGCTTACAGTGGCACGCTTATGTCAACGCGCCACAACTGGCCTCACTAAACAAGAATAATACTTGTTTAAATATATATATAATATTAATAAAATTAATAACGCCGCCGTGGCGCAGAGGCACAAGCATTTGTGTAGCCATAAACGCGACGGTTGTGGGTTCGATTCCACCACTCAACTCAACACGCAATGCCTCGTTAATTCGACGGAAAGTGGAAAATGGAGAATCTTAACACTAGGTTCCCTCTGCCTCCCTGCTATCCCGGCATACAGCGTGAAGCTAAAAAAAATAACAAATTAGTTACAAAAAATAACAGATAAGTTAAATTTAATCTTACCTTTCGAGTATAAATAGAAAACGGTATTCAAATACAGTAAGTAAGGTCACGCAAAACTTTGATATGATAAAATGTGATAATACTAAACACGATATAGAGCCACGTGCGTGCGGCGCCTGAGCAAGTAGTGCTGTCTTAGAAATGAAAACTAGTGATTATATAGAGACAGGCGGCGGCGCGCACGCCCCCTCCGCAGCCAATGAAAACGGGCACATGGTACAAGACGCCGCCGGCCACGCGGGCGCTGCCGCATCACCATGTACGCGGTGCATGCTCTTTAAGGAGAAGACCTCTCCAATTGACGTCACCATTATCTTATTTATAGTTTTTTTTATCATTTAGGTACGTTCTTTTCATTTTAATATTTGTATTATTAATTTGCTTGATAAAAAAAAACATATATTATAGGAATTTAGTATATGTATGTAAAAATGCAAGTTTCGTGCACTTATCGTAATAAATGAATTCAAGCAATAATTAATTTAAACATCTGGTAATGTAGCCAATGTTGTTCATAATTTTTTTTTATTTTTTTTTTATTTATTAAGCAAGCGGTATCCGACCAACCATTTATCTCAATATGAGATAGATTATAAAAAAAACCAATAATCGGGGCATCTTTATCAATATTTTATGTATAAAAAAACGCTACTTAATAAGAATAGACTTAATAAGAATGAACTGTGACCGAGTGATATCTATATTTAAGAATCTATGTCACTATCAAAAAACCTAAGCAAAAGGTTTTATTTAGGTAAACGATTGACACAATCCACTTAAGGACAAGTGGTCTTAGCACAATTATCTATAATATGATAATAGACGCTACAATTGTTTAACACAAAGCCACTAATACAATCATATATAAATATATTTATAGGTACTTTGTTTACACATATAATTTTACTATAATATTTTTTGGCGGTTTCATTTGGGTTTTTAAGGCATTTTTAGGGTTCCATATCTCAAAAGAAAAACAGAACTCTTATAGAATTACTTTGCTATCCGTCTATCCGTCTTTCAAGATACTTCTTTCAAAATCTCATATTTTAGAAGAAGGGTAAGATCAAAAAAGGGTCATTAAGGGCATATCAAGCTGAAATTAATATTGAAATTCCAGGTATACGGTTTCTTGGAGCATAGAAAAAATTTATCTTAAGTCAACGCAAACAAAAGATACAAGCGCAAATGCAATACTTTTGCTGTATTTACTTTAAAATTTGCCGCGTAAACAAAACCTATAGGATACTTTCCGAGGATCTAGTTATGAAATTGGGCAAGAACTGAGAACTTATAATACAAATAAAAAAAATAGAAATTTATAAAAATACAGTACAAACTTGTGTAGCTATGTTTGTAGTGCATTTCATATAAGATGAGTACGTGAGATACGCACTCATCAGTCGAATAGACAAAATATTTTAAATTTATGTTTTTATATTTCCCTAAATTATTTATTCGGTTCGTTTTTACACATACAGAGACACTTTTTTTACTGATTTATTTAAAGTATAGATAAAAGAAGATTATTTTATTTAATTTCCCCAATTTGGCAAGCATAAGAAAAAACTCAAAGTTGAGTTCTGTAATCCAACATTCAGGAACGGTTTCACCGATTACAAATAAAGTTCCAGATAGTAATCTAATAATTAATTATATCTTAAAGATAAAGAATAATAAAAAAATATTTGTAAAAACAAAAACCCCGACTGCATCAAACTAAAAAGAAAATAAACAAGCCCAATAGTTTATTAGGATTAACAGTCGGGACCTCTTTAAATTATGCGGGGTTCCTGGTAAAGATTTTATTGATTGAAGAATTACTTATAGGTCCCGACTATTAATCCTAATAAACTATTGGGCTTGTTTATTTTCTTTTTAGTTTGATGCAGTCGGGGTTTTTGTTTTTACAAATATTTTTTTATTTTTCATTTTTTTGTTAGAATTTATTATGATAATGATAATCATGATATACCTTTTTGAAATTCTGAAATTGAGCTCTTGAATTTGATACCCATATTGTAGTGTTCGGAACGAAAAATTTTTTTTTCACTAAGTCCAATGGCGTCCCACAGCCGCCATGATTATTTTTTAATAACGTCACCTATTTAAGAACACTTGGGCTGCTAATACGAATCTAACGATACCTCAAATATGTAAATCCGTTCAGCGGTTCTGGAGATACGAGGTAATAAAGAATATTACATACATACAAGATACGCGCGAAAAACATAACCCTTCCTTAGCAGTCGGGAAAAATACAAATTAGCTCTCCTTATATTTTCAAGAATAATTTTCTCATCAATGAACGATAATAGTAGATAACAATTCAGTACGATTTGTTACATTTTTAAATTACAAATAAGTATGTGACAAATGTGTATCTACTAGATATTGCTATTCGAGATCTGTGAAACCAAAAATTACCTATAGCTTGTCTGGCAGATAAGGCTATTCGGGACTTTATCAGTTATGAAACTGGCCCTCAATGTTGTAAAAGTTAAGCGACAACTGAAAATGAGTGAAGCTGCTAGTATATAAGGTATTGAAAAAAAATAAAAAAGGCAAAGCACCTACGGAATAAAGGTAGACTTTATGTTATGATATTTTATATCAACAATAATGTATGGCGTAGGTACCTTTTAATGTAATAGAATAAACGAGGAAATATTGTGTATTAATAATAAATATCCTTATTTGTAACGACTGCTATTCCTATTTACATATTATAACTAAGTAATGAGTAAATAATAACACAGTATTTGAGTACTATAAATTAAATGAAATTGTTTATTTTCACTAATATACAATATATATATGCAAAATATATGTACAAAATAATAAAATATAAATTAAAATATGAATATACAAATGATATATAATATTAAAACAATTGAAGTTTTGCAATCAAGATAATATAATCTAATAATATCATGACCTATGCTTATAACTATCTTATCTGAGTACTTATAAAGAAACATTTAAATACATTCTATAGTTGATGGCTGTGTTCCTGATCTATTAATATCATGTCCTTTTGGTATGCGAGGGGCGTCGGAAAATCAAGATGACCTTTACGGTATCTTTGTAGTGTGATACGGAACCTGTGATACAGAATACCTATTCTATCTTAGCTTTTTTTCACACACATCTTCTATATTTTGCATTATAAATAGAAATAATATCGTGAGGATATGTTAATAGCTCAGTAGTTAGAAAGAGCTGAGGCCAGTCGTGGCGCAGGGGTACAAGTGTGTGACTGTAAGCGTGACTAATTGTGGGTTACATCTTCACTCGCGGAAATGAAATATTTATTTAAATTTATATTTTCATTTCTTAGCTTTGGTATCCAGGCAAAGTGCGGCGTTAAGTTCCGCGTCCTCTCAACACGCTATGCTTCCAGATTTCGGCAGAAAGTGGAGGAGGAACGGAGTGTCTTAACACTAAGTCTCACTGCCTACCCGCCTGTGTGCGTTATAGCGTTAAGCTGATTTTTTATTTTAACTTTAATCATCGCATTACATTTTTAACAAATTTTCTTCATCTAAATCACATTCATATAAATTTTTGACATAAAACCACAAAAAAAGTAATGACACAATAAAAAGTCTTAGATTATATGACTATCTGTACAATATCAGGAGAAATAATATTTATGTGAGTCGCATGCTCTACGATATTGGCTTGTTGGTAACATGTGTAAAAAAAAATGTACATTGCGTGTTGTGTTCCAAAACTGTGGTCGTTCCACATGAATCATATTTTGTAACACCTATATAGGTATATATAGGGTGTAGGAAGTTTTTGGCATTTGCCCAAGAGAAGCACAGCTATGACTTTTCGGATTTTCCAATATTTTTTTTTTGATTTTGAACATTTATAGTATATTGTGAAGTTTGATTATTTGAGTTTCAAAGGTAAAAATATTTTTTAAATATATTTATTAATTTAAATACATATTCGGTTACAATCAATACAAAAAGCGTTACTTTCTTCAACTTGAACCACACAAAATGTTAAACGTAATTAAGTCTAAGATCACTCAACACTCAATGCCTCCAGAATTCGGCATAAAGTAGGGATCGGAGTGTGTTAACACTAGGTTCCTTCTGCCTAATCTGCTGTGCAGCGTGAGGCTGATAAAAAAAATAGATATTACAGCCTACAATTTACATATATACATTAAGATTTTCAAATGTATATTATATAATTTCATACACTATAGGTACGTCCGTATGTCCTTGGCAATGCACTATACTGTAACTATTAGGCAGTACTTCAAATAATCAAACAAATTTCCCAGCGGATGCTCCGTATAGAGCGCCGGCTCATCTTAGGGAATTGATTCTATACATAAACTCAGCTGTATCTACTATACAGAATACTTTAGTTAGCTATCTTCAATATAACTAAGTAAAAACGGTTTAAAATCTTTTTATTAAAAGAAAACGCAGCAGACATTTTTCTTTTTCAGCTTCACTCTCTATCTCATATGAAGCAGGGAGAACCTAGTGGTTAGACACTTCGTTCAACATTTGCCGCCGAATTCTGGATTAATTGCGAGGTGACTGACGGAAATCTGAGTGATGAAATGAGAATATTAAATATTTAATTTCCTCGAGCGAGAATCGAACTCAACCCGTCACATTTACAGTCACAAGCGTGTGCCGCTGCGCCATGACTGGCCTCCGATTAAAAATATGTTTTTATATAGTTATTGATATAAATGCAAGCAGTAAATACGTCAGTGATGTTTATCAAATGTGAGATTTAATCAGAAAGTACCTACAGTAAACATTTGTTGACGTGCGATGCACGCACTATTCGCGACGCCATATCATTTGACAAGTAAAGAAAAGTACATATTAGCGAGTAAATAAATCAACACCAGTACAGTCATGCACTGATTTTGTTTATATATTTTTTTTAAATAAATAAATCAATAAATCAGCTGCACGGTGTATCCCGCACACTGCAGGATAGGCAGAGGGAGCCTAGTGTTAAGACACTCCGTTCCCCACTTTCTGCCGAATTCTAGAGGCATTGCGTGTTGTGTGGCAGGACTCAACGCCGCGGAACACAACACGCAATCTATATTTTTTTTACTGTACGTAATAGCATCAAATTCTTTTTAAAATAATTTTATTATCATGGTATCATATAGTTGACATCGTAGTCGGTGTCGTATCGCTTATATGTAGGTATATTTGTATATAAATTGAATACTCGATCATGTCGTAGAATAGAAGGTCGGAAAATTTTATTGATAAGGACTCAAGTACAACATACTTATATTTTTTTGTAGAGTCACGCTGTGTGCCGCACACAGCAGGGTAGACAGAGAGAAATTACTGTTAAGACACTCCGTTCCTCATTTGCCAACGAATTCTCGAGGTATTGCGTATTGAGGGACGGAATTCAACGCCGCGCTTTGCCCCGACACCAAAATGAGGAAAAGAAAATATTAAATATTTCATATCCTCGAGTGGGAATCGAACCCACAACCTGTCGCATTTACAGTCACACTTCGTGCCCCTGCGCCACGACTGGCCTCACTTATCATCTTAATACAAATAACTTTCTCTCTAGCCGGTACCAAATAAAGTCAAATCTTAAAATAGATTAGGTATCTATTATTGTTTATGTATAGCCTTAATGATAATGGAAACTTTTGTCTGTATTTAGGCATTTGATAAACTTGCGGAATTTTTTTCATCTCTACTACATAATAAATTTATTATTCAGCTTCACGCTGTATCCCTGCACAAAGCAGGGTAGAGAGAGGGAACCTCGTGTTAAGACACTCCGTTTTCCATTTTCCGCCGAATTCTAGACGCATTACGTGTTAAGTGGCGGAACTCAACGCCGCACTTTGCGTTGACACCAGAGTGAAAAAATAGAAAAATATATTTAAATATATATTTCAATTCCTTGAGTGGGTATTGAACCCAAAACCAATCGCATTTACATTCACATTTTATGCTCATGCGCCACGGTTGGCCTCTTATTGACGAAAACTGTACATTACAGGTACCTATTCTATGCAAATCAATTCGTGCGTTTTTGTCAGTACAATATTTATTCTTATTACTTCACATCATAAATAGATATTACAATAATATAAAAAAAAATCTAGATAACAGGCCATATATGGACATAAGTAATTTTTATTTATCAAAGACAAAGAAATGAAAATGCGGTGGCGGATGTGCGGCGGTTGTCGGTTGGCCCGCAACTCCGCATACCTAATGACACCGCGCGAGACCTGGAGACCCTCGCGTACGTGACCAGCCGGCACTCTGAAATCTTCAGAAATATGAACGTTTCAGCGGGCGAGCCACTTCGCTATTCCGGACGGAAACGCTTTAGAAACCTCTTGGTATGTCGTAATTTGACTGCCGAAGTAAGTTAAGAATTAAATGTGTATATATCCTGGTAATCATCATATTACTTTAAAAAATAATAAGATTTTTTTATAAATATCTTATTATTTTTTAAAATAATATGATGATTACCAGGATATATACGACTGGTTGTGGGTTCGATCCCCACCCGAAGAGATGAAATATTTAATTAAATTTATATTTCCATTTCTTCGCTCTGGTGTCGAGGTTAAGCACGGCGTTGAGTTCTGCCACTGAACACGCAATGCCTCCAGAATTCAGCAGAAAGTGGGAGACGGAGTATCTTAATGCTAGGTTCCCTGTGCCTACCCTGCTGTGTGCGGGATACAGCGTGAAGCTGATTTTTTTATAAATAAAATAACATTTATTATATATTTGTTAGCAGATTGACGGACGAGTTTGTTGTTATATTTCTTTTATCATAATTATTATGTAAAAATAGTAGTTTATATTATTGCTTTATAACAAATGTTATTTTAAGATATATTGATATTAATAAACATAAACTATAATTGACGTAAATAAGATTATTTTGGTGAGCTTGAGTACTTTAAGAAACAAATAATTTTTATTTTCGCAAATCAACTGATAAACCTACCTATGTTAATAAACCTTAATTTATAAATATTTTATAGATATTATGCTTTTACTTATCAACTTTAGGTTTACTATTATTTCTAGATTTTTTCTTCTCGTTTTTCACGATCATGGAAGAACTTTGGTAGGCTATCATTCCATTTTTAAATTTCGGGAAAAAACACCATGTTTAGGTAGTGATGGTGGTTACCCTTTGGGTATATGTGTTCTGTGATGGTGGTAATGGTGGCTGATTAGGTAGTGATGGTGGCACTTTGCCAATACTGCGCTTAATAATAAAAAATAAATTATAATAGATAAGTAAGAAAAACAGTTCCAAATCAACGATCGCTTAAACTACATCTGCATATAAATTAAGAGCAACTTAGATAGCTAAACATACCTTATCTTCTCTCCTTGTTTTTAAATTAAAAAAAAATACATTTATTAAACATAATATATTATTTCAATAAGAAATTTAAATAGTAGTGTAATTTAGTCCTATTAAAATATAATATTAAGCACATGATATAAATTTATCAACTTTATTATAAAAATACCTTAAATAGAGAATATAGGTAAAAATTTATCTCAAGATAAAACAGCCACTATCGACTTTATTACAGTGCATGGCCCGCACGTGCTTTCTTATCTTGAGATGATGTTGATGTAAAGGGGCCGAAAGTGTAGTAAGAACTTAAGTACCTAAGTCGTTTACTAATACTAACATCAAATACACCTATATATTTTTGTTTATATTATGTAATACTAAGATAGCCGAGTTCGAAAAAAATATTAGCAGTAGCGTCGCTCATTATGGCTTAACCTTGCACAGATTAAGCCGTTGAGCTTTTCACGATATTAGTGAAAATGGCTAATATAATCTCATGAGGCCGGGCGTCGCGCAGAGGTACAAAGTGTGACTGTAAACGTGACTGGTTGTGGGTTCGATTCCCACTCGAGGAAGTGACAAATTTATTAAAATTTATATTTCCATTTCTTCGCTCTGGTGTCAAAGCAAAGCGCGGCGTTGAGTTCCGCCACTCAGCACGCAATGCCTCCAGAATTCCTCTGCCTACCCTGCTGTGTGCGGGATACAGTGTGAAGCTGATTTTTAGTAGATACTTATGTATAAATTCACTTAGCTGTAGACACAACGGTTGGTAATCACTTAGTGTGGGTTCGATGTCCACGTAGGAAATGATTTTATTTTAATTTTCCAGCGCTGTATTGATAATTCTGAAATACAACCACCGTAACCCGGCCGACCGACTTACTTGTATCTCTTGTAGACTATATTCCAAAAAGATATATACTAAAACTTACTCTTATCGTTTTTTTGCAACAATTTAGTGACTGGCCAGTATTATGGCAAACAAAGGTCTTCGGATGGGCTTGTCACTGAACAAAACCTTTTGAATATGTTGTAATTAACAATGAAGCCTCTTGTAAGCTTGAAGTTAAAACCACTGCAAGCAGATAGATCGAGATCATACACATTACGGAAGTGGTCTATAATTCATAAAAGAAAATCTGACAGTATCCGTGATCGTGACAAAAAATCCGCCTCTTCTCCTCTTATTCTAGTAGGTGATCTCTGCCAACACTACTACGCAAGTAAATAACAGGTAAGGTTGGTGAACACACATTGGTGTTCAACATTTATTATTATATATACATATATAATTTGTTAAATTACCATTAATTTAGATCTTATCCAGAACGGAGGACTGGCTTAAATCATCCCACAATATATCCTAAACTTGTTTTCAGATCTTTCATCATATAGCATACACAATTTATATACTATATTCTCCATTATATTCAACACCAATGGACTATGCACATAATTCCAACAAAATAAGTGACACAAGGGTGTGACTGAAACGCGACGATTGTGGGTTCGATCCCTACTGGAGGAAATAAATTATTATTTTTTAATATTTTCATTTCTTCGCTCTGGCCCCAAGCCAAAAGTCCGGCCATCCCACTGCCTTCCCTGCTATGTGCGGGATGCTGCGTGAAGCTGATTTAATTTTTAATTTGATTTATGTTTTTTCCTTGAGTTTGAGGCCAGTCATGGCGCAGAGGCACAAAGTGTGACTGTAAAACCGACTGGTTGTGGTTTCGATCCGCACTCGAGGTGATGAAATATTTACTTATATTTATATTTCCATTTCTTCGCTCTGGTGTCGAGGACAAGCGCGGCGTTTAGTTCTGCCCCTCAACACGCAATGCCTCCAGAATTCTTCAGAAAGTTGGGAACGGAGTGTCTGAAGTTGATTTATTATTTATTTATTTTCTCCTCAAAGCAAAAAAAAAAGTTTCATGATTCATCCTGCCTGCAGGCAGGAAACACGTTAGTGAGCACTGCACTCTTCGCTATACTTCTTAGTTCTATCCATTTTATGTTGCGTATTCAATATCGGCATAGTTTTATAAAGCTCGACCGGTAAAAATCAAATTACCTGTATAAAATAAAAACAACTAATTATTTCAAGAATATCTAATTAAAAAATGTTACCTTAATCAAAAGACCACTTTGAACTATGTAATAAGTTAAAATTCTTAATAATGAGGGGAGTAGTGGCGCCGGGTCACTAGCGTGACAGGTTGTGGGTTCGATATCCACTCGACGAAATTAATTAAATACTATATTACTACTCTACTCTCTCTGGTGACGACGCAAAGCGCGGCGTTGAGTTCCGCCACTTAATATCTCCAGAATTCGAGGGCAAATAGGGAGTGGAGTGTATTACCACTAGGTTCCCATGTTCCCTCTGCCTACTCTGCTATGTGTACAAGTAACGACTATAACTTATAAAGGTAAAACATAAGACTCAGATTTTAGTAAGTACAATTCACGAGGCTTAAGCTGAGTTTTGCATATATTTATACACACCTATACTATATATGGACACTCACACATATGCAAAGTTCAGCTTACACCTCGCGGACTGTAGTTATGTAACGTATAAATGGATAAGTTTAAAAAGTAAATAAAACACTATTTTCTTAAATATAGAATAAGTATATTGAATAATTAAATAATGTTACTTCAAATATTTTGCCAAAAAAGACTTAGGTGTATCAGTAAAAGTAATCATTAAAATTATCTAGAGGTCAAAATATTTAGTTTGAGTAAAAACATACAGTAAACGTGGAAAGATATTGATATAGACAAATAGGAAATATACCAAACTTTTTATAAACACACGTTGTAGTCTCGCATGCAACAGCAGGCCATCCGACACGATCTTGTCATCACAAAGTATTGAGAATGAGAAAAAATTGCATGAAACGCGACAACATGCGTGATAGGAGTTGAGGCCAGTGTTGCCAAACGTAAATAGCGTCTTGTCGTAAACTTATTGCACAGAGGTTTCGCTTGTACACGTTAAGCCGACACAACCGCTACGAGCGTTGGCACCACCGGCTGAAACGATCGAACCAGAAATAGTGCGTAACAGTCTATAGTTTTACTAATAATCATAACTTCATAATTACAACCATTTACGACAACGGAGCACTAGTGCTTATAATAATTATATAAAATGTATGGGCACTCCTATATATGTATATAGGCAGGATGTCGTCAAACAAGCATGATTTGATTTTTTAACTAAATGAGACATTGAGGCGTTCGTTGTTTGTGGACATCCTGGTGATTGTAAATTAAGACTCTACTATTTGAACCCCTTAAGGAATAAAAACGTATCATTGAAATTAACGAAAACACACAATGTGATAAAAAATAATTTATAAAATAAATTACATGGCAATTCTAAAGTGTTGCTGCAAAAAAATTTTTTCAAGTACTAATATTTTACAGATTCGATTTTATTCCGATAAAGAGTACATCTTGACTATTTCGCATAGCGATCTTCTCAGTCTTTTGTCCAGCGGAAATGACATGGAGGCGAGCAGTTTAAACTAATTTAATATAGCGGATTGTGACGTAACATTATATACTAATATTTTCAACGGGTGGCCAAGTAGTAGATATTATCAATAATTTTAACCAAGATAATTTTCCTAACGAACAGTTGTTTTTGTTCGCTGCACCTCTATGTCGATTGCGTATGGATATAAATATGGACGATACAATACTATATATAAATATATACGTACACTAATAAGTAGCCATTTCAATCGAATTGGTTACACATTTAATAGGCGGACAACACACTTCACAAAGTGTATAATTAAACTACAATCCAGATGTATAAAATTATGCATCATCGATAAGTATATTTTGATATATTTTAATAGTTTTTGACTGTGATGTGACGTAGATTTGTTGCTTAATACCATTATGCACTCTGTATAGTTCTCTAGGTCGACTAGATATTTTATACACCTGGGTGATGACTATGTAACCAGAGAAGTAGTGCTTTTTTTTTCTTTCTTGTATCTAAATTATCATATTATAAAAACGAGAGAGGCCCATGTTTGTATCCACAAAATCTTTAAGACATACAATTTTTTATAACACATTTTTACAATCGGAATTATTTTTAGAACAATTTAGGCACTCAAGAAAATGTGTGAGCAGCTTAAATATTAAAAAAAAACATATTAAGATGTATTGTAAAGACTATTATCGCTCAAGCTTTTGGATATGAAAACAACGATTAGCTGTTACACAAAATAAAATTATAATTGTATACGGTATTATTCTGCATACTGAGAAGAAACTGAGTGTTAACGTAACCAAAAACGTAGCTAGTGTAGTGGCAGAAGATCAACTGATATGTAAAATATCGACTTTCTGCAAAAAAACTGTCACAACAGTTCACAATCGCGCTAAAACTGGGCGAATTATACCTATGACATGCATTAAATGTCTAATTAAAATATGCTCCGCACTAACGTCTTACAATTAGGAAACTACCATATATTCTATATTTTTTTTATATTATATTATAGTGTAAAAATAGTTTTTGAGACAAAATTTACTTCAAGCATTTTCCATGCCGGAGTGAAAGGATGCTGTAAAGGTACCAGAAAATGTTAATAATGCCCGTCGAGCGTAATATTATTTAATGTATACAATTCAGAAATATTCAAATATAAATATATGACAAAATTATGCTTCATTATCTTATGTAGGATGAGAAATCACTGTCGCAACTAATGTACAGATTCGCAAAATAATCATGGACGGCAAGTTGTTGTGAAGTATTTATTTATTTTTGTGTGTTTCATTCAAATTGCATCTAACACTATAATAGAAAGGTTTTCAATTTGTTTTATATTGTTTAATACGCTACATCCTTATTTTATTAAACTTTTACTAATGTGTAGTTAATTAAAAACTCAAAAAGCATTATTAACGAATCGGTAACGAAAACTAATATCCGGTATCGGTAAGTACACTATTATCGTTTACAAGGAATCTCTATAAGAATTTTATATCAAACATTTATGTTCGAATAGAAGGCCGAATTCAAGGATCGCGATGGCGATCCGTTGAATGTTTGCAAACGTGAATTTATACTAACTAGCATTCTAAAATTTACTAACTACTGAATGTAAAGGACATCCACGCTTAATGAATTCACAAACACCTAATTAATAAAAAATATTGAACCTAAACTATACGACGCCGGCCGGCAACAAACTCAATCATTTCTACTAAGTGTCGAAATTCTAAGCGATACTAGCGAAAGCAATTACGATACAACAAATAATTACATTTCTAATCACAGGCGTTTATCGACTCTGTTTTTAGTAAATATGTAAAGTACTATATACCTTTACAATATTTAAAATATTGGTAATAAACATTCATAATTTTAGATAGTCACGTAGTGTTATTTTTATTTTCAATCAAAAGTTATCTGAATTGTGAACTAAATTTTTTTATAAAAATTCAGTCAGTTTATAGAATATTGATATTGGGGCCAAATTTTAGAATTACGAAACCTGTGACGTATTATAGGTAGTTAGTGCTCAATACTTAAATATAGCCAAATTTCACACACCTCGGGCATCAATATTAAATATTACTTTGTTCACTCACATCAACTACTTCGGATAATAATATGAAAAATTTCTCGACAATTATTATTCTATATTAGCATAAAAAATGCAATATATCTCTTCTTATATGTCAAAAAATGTTTTTAAAAATAGTAGTACATTAAGTGTAACCACTAATACAATTAATACAATGATATTATTTAATATTGCTTTTGGCGGTAGAAGATCTAAAAATGTTTTGTAGATCTTCAACGATCGTCTTATAATTACATGTATGTATCTAAATACATCAAAATCTACATAGATTCAATATAAGTGATGGAAATATATTGAAATGACACAATCATTTGTTGCCGGCGCTCTCCTAATATTTTTTTTCATATAATATTTTAAAGGCTCTCAAGTTGCTACTTTGCATTACGATAATATAATAATACACATTATAACTTTTGAGAACATAGTCGTATCTGAATTCGAAAAGATTTTTGGCCGTCATAATTAATAAGATACTGAAGATTAATAAGATAAGGAAGATTTTTTAAAAAATAATGAACCATATAGGTTTTAATAGAAATGTGAAATACAAACATATATAAGGCATTCCGATTTAAAAAAAAGTATTTTCTCGTTCAGATACGAATATGTTCTATCCATCCACATTATAATATAAAAATGTTGTAAATAAAGTTACTCTAGCTAATCCAACGAACGTCACGTGTATTTCCGCAACTCCTTACTAATTAAACATCCATGAAACGGCAAATTTCGACAAGATTATATCAAAAATAGTGAATCGACGGTTGTCATCTACAATCTGTCTAATAAATCTGTAGTCTAACGACTATTTTAGGTCACTTGAAACGTCTTAGCCAATTGATATAAAATGGACTATGGTAAATTTTGAATTTCACTTGCCACCATTCACGCGGCGGCAATACCGCGAGTCCCAGACATGGGACAAAATTGTATAAAATACTATACAATATATTGACAATTTAAAAACATACCAAAGTACTACAAAAAAAAGGAATCCGCGTAAGCAAATATGAAACTCATCATACACGTATACGTTAGTTTATAACGAAACGAAATTAAGCTACTTTTTGCTAAATATATATATGATATTTAAAATAAATCTAAATTAATTTAAGTTCAAAAACATTACTTTTAAAAAAATGTGAACATTTGTTACGATGTTTCACGCAATTTTTTTTGATGCAAAACAGGGCCTTTGTGCCTTATAGGTATTAAATTTTCACAATTATTACGTGTAACAAAGTACCTCCTGTTCACGTTTAAGATCAGTCGGGAAAAAAAAAAAATAATAATAAGTTTAAAATGCGAACACAACAAGCAAAAATATAGTTTAAAAGCTCTAATGTATCGGAGATCTAAAGTAAATTAACTACTAAGACTTTGCATTAAATTATATTTTTTAACCTCACAATTTACTTTGTTGTAATTCGTTTGATCGTTGTTTATTTTTTTACAAGGGAATTTTATTATAAATAACATTCGATCGTAAAATATAGTCTCCATAAGTTTAAAAATTCTTTAATGAATTGATCACTATTTTGAAATTAAAATTATAAAATTTTATTTATAAATTAATAATAAAGGAAGATATCGATTAACATTTAGTTTATATAGATATATAAGTTTCCAATACTTCTCGAGATCTTAAACAATGAGGTATTAAAATGCATAAGTCTTATATGAAAAAAAAAAACAATATTAAAAACGGAGTAGCCAACTCCAGAGTCTAACCGATGAGTTCCAAAAGCTGACTAGTTAAGTATCAACGTGTACCGAAGAATGCGGAAATAATCTAAAAACTTATTTTGTGCTATTTTAAACATTACACGAATCTGAATATTAAATCTAAATTAAACACTGATATTAAATACATATTAGTAGAGTTAAGCATAGCGAGCGTTAAACCATGACGAAATGTTGCGAGCTCCCTTATGAAGAACAATTTCTATTGAGCTAAGTATTTTAGATTCACGCTGTATCCCGCATATAGGCGGGTAGGCGGAGCAAACCTAGAGTTAGGACTCTCCATTTCCCGCGAAATTTTCAAATTTAGACATACCGTGTTGTGTGGCGTAGATGGACGCCGCACTTTATTTATTTTTTTACCAGAGCGAGGAAATGAAAAAGCCACATTCCCCCGAGTGGGAATCGAACCCGCAACCGTCGCGTTTACAGTCAGACGCACTGTTCCACTGCGCCACGACGGCTTCAAAGTAATTTAGTTACAACGAAACCTCAAACTACGTAATACACAACCTTAAAATGAGCTTTATTGTTAGTTAAATATGTAAAAAGGAAGATCATAACAAAGTTTTAATTAAGTAACTCGGTAATATTCAAATATAACCAGTTTCTAGAAAATTCTTAATAATTAACAAGAAATCTAACACTATTTAAAATTAATTACAATAACTGTTTGAATGACTATTAATAACCACAGAAAAGTGTTAATTTGAATAAGTACTATAGTAAAAGTTTATTGGAAGGGGCCTCGTACGCCGCGATGTCCCGGAGCTAGCAACATTTTTTGTGGGTATTTTTTCAATTCAATCTATTTATTTGAGATCGACGTTTTAATTCGAGTAAAACTAACAGAGGTATTTTAAAGATGTCTCAATATTTGTAATTTAAGCCTGGATGCCGTGATTCAAATATAAAACAATTGTCTAATAATAAATAAAATTATCATATTTCATTCAAATAATAAAATAAGTTTTAGATAAAGTGAACAATATCACTATATAGATGAATATAACCAACTATTGACAGTGAACATTCTTTAAACTAGATTTATATTATTGTTTAAAATTATAAATATCTATTTCAATAGATTTACAACAATTCTGTTTCAATCATATACATATATATAGCGTTCAGACGTAAATTACAAATATAATTTTAATATTACAATAAATTGGAAATAGAAATACATGTACGAACGTAAATTTGAACCAAAACATTAAATCGTCATAGTCATTAAGTATACAATAGGTTAGGAAGGTTATGAAATAGAATAATATAAATAAAAATTTATTAACATATTAAAAAATTATGACATATTTTCTATTTTATGACTTCAACAATATACTAATAGAAGAAATAGTTTACAAATTTGTGAGCAGTAAGATATAAAGAGACACAGACATGAAATCACAATTACTTGTATAAATTTATTTTAGGATACGGTGGACGCAATTAAACAGAAGCTAATACGAAAATTAATATATATATCATTCACTAAAATTATTACTAGATAACAGTTTTTAAAGTGTACATAGTAACTGGAATTTCGTTGTCTGCATACAATAATAGAATAGACATCGAATTATTAATATCTGTTTAAAATCTCAAGTGACTTCCTTATTACTCAAAAATAATATTAGAAATTATAATCCGACGTCTTGTAAAATCCGTAAACCATGAAAAGTTGGCATCCAAAAAAATCTATGAATTATCAATAAATAAATAACAAAATTAGACCAAATATAATATATGATAAATATATGTATGTATATATAAATAAAAGTAACAGGGGGGAGGTCGGGGCGGGCGGTTAGAGGGGGTGTAGCGAGCGGCAGCGCGGACAGCGCGGCCAGCGGCGTGAGTGCGACAGTTTGCGCGCGGCGCACCGCATCCTACAAACTATCGGCTGCCGGCGTCATTTGCCGTTCGTCTGCAGCGCGGCGTTCAGCTGCGTCCACAGGTCCTTCTTGCAGGATTTCGATCTAGGCAACACAATATATCGTATATTACGATAACTTCAAATAAAAACATTGATTTTTCAACCCTTGTAATAGGCATTAATTACATCACAGGGTTTCCTGAAACGTCCTAGTGCAATGGGTATAGTTGTTAATATTACGATATGGTACAGACCTGCGTAAAGAGGCGAGCCATTCCTTAAATTGTGTGTTGCCTTCTGGCGTGAGTTGGAATGCTGTCCGCGCCGAAAGCACGATGCCCACGAACTCTTCGTATTCAACTGACGTTAAGTGATACAATTTCTGATGTATACACTGGATGTACCTATTTGAAAACAATTTGTAAATAGTTAATTAATGTAACCATAAATTTCCTTTCTTAAAATTAAATCTTTACATTTGACCAACACAACTATATTCTCTTAAAAATCCACCTTTTAACATTATTTCAAGGCAATATTTTTTCACGCTTCACACTGTTTCACACATCTTGCATATAACAAAGTAGTAAACAAGAGGAGTCTGGTGTAGAAAAAAATCATTCGTCACTTTCCGCCTAGTTTCCTAGACATGGCAGGTTGAATGGCAAAACTTGACGTCGCGCTTAAATTAATAATTAAATAACTAAAACTAAACAACACTTACATTTGCTGGCACTTGTGCACCAAAGGCGCTAGTGTGCCCCGTAAATGCTGCATAACTAGATGATGAGGACCGCCGCGGGCCAACCAGTGCGCGGACTCCACGCACAGTTCATACAGCACGAAGGGCGACACGACCGAGTTGACCGCGCACACGCAGAACTGGTGTAGATACTGTGCGCCTAGACGCTTCGAAATGCGCAGGAGCCATTTCACGTGCTCGCCGTATGGAGGATTTCTGGAATTTGGGGTTTTTAGGTTCAGATTTTAATTTCAGATTGATACAGAATCACGCATATAGCAGTATGGGCAGAGAGAACCTCATTTTAGGACATTCTACCTGAATGAATCCACACTCGTCCCAATGAACGAGTGGCGGAGCTAAACATGGCGCTTTCGCGCTAGAGTAAACTGTAACTGTATATCGTAACTGTAATTTATTGCAGATAATTTGGATCCATTCGGTATTTTCATAAAGAAATTAGCGCTTTCAACCAAACCAACGCTTTAAGTAGTAATATAGGTAAAATATAATAATAAATAATATAGGTAACTTTTTTTAATAACGTCATTGTAGCAGTATTTACCTTCCAAATTTATTCTGTGGACGATCATCATGAACACGTCGCGCTTGCGTCTCTAACGCAAGCATCCCAACACGATACGCCGCTAACAGTCTTCTAAGTTGAGCTTGGGGTAATGCCGGTGGTCCGCCATTCGCTCCCACCGTACTCACTGCACCAACCCCGCTCACCGCGTTGACGGTACCCACTGTACCTATTGTACCCATATTACCCATTGTACTCATCGTCCCAACGTTCCCCACTGTGCCCATAGTGCCGACAGTGCCTATTGTTCCCACCGCGCCTACAGCACCCATCGCACTCACAGTACCCATTGCAGTCATTGTACCCACGGTGCCAATAGTAGCAACTGTACCCACTGCGTTCACCCCCGCCACGTTCACGGCGCTAACCCCCGGCTGGGGCACGGGGTGGTTGGCGGGCAGTGGCGGCGGTATTGGGGCAGGATGTTGTTGAAACACAACGTTTTCCTGTGGAGACAGAGACAGCTTACGTTATAAAATCATGTAATCATGTAATTTTTCTATAATGAACATTAAACGAACGAAACGGAAACTAAAGAACATTGTGTCAGTTCATTGAATATATATCCAAAAAAAATTGTGTATCTATGATTTCACGTCACCTTTGAAACTACTAGATTATAATTAATTTTGAAGACGGTACCTCATGTAGAACGCATTTTGGTTAAACTATAAGAAATAATGAAGTACAATATAAGGTATAACGTAACAGGAATTTATCTTTGACAAATGAAAATTAAAGATCTGGACAATTTGATGAAGCATCATAACAGCCAAGCTTAATTATAAGAAATAATAAAACGATGACTTAACAAAAGTTGTTCAGTTCCTCAGTATATTGTAAATTGACAAATAAAAAGTATTGAAAATTGAGGCCATCACGGTGCAGTAGTACAGCGTTTGATTGTCATTGCAAATTGCAAAAAGATATGGATCTTTTGTAGACATGGTCTACTCAGGGAAAAAATATATTTAATTCGTTTTTATTACTCTGCTCTGGTAAGTCAAAGTACGACAATACTAGAGTGTCTTGGAATTTGGGTGGAAAGCGGTTGGGTCTTAAAACACCATTTCCTTTGCCTATTTCCTTTAAGGAGAAAGAGATACGGTAAAGGTCCCGAAATCACAAAACAAAACTAATTCTGTTACTTTACTTAGGTTCTATTATATTTAAAATTCTTTAATATATATTCATGGACTAAACCATAATATTCTGAACTTACATGCTTCATACCCCGCTTTTGGCTCAAATTTGAAAACCGCTAAATGACAAACTAAACGTTGGAGTTAGCCTTACCAAAGTAAGAAAATAAAAAAAAATTGCCAAGTGGGGAACAAACTCAAAACCATCACATTTGTGACTGTGACTAGACGGTCCTACTTAATAACATACATATTATATCGATAAGTTTAACGTTTACATTATGTTATAAAAAAAAATAATAATACTTACATTAACCGTAATTGGCTGAGGGTGCGCCGCATGAGTCTGTATAGTCGCGTGGGTGACGTGTTGCGCAATCGGCACGTGTTGGGGGTGCTGGGGGTGCTGGGGGAGCTGAGGGTGCTGGGGGAGCTGAGGGTGCTGGGGGAGCTGAGGGTGTTGAGGGTGTTGGGGATGTTGGGGGTGCTGTGGGTGTTGGGGATGTTGGGGGTGTGCGTGAGTGGGTGCGACGATACCACGCACGAAGTACGGCTGTAACGCAAACTGTGCTCCTGGATGTGCTGTCGCTGCTGCTCCGAACTGTAAAAAAATGGGTGAAAAACACTTTTATATATTTTTTCCTCTGCTATTATCGTATAGTTTCTTATAAGCGGTCAAGCAGGTTAACGTTGCCCTATTTAATGATTGAAACAACTTTTCAACGGGTTTTTATACTCATATCGTGAATCTCTTTCAAGAAAACACCTGCGGTTGTAGCCATCTATGATGATTATGATGATGTATGATGTGATTACGATGATAGATTTTTCAGCATGAATGATTGTACTATTTTCAATTAATTATAAAAGATATGCTAGAAAAGTATTTTAGAAAACTCGAGCATATATCAGAACACTAAGACGGTTTACAAAAGGCACAGACTCTAGTCATGCAAAATGTATGTTAAAATTTTTATATGTTTTCTAAAATATTTTTATTGTCTTTAGTGCAAACTAAGTATAATTATTATATAATACTCACCTGAGGAGGGTGTGTGACTTGCAGCTGGTATATCGGAGGGGGGTATGGGTGGTACGCAAAAGGGTAAGGCAGGGGGTAGGGCAGGGGCACGGCGAGGGGGGGAGGCGCGCGGTACTGTGTCTCCTCCGGCGCCCCTTCGCCCTCCTCACTCGCTTGACGTAAGTACAACTCGTGCCAGTAGCGCGCTACCGTATATAGCACTTCAGGGTATACACCGCCACCTGAATTGAAATGTTATTTTTATTTTTTTTCAGCTATACTTTTTGCTGTATTTCGTATGTAGCACAGTAAACAGAGAGAGTCTCGTGTTCAGACACATCACTCTTCACTTTCCACCGAATTTAGTCGTGGCATATGGGCGTATAAGCACAACAGATTCTGGGTTCTATTTTTACTAGAAGAAATAAAATAGTTATTTATTAATTATTATTGGTAATGAGACAAACCACGGTATTTAGCTTCGCCACTCAATGCTTCGAATGCGAAGGGAAATGCGGAACGCAAGTGTATTAGCACTAGATACCCAGGATCCCTCTGCCTATCCTGCTATTTGCAGGATATAACGTGAATCTACAAAGAGAAATTTAAAATACGAAGCAGGATTGTGCTTTATAGTTTATAGTCCTGAGGTCGTCGTGGACATGTGTACGCACCCTTGGCGGCCGCCTCCACGGTGAGGCAGGCGCGCTCCAGCATGGCGTCGCTCTGCTCCTTGCACTGCAGCACGGCGCGCTGGATCTCGTTGTAGTTGAGCGCGTGCGCGTGCGGCAGCACGGACAGCGCCAGCTCGGCCGCCGCGCGCACCATGTGCACGTCGCAGCCCGACGACGCCTGGGGACAGCGAGCTTATCAGACCACTTAAACGGTTTACAAAGGATGACGTACTTTTAGATTTATTCATCGATTTTACCTTATCTGCAATTCCCGCAGCTTCTGGTGGAGTAAGATGACCTTCCCAGGCGTCAATTAGGAATAATATTGCTGGCGCCCCAATATCCATTGCTTGACCTGAAAAAAAAATTATATAAATTAAAGATAACATTATAAATAGATTGATAAAGTCAGGGGACGTAAGTTGAGTTTTGTGTTACTGTGTGCTTTACGGTATATTTTATTACACAAATGAACTTTGTAATTTTTTTATTCTATTCTAGAAGCCTAGGTGCATGCAAGTCACATTATCCTTCACTACGGCTTGGTCTTGTGACCACACAATTATCAGCGCTGTGGCATTTACCAGTCAGTCGCCCGCCAACCCTCTCCTTAGACACGCGTTAGCTTAAATTGCAATTTGATTTAACTGAAACTTTTGAATTATTTAACCTTAATGATATAGTTTCATTTATTTACTCCAAGTGATAAAATGTAAAATCTGTTTGCTTCCAGTATTTAATTTTTAAATGAGTTAAGTAAAATGAAGTAGTGCTAGAATGAAAATCATGTAACAATCGGAACAGATATTTATCACGTTAGCTTTTCAACTTATTCACACCTGGTACAGATATATGTATATGAAAACTGTATTGTACCTGTGATCCAGCTTACATGTGACGAGTATGTTCGGCTTAACCAGTTTGCGCTGACACAATTGTGTAATCCTAACGCGTAGAGACCCAGTTGGAAAGCAGCCATATGCAAACCTCTGAAAACATAAAGTAAGAAATTTTAAATTATTTTCTTCGTTTCGCTTCTAGTTTAGTCGAGGCCGTCGTGTGGCACAACGGCAACAATGAAACAGTCCTCTGCCATCAACCTTCATACACATCCTTCAGGAGTCCTGAGATCTAACTTCTAACGCCTTTCATCCTCTCGCTTTATAAAATGTTTTTGCAATTTCAGAACGTGCCCGAACCACCTTCACCCTTACTATAATTTCTTCGCTAGTACCTACCATTCTGTGCATCTCTTCATTGCAGATTAGATCAGCTAAACTGATACCGCATATCCTTAGAAAAAATATCATTTTCACCCTTCTGCACTTATTTTTTTTTATATTTCCCTGCTCTGGTATGACAAATTGCGTTGTCGAGTTTCGCCACCCAATGCACTATATCTAGAATACGGGCGGAAAGTGTATAATGTAGGATCTTGTATGTTTTCTCTTCCTACTTACCTATGCGGGCCATGGTGTTCTCTTGCACACGATGTCTGTGTGAAAAGACTTGTACTTGACGACCCTCCAGCTTTAAACAATACTGATTTAGCCAATTCGAACATAAAGTGAGCAGATGCTTCCGACGGCTGATTGGGAACCGATGGATATAGACGTTTTCCTTTGTATCTGTAAAAGAGCAGTATTGTTATTGCGAAACCAATATATATTCATATATATTTTTATAGGTGTTATTTTACAAAATAACGTTATTTAGAATAACGAAATTGATTGCCTCACGGCCAAGACTTATTCAAGTTCAAATTAAAAATTCTCAATTGATACTTTGAAAATCTAATTACTTTGCTCTATACTCCATTCCCAAGTTTTCTGTTTAACAAATGTGCGGTTCTGCGGTTAATATAAAAAAAAAATATAAGAACATCGATCTTCTTTCAAAAACAATAAACAACTTGAGGAGTATATTTAACCGAATAGTTGATATTCCTTTAAAAATGTTATACAAAAGACTACTATTTAAGTTATTTGAAACTAGTATTACTTTTCGCATCCAGTGTAGTGTTAAGGTAACTTAAATGTGATTGTATTTTACTAAGTTATTATTATTATTGTACATATAGTGTTCAGTTTCTGCTATTGTATATTTTCTAGTCAATAGCATAACCATTATAGTTAACTGAATAAAAAATATCAAATGTTATCATTATTACATAATTCCATATTCATACCTTGAATCTTTCAGTCTGGGCAAAGACTGATGCGATTGGTGCGATTGATGTGATTGGTGAGACTGGTGTGACTGATGAGATTGGTGTGATTGATGCGATTGATGCACTTGATGCGTTTGGTGCGTTTGGTGCGTTTGATGCGCTTGATGCGTTTGGTGCGTTTGATGTGTCATATGTATCATAGAGGGCGGAGAAGATCCGCCTTCAGACACTGCCAAACGATCCATTTCCACGACCAAGGGACACGCTGACGCCTGTGAATACATAAATTAGAAGTAATATAATCAATACAATATAACAGAAAAACTAATCTGCAAATTTATTTATAATAAATAAAATAACAAATGCATAGAAACGTATAGTTATGTAACTGAAAAAGGTCTATAAGGGACATATATTTACTAAGTAACAATAAATATCTTTTTTTATGATTTCATTAGTTAAGATACTCTTCTTTGCTTTCGGTCTTACAAAGATTACTTAATTTAATTTTAAAATTATATGCAAGGAATTAAAAAGTGTATTGAAATCACATTGTACTTTGTCTTTTTCATAATTTGTATATATTTCAATGTTGTGTTTATTATGTTGGTAGATCTTATAAATAAATAAAAATTAAATATTGTTTCACGTTAATAAGACTAACCGATTGTGGTACTAAAGGTGTAGAAATCTGAGAGTGCGAGGAGTGCGCTTGATGGTTGAACATGGAGGAGTCACTGCGGTAAGCAGAAAGTCTCGGGTTGTTCGTGTAGTACATGCTGACCATTGGACCCTTTGTCAACTGGTGGATATCTCGGTCTAGAAGCTAAATAAATTGTAATTGTAAGTTTTCATGCTTTATCTCGTATATAGAATTGTAGGCACCGCCCAATTTTCAAGTGGCGAAACTCAACGTCGTCTTCTTACCAGACTGAGCAAATGAAAATAATCAATTGCCCTAAGTAGGCTATGAAACTTTTCGAATCTTACTTGGTTGCACTTACAGCTAGATGCAAGCTAGACCCATGAAGAATGTTGGGAATGACATTGTGGTGAACCACCATGACGTTCCCAACATTCTAATTACAATAGTATTACATTCTTATAATATTATTTCCTGCAATATTTTCCTTCAGAGGTAACCTAGTGTTAAGACACTCCACTCCCCATTTTCCGCCGAATTCTGGAGGCATTAAGTGAGTGGCGGAACTTAGCGCCCGACTTTGCCTCGACACCAAAGCGAATAAATAAAAATAAATATTTCATTCCCTCGAGTGGGTATAGAAACCAGCCGCGTTTACAGTCACAAGCTTGTGCCCCTGTGCCACGACTGCCCGTCATAATTTTATTAATACATAAAATCTATAACATATTTAAATTATAACGAATAATGAGTCAAAGTATTTAAAATTATAAATTTTAATATAATATATCCGTTGCAGGTTTTTTTATCTATTCTATAAAAAATATGCAGACAATTTTCATCTTAAAAAAGTAAATAATTTATAAACATCAATAAAAAAATATCAATAAAAAGTACAAAAAGGGAACAATTCCTAGTATATTTAGTAAATATTATTTACCTTATTCATAATCCTAGCTAACTTGACAGGGTCATCTTTATAGAAGGATAACAGTGTGAGAGCCAGTTCACCACGTTGTCTTCGCGTTCCTTCACAAAGCAATGGATGTTCAGCTTCCGATACATTTGCCTTTAGGCCTAACGCGGCTACAGCTGCTTCGAAACCTAATACTTCATCAGATGGTGTTCTTGCCTATAGAATAAATATTTTAAGTATTTATTTATTTTAAATACCAAGAGAGAGAATTTAATATCAAGACACTTTCGTCAATTTTCCCCGAATTTGAGACATTGCATGTTGGGCGACGGATTTCAAAGTCTCGAAATTAAATTACTAGTTCGTCCGAAAGACGAGTAATACCACAACAATTGTGCTTAAAGTACTATTCTATTCGAACGAATTAAACATAATATTTTTAAGTCTTAGTAGTTAGTAGTTACTGTGTTGTTCTTTAGTGATAAAAAACTCTGCTTAAATTTGGACAATTATTAAAACACACATAAAAATATTTATTTAAATGAATAAACTAAATATATGCGATAAATCCGTTTTAAGAATTTAAAGAAAATATCAAAGATATTACAAATTAATAATTTAGTTATATATAGATAAATACTTACAGGGTGTTTATTTTCCTTGTCAGTTGCTGATAGCACAAGAACATCGAATAGATAACTGGCCAACGCTATCGGTAATAACGCCGGACCGCGGTTTCTATGGAAATAGAAAATATTAAAATTGGGAATTCAAAAGTTTTCATTATTTTTAAATATTCTTAATATTATTTAATTATACTGAAAAAAACTGTCAAGTCTGAGTTAGACTTGTCCCCCAAGGAATCCCTACCAATTCATGGCTGTTGGTGAACAGGAAGTACAATTTACTAAAGTTAACAAAAACTTAAGTTGCTGGTCGTATGCACTAATTGTATATTAAATGTACTATAAATACTAGTTTGTAATGGTTTTTTTCTGCAATGTACTTATAAATTAATTATTTCAGGTTTTTCTATTATTTATATTGTAAGTTCTTCCTTTTTTGTAAATTTCTATTTTTCAAAAGAGTGTAAAAGCTATCGGGATAGGTTTTGATTACCCTGCAATTTTCATATAAAATGTGGCAAAAAGAAAGCACAATATAGTAAATTAAAACCTTAGTGTTCCATCACGAAGTTGTTCAGCTTTCTCTCTAGCTAGCATCAGTTGCTCAGCTCCGGTTGGAAGTTTCTTTAATAAAGCAACTAATTCTGTTTCTTGATTATTAAGCTTAACCTCAAGAGCCTTGGTACTGGCAGGTGGACGGGCCATTTCTAAGGCATACAATCCTACACGGAAAGCTAATTCATGGTGTTCATTGAATTCTGCCAAAACCTATAATATAAATTATTAATGACAATTATCAATAATTCTATATTGAATACTGGAATTAGTGTTGGGTCATTTATTCATAATCAATCTTGTATACACACATTTTATTATAATTTTTTATTAGAGATTGCTATATCATGTTAAAAAAGTAAGAACGAAACTGGTAAGAAAAAAAGACAATAAACATTGAGATAATGGAGTAGGTGCAGTAAGAAATAAAATGTAGCTTAATATTTTTACTTGCTAGAAAGCACAGAGGCTGGTCTTGTGGGTTCAATTTTTACTCGATAGATGAATATTTTGACTTGTTTTCTTAATAAAAAGACAAAGCGAGAATCCATTAGTCGAGAGTAAGGTGAGGTCTGGTGTAGTCGGACTGACCGTGCAGAGGAAGGCGCACTTGGCGAGCGTGGCGGAGGCGAGGCAGGACAGGCGGTGGCTGGCGGCGCACAGGCGCGGCGAGGGCGCGTGCCGGCGCCGCGCGCGCCGCGCCTCCGCCGCCGCGCTCAGCGCCGCGCCCGCGCCCGCGCCGCCCAGCGCCGGCGGGCTGGCCAGCAGCTCGGCCGCCAGCCGCGCGCCCAGCGCGCACGCCTCGCGCGCGTGCCCGTGCGCGTGCAGCCCCTCCGCGCGCGCGAACGACACCTCCCAGCCGCAGCCCCAGCTGGCCGGCGCGCGGCCCCCGCTGCCGCCCGCGTGCGCGCCGCCCGCGTCGCCGGCCGCGCCGTAGTAGTAGAGCTGGCAGTCGTCGTCCGACACGGACTCGTCGTGCGACACGCGCCGCGCCGCGTCGTCCGACGACGCGCCCGCCGACGACGACGAGTGCGAGTCCGTGTCTCCGCCGCTTTGCTGAAGTATTTCTTCTTCGTTTTCACAGAAACCTATATGTTACACATTTCATTTCAGTTCATTTTTTTTAGCTTTTGGTTCCCTCCTCGGATCACAATCATAGAGACAGTTATACCACAGTCTGGCGTGTAACTGGAAACGTGATACCAATGGATTCAATCTTCATTCGAACAAATGATTATATTGTCTTGTCTTGAAAATTTAATTAAAAGAAAATAGAGTATAAGATACTATAACTACATTTCGCTATCCTGGTATTCAGAGTGAATAAAAGTATTATAAAAACTGGATTTTACATCTGATTTGTTGGTTTGTCCGACAATACTAACCTTCAGATGATACGCTGGAATGATTACCATCATTAGGACCAGAATCTCGGACCACCTCACTCGGTCCTTCTCCAGATCCACAGGGCTATGTTTAAAAATAAATATCATGTAAAGAAAATTATATAACAATAATCAAATTATTATGTCAATTTATTATTGTTGAACCAAAATATATTTTATATTAGTAGTAATACATATATCACTAATTTTCTATTTACCACAATATGTAATGGATAAATTATATTAAAAAATTTAAAAAAGGTCGTTGTGGCGAAGGAGCTCGAGCGATGCTTTGAGAATTCGACGGAAAGTGAGGAACGGAACCGTCATAATGGGAACAGATTTTCTTAGCACGAGGTTCACTCTGCCTATCTTTCTATGTGTGCATGAAGCTATAGAATAAATCATATTCCCTAGTTTCCAATTCATAAATTTTTTGTTTACGTACTTGATTGGAAGGTCCCGGTACTGCTATATCGACCGTAATTCGGTTCCTGTGTATCAACGTGCGATGGCCAATGTGCGCCGGGTCGGGGTTCGTGAGGCGATAGCTTAACGACATTTCGTTGTTTAACACCGCTTTTGATGAGTTCACCTAAATCAAGTAATAAGGTATTATTGAAAAAAATCTTAATATATTTTATGAAAAGAAAAATTGTTAAAATTTGAACACTAAAAATAATTGAAGTTGTTTATTTATCATATTGTCACTTTATCATCTATTCCACTGTGAACAAAAAGATTACAGTAGACCATAGCTATAACGCGGTTCATGATATTGTAAACTGAATATAATGAATAATGATCTGAATTAATTAAGTTGAGGCCGGTTGTGGCGCAGAGGCACAAAGTGTGACTGCAAAATTGACTGGTTGTGGGTTCGATACCCATTCGAGGAAGTGAAATATTTATTTACATTTATATTTTCATTTCTTCGCCCTGGTGTCGAGGCAAAGCGCGGCGTTGGGTTCTGAAACTCAGCACGCAATGCCTCCAGAATTCGGCGGAAAGTGGGGATTGGAGTGTCTTAACACTAGGTTCCCTCTGCCTACCCTGCTGTATGTGAGATACAGCGTGAAGCTGATTTGATTTAATTTTTTAATTTAAGTTTAAATATGAAATAGAAAAACCAACCTGGTGTACACTATCATTTTTATCTGTGTGTCGAAAGATAGTGAACGGACTGTGATATAATGGGTTCAAATCTTTTGTGTAAGTAACTCCTGGTATTTGATAGTCGTCCCATTCTAAGAAACAAGCCTCCATGGCCGGGTGAAATCCGGGGAACACTTCATTTTCACTGATACCATTAATGTATGGCGGATGTGAATGTGCACGAGAGTGGCGCGGGTGCGACGATGATGTGTTCATGTGATTGTTGCGATTCTTTGCCACCTGTAAATAAGTATAAAATTTAGATATTTTATTTCACACATATGATAAGTACAGTACTTTGTACTTTAAAACACAAGAAATACATATTTTCATAATAGATGATTAGTAAGAATTAACATTTAATTGCAATAACAGTATAAAACATTATTATGGTAACTTTTTAATAAAAAAACTGATTAAATCCTCACCTTATCCAGAACTTTCATATGCCATTGCGCAAATTGTTCGTGCAAAGTGTCACGCTCATGCGGAGCCAGTCCCGGATTCAGTGCAGCGAGGCGCCACAATACTACAACCTGTTATAAAATCGTGAGATACTAATTTTAAATTTGTATTATATATATAAAATTTGTATGCATGTATGTATTTATGTACCAATATATTATAATTTGTATGTATATATAAAAGATGCTATTATTTTTCTGCATCTTTTCCACTGCAGTTATAAATTAAATTTTAACTATAATATATGTGGGTATTGGTTTATTTCTATGATTTTTTTATGTGTAAGATTCTTAGAAAATAAAACAAATAATAAATATAAATAACCTCGTCGCATAGCGAGGAGCAGGCGTGCTGAGCTGCCGAGTTGCCGGCCGCGCCATGCTTCCCGCCGCCGCCCCACGCCACCAGCGCTGCTTTAGTACTGTACCACCATACTATTATCTGTAAACGACACGTTTATTATCAACATGTAGTGTATATTGATTATGTTAGATAAATTTAAAGAAATCAGGGAATCAGATATGGGATCTGTATCCAATATCTAGAGATAGCTATATTATTGAATAGGTATATGAAAAGATATTGGCTGACTTTTTCACAACCATATAATTAAAAGGATTTACACGATATTTGACATTTCGTATATATAAATTATATTGTGTAAAGTAGTGTGTAGGGAGAAATTGGTAAAAATTCTTTCTTAATTGCAAACCTACACGAATTATTGAGCATTTTGATTTATGAAGCATCATATAAAAAGTACGTAGTAAGTTAAAAATAAATTAAATTGGAATAAAACGTACAAACAATGCCCAAATATAATTAATTATTGCAAATAGCATTGATAATCTTATGGCAAGTTCAAGTTTTGATGAAATTGGTTATTAATGTGAATTGTTCTGTTTTATAATTTAAAAAGAATTGATTATTAAATATTTATCTTTAAGGTATATTTATTTTGCCCATGTATATTTTTGTGTTTAATCAAATAAATACAATTTCAAAATTGTAGTACTTACTCTACAGTAACATAATTTCTTTTTTTTCAGCGTCATGCTGTAGAACGCACACAGCAAAGCCTCCAGAATTCGGCGGAGTGAGAAATGTCTTAATACTAGGTTCCCTTTACCTACCTTGCTGTGTGTGGGATACAGCGTAAAGTTGAATTATTCAAATTTAATGCTCATTAGTATAAGCCACCTTGAATAAATAAGAATAGTGCTCTTTCATCGGTTATGTAACTATTTTGTAACATAAAGTTTAAAAATAAAGCCTTGTGTCGGTGCGCTACGTTGGTCTCTAGTTGACTTTCTTAATTTTATCAAGGTAACTCAATTTTGGCATTAGCTGTTGACTTTTTTTTCACTTGGCTGTTAATAAGGTAATATTTTTTTTTAATTTATTAATAAGGCAAACCAAAATGTTCAGGCTATTTACAAAACAGACTTCTCTTTCCACATAATCGTTTTAGTGAAACTTAGAAATGAAATTAACTATTTGTCCAAAGTTCTTGCTTACTAAGTAAATTACAAAACCAAACCAAACCTATTTTAACTTGCTTATGTTGTTAAGAGAGAGAGAGATTTTATTGTAAATAACAATTGGTTGTAACAAGAATATAATCGGAGTAGTTTGAGTTTAATATTTTCTATGAAATACTGAAATATTTAATACTTTCATTTCTTTGCTCTCGTGTAGAAGCGAAGCACGGTGTTGAGTTCCGCCAAACAACTTGCAATACCTACAAAATTGGACTGAAAATGGGGAACGGAGTCTTAGCACTAGGTTATGAAACCAACCTGTTCACAAGCCATAACCTCCTCGGTGATAATCTCCAAAAGCGGTATAGCGTTCCGGTCGCTCCTCTTGAACATCTCCCGCACGATGGACAGCAGGTTCCACATGCCCTCGGGCTCGCGGCCCCGCAGCGGCCGCAGCAGCGACGACCACTCCGCCGCCGCCGGGGGAGCGCTTGTACTGAGATAATTCACATCACTGAAATGTTTTTGAGAAAATGTATTAATTTATACTGTTACTATTAGAATCCTTGCCAATTTTTTTTATTATTTTTTCAGTTTCAAGCTTTATCCCGCATATAACAGGGCAGACCACTTTGGACTCAATTTTCGAAACGTTGAGTGTTGAGTTGCGGAACTCAATGCCAAGAATTCACTCGTTACCAAAGTTGGAAATGAAAATAATTTAAATTCCCCCGAGTGGGGTTCGAACCCATAATCGGCACTGTAAGCGTGACAATTATGTGTTCATTAGACTACGTCAGGGAACAAAATTCTTGTTTTCTTGATAAATTGTGCTGTGGCTGTCTTGTTTTATATTATTCGATCTCTAAGTACAGTTTAGAAGCAGATCATTATAGTAACATGCGTGGAGATCTAGCTACATTATTATATGAAAAAACTACTATAACTCACCTAAATACAATAGGAGCAGGAACACAGAATTTAACTAAAATTTTATTGATGTTATTATGTAAAGTTTTCTCATCCAAGAACCAAGATGTATATTCGTAAGCTGAAGCCCCAGCAGTTGGATCTGGAGCACCGCAGGTCGTGTTAATCTGGTTTGGTTGTGCTGATAGTAGTTCGTCCAGTATCCTTTGAGCTGTGGGTAGCACTTGCCTTGGCAACTCTGATATGAGATATTGCGCAAACTTTTGTAGCTGATCTCTTCGTAATCGTTGAAGGGACTCTGATACCGGCGCTCGGAGACATACCTGTGTTGGCTAAATAAGCATGCATCTTAGTTTATTATTCATCTTGATATTAAAAATTAAATGGTGAATAACATAATTATTATAATAACAAGATTTTATTTTGATATGTTTAAGTTATGTACCAAATATGATTTATTTGTACCAAAAAAATATAAAAATAGCATGAGACTTGTTTTTAATTTATCAAAATATTTTTATCAAATCAAAAAAATTAACATATCGCCAATCCAATCATCAGCAACAGCATACATAAGCATTTTTTAGTTTTCTTTTTGACTTTCAAACATCCTCTGGCACATAAAAGGATAGCAAGCGAGACTTTAGTATTGGCATTCAAATCCCCACTTTTCCCCTGAATGGCAGAACTCTACACCATGCTTACATTTAAATATTATGTGGTCCAGGGGCACAAAGTGTAACTGTAAACGTGATCGGTTTTAAGTTCAATCCCCTATCGAGGAAATTAAATATTTATTCAAAATTATATTTCCATTTCTTCACTCTGGTGTCGAAGCAAAGCGGAGGAAAGTGGGGAACAGAGTGTCTTAATACTAGCTTATATACCTGTCTTGTTATGTGCGGGATCCAGGGAAGCTATCCCAATATCTTAGTTAGATAAAGTATTTCTCAAATTAATGCTGTAAATATCTCATTTCCTCATAAATAATTATAGTAAAGGAAATAATAATTATATTACTGTACAGTAGAACAGTTAATCATCACAGTGACACAATTAAGCATTATTAATATATTATATTAAATAAGTCATTACAAGACATATTCTTAGAATGCAATGCAACACTTAATCATTTGGAGAGGAAATTATAATATTATGCTTACTCACACAAATCAAATAAATTATTACAAAAGTTTATTAAAATTTCTTTTTTTATTATTACTTATACTTACTAAATGAATTCTGTAGAGACAAACAGCAACAATATGTGAACACCAATGAGCTGATGATGAACAGGTGCAATTGCATGAAGATATTTTCTGCCGGTCAAACGTTACTGCCACATTGCATTGATTTCTGCTTATGATGAGTGTAACGGTTGCTGATAGATGGAAGCCTAAAAATATTTTTTTGTTAATAATTTTTTTTTTATTGTTATTAGTATATTTAAAGTTTTATTCCAAATTTAGAAATTTTCCACACTATCTAAAAAAGTATCTTTTGATTAGTTGTTTAAAAGTCTCATGTATCTTCTCAAACAATTTGCCAAAAATTCCCATAAAGTCAAATGTTGTGAGCAGAAAACTAGCAAATGCTACAAAACTGGTTTACCAAATTAAAATATAAATATTAAAACTACATAATATGACAATAAGATTCTTTGACCACCACCATTTTTTTAATAAATATAATTCCCCTACATAAATGTTTATTAAGAAATTCATACAAATTAAGAAGATGGATAGGAAACATTCTCTTCTGAATGTGGCTTCTATATGTACTATTTAGCACATCTTTAAGAATGACTCATTCATCTCAACTCATTATAAAATAAACAGATATTTGTTAAGAGTAATGCAGCTGTAGTAGTACTAAACTACTTTATAAAGTGCCTTATGTTTTTTTAAACTTAAGAAAAGTTAATTACAATAATAAAAAGTTCCACATAAAAAATTTAGTTAGCTTTACTTTCATAGCATTGCTAAAAAGTTTATGAAAATATTGCAATCTAAAATGATACCATTATATTATGCATTCTTACCAAAAAAATCATTTAATCTGCCATTAAAATTAATGCCTTATTTATTTTAAAATATGTTCTATTATATGAAACTCACCAATTTGTAGAACATCTTTAACAGCTCTATCCCTAAATAAATGTTCTCCTTTCTGAAATTCATCTGCTGATCCATTTGCGAGACAGGAATATAACCTGATATCATCTTCACTGTCGGGGAAACTCCAGAATGCAATTTGCAGTTGTAGTTGTTCAGGCACAGGTGGATACACATGTTCAACAAGTTCAAATGGTATATGACATGCTACACATTTTGCTGCCAATTCACTCAGAGTTGATACTGATTTTTCTATAAAAAAAATATGTTTTGAATTTTATGATTAAATTAATTTTAATTTTTTCATTTATGTCTTTTTTTGTTACATAACATATATAAAAGTTAACAAAAAAATCTTATAATAATTCTGACAAGTTAGGTAATGTAATTTACTTTCTCAATTTTTTCTCATAAGCATAACATGAAACATAATTTAACAGTCCTTTAGATTTTAATATTACAGTATTAAACATTATTAAGGGAAATCAGATTCACTTTCAAATAATGCCAGTGAAAGTTTTGTGAAAGTTTCTTTAATAGTAAAACAGTGATTTAATATAAAAATGCTTAAAGAAAAAAAATATAAAGTTATAATAGAGATTTGAAAAGTTGTTATTATTAACTGCTCTGTCCAGTCAAAGGTAAATGACTCTACAGCACCTGTCTTCACACACACATACACACACAAAGAAAATATTTATATCACTATTATTTTTAAAAAAGCAAGGAAAATTTGTGTTATTTTTAGTTAATTGATAACAAATGATGTATATACAACGTATTTCTATTAGATATTTGATTATTAACGTGAACATTTTTTTCACCAATCATCGAAACAAAGGATCAGCTGTGTAAACTCACCTTGGATAGTTTTTTTCATAGAGCGTGTACCGAAAATATTTTGAGGATTAGGTCTTTTCCATCCTCGCCAATTATTGCACAGGCTTTCGGGTTCTGAGGTCCAGCTACACAAAGAATCTTCTTCAAAACGTTCCGAATCTTCAAAGCTGGAATGATCTCCTTCCTCCCAGTCGAGTAATGGAGATCCCACGTCAACTGGGGCGGCTGGTCTACCCCCTTTCCCATTATTATTTGATGCCCCCGCCACTTTATTAATGTTAATTATAATAATTGAAAAATAAATTCGCTGGAGGAATTCAGCGAATTACTACTTCTAGGGGGTATCCACAATGCTAAATATGCATGCTCCTTACACAAAAAAGACTTTACTGGTCTGGGTAAAATTTTTCAAAACAGTATGCATATAAAAAAAATACATCACAATCTTGAAAAATTGTTTCACTTCCTAGTCAGGAATCCAGTGATCCAAATAAATTCCTATGGAGCACAATAACAAATATGGCCGTTCAACGTCCTGCTCGACCATAGATTATAGTATTCAAGAAGAGCCAATGGTTTTGAAAGCTTAAAATAGAGCTTTTTTTATGTATCTTTCACTTCCAGAATAATAGGTTTTACTTTTAATTTACAAAACATTACCATACGGTAAATACCGTACGGTGTAAGAAATGAAAGAAGTAGATTTATCCTTATTGTTTTTTCAAATTACGATGTAACTTACTAAAGTAAATTTATTACCATTTTAAGATTTAAAGCAATATTTTATAAATTTCTTAGTATCAATTTATTCGTAAACATATGATGTAAGGAATAGTTACTGAACAATACCGTACTAAAATAAATTATTTCCTAAATGAATGCCGTAAACTTCTTGATATACGAATTTATTTATATTTTTAAACGTCAATTATTTTTTTTATTCTGTGGGTTGTAATTTTCATTTTGACAAATAATAAGATTAACTGTGGCTGAAAGCAAAGATTGTTCTGGATTGTCTCAAATAATTTCAAATGTATTTTATTTAAAAGTAATGTCTTAAATAATAGTTAAATGTGTATGTGTAAAAATAAGAGAACCGTCACTAATGTTCTTGTAGTACTTATAAGCAATATATCAGGGTAAAATTAGAGGTTATAAGTAAAGAATAATATTAAAAACTTGTTAAAAATGTTTTGCTGGGGTAATGCCACTCATCATGAATTGTGTATTGAAGGCACTAATAATATTGATTTGGTAAGATAACAATAATTAGTAAAATCATATATATTTTTTTTATTATTTAAAAATATTTCAGTATATGTCTTTACATATAGAGATATTTTCGTAGAAACATTTTATTAATAATAATATTTGTAACAAAATATTTGTAGTATTAATAAATTTTTGTTATAATTTACAGGTAATTAAACCAACACTATCAAAATGGACTGAGAGTGGACATGTACAATTTGTTGCAGCTGGAGAATTTCATACTCTTTATTTGACTAAAAAAGGAAATTTATATTCCTGTGGTAGTAATGAAGTTGGACAGCTTGGAAGACAAACTGAATCTAATGAAAGCCAAAATCCGGGTATTCATTCATTTAATAAAATATTTTCGTTCTATATAACACTTATACGCAATATATACATGCATATGCAATATATAGATATATAAGTATTTGAGGAAGAGGGAATCTATTTAACACTAGCAGAAGTGAATGCCATGGTGTATTTTTATATTTTGTTTTCTTTGGCTTCATGCTGTATCCAGACTGAGGAAATGAAAATATTAAATATTTCCTGAAATGGAAATTGAAGCCACAATGTGTCAAGCTCACAGTCTATTTACTTCATTTCAGCGCTAGTGGAAACTTTTAAAGGATGCATATTATCATCCATTGCCTGTGGTCTGCAGCATTCAATGGCTTTGGATGAATGGGGACAACCTTTCAGTTGGGGTTCTGATAGCATGGGACAACTTGGTAGTAATCTTGGTGGTCATGCTCAAGACAAACCAAAAATCATTAAACTCCTAGCTACCAAAAATGTTATACAAGTTGCTTGTGGATCTTATCACTCAGTAGTTTTGACAAATAGTAAGTGAATAATACATATACATATAAGTGTAGGCGGACTTAGCATACTTAAAATTTATGACTTTTTATTATTATATATTCTTTATTGCATCAAACAAAACATACAGTAAAATAAAATGAAAAGTTGCTTGACAAGGGTGGGCTTATTTCTAAAAGAAATCTCTTTTTAGTATATGTTAAGAAACTCCAGCACAAATATACTACTACAAACATAAAAAAAATGTCACTATTACTTAAAAATAGAGTTATCTATTTTATCTTTTGTGTAAAAGATAAAATAAATAACTACAGTTTTATAGGCTGCATTGCAAAGTGAATGGAAATGCTTATTTAGAAAACATAAAAATTATAGTTTTCTTTCCTAAGTGTGATATAACACTTTAAAATGTTAAAAATATAGAACAGAAATAACTTAATGACAAGGCACTCCATATTTAGTGGCACAACTCAACTCAAATGTCATTTCAGAGTGGAGGAATTATTATTCATTCATTATTATTCATTCATTATAATTCATTCCCCCAAGTAGAAATCAAACCTACAACCATCATGTTTTGACTTAAACTATGTCCCACTGTAACACTATCACCTTAATTAATATATTATTTATGTTGTTAAACAAATAATATTTATAATTATTAATAATTATAATATTGATTGAATAGTAGTAAGCTTGACTTGTTACTGTTGTTTTCATAATTACTTAAAAGTTGTTTAGGGCAAACTTGAATACATTGCAGAATGTTATTTAAAGTATTTATATTTCAGACGGTGACCTTTATGCTTGGGGTGCAAATACATATGGACAGTGTGGATTGGGAACAAAAACGAATAAGGAAACTAAACCACAGCAGATAACATCATTGCTTGGCATACCTATAGCAATGATAGCATGTGGTAGTAACCACACATTTGCATTATCAAAGCAAGTATATAGAGAATAACCAGAACTTTATTAAAACTTAATAATATAATAAACATATTATTAGAACTACAATACTTTGCATTAAATGTTCATAACTAACTTTTTAGTAATAATGTGTTTTTATAACTAGATTATCTAAAGTGCACGAAATCTCTTTGTGTATTTTAACATATTTTTTTGCCTGCATTTCACAACCATTTTATTGATCCTTTTCAATTTATACTTAATAAAATAAATAGCTATTAAACTGTACCTTAAATTATCTATCAATAATTTTATTTTCCTATACTAATATAATAAAATGGAAGAGTTTGTTTGTTTGTTTAAACGCTAAGATCTCTGGATTTACTGGTTCAATTTACTTATTTTTTTATGAAAGCTGCATTCTTCAAGAGTGCTATTTATTATATATATTATGGTGTAGGTCTTAGTTAGCCTTAAATAACGAAATAACAATAAGGATGAACACCATTGAATTGCTTTAAGCGTATGCAGCTGCATAAATAGTTAAATATATGTCAGTATGTTGTATGACAAAAATAAGTAAGTAAGTTAGGTAATAGTTAAGTAACTTGTATATGTATCTATTATAAATAAGTAACAATAAGATAATAAGACATTTTGCGACAAAAAATAATTGAAAATTGTAAAGTGATATTTTATCGATTTTTATTTCACATGTATATTGAATGATTGAAAAAGGAAATTTTATGAAGATTATTTTTTGCTTTTATAGCATGTAGTTTGGTCATATACTTTTCAAGAAAATTTAAAATATTCTACGCTCTGTTCACGGCCGAGCTCGCGTCCCGCGGAGGCGCCCACCGATGACGTCCTATCATACAATCTCGTAATGTTCTTAATTGAATATATCAATCTGTTGGCAAATGCAGTAATAATAAAAGTATGCAGGCGAAGCTGCGAGTGGGCGGCTAGTTTTTATATTTACCTTTTTTAAATATTTTAATCAGTATTCGGCGGTTAAATAAGGAGGACAATCTCTAATTAAGATATGTTGTTTATAAATTGTAGTCCTTTACAAACTATATCTTGCATATTTCTTTTTGAAATATATTTCATAAAGAGATATATTTCGAGGGTGTCAGATTATTGGATGTTGCGATTTATAAAAGTTACAGATTAATGAAACTTTCTGTTTTTATACTAAAATATGCTTGCGTTTGACTACATTAAGCTTGATGTAGTCTACGGTGATGCATGGTTGCCTGTACATACTATTTAATATAACATATGTGTATAAGAGTAATATTTCCTTAAAGGTCTGGTGCCGTTTTTGGATGGGGGAAGAATACAAGTGGCCAATTAGGTCTACAGGACAGAGAGAACAGGTGTTACCCAGCACATTTGAAAACTCTTAGAAATGTCAAGGTATGTTGTTTGACAATTAATGCTTAATATTTTTATTGTTCTTTTTTTTCAGAAATGGTACATTTATGTGATCATAGAATGTGTTTTGTTTTCGAAGGTGTGCCATATATCGTGTGGGGAAGATTTTACTGCTTTTCTTACACTTGATGGTGGAGTTTTTACATGTGGAGCTGGAGAATATGGACAGACAGGCCATGGAAACACTAAAGATGAATTAGTACCAAGAAAGGTACAATCTTACCTATATTTATTTTGAACCTATATTTATTTATTTTTTTATTTTGAACTAAAATGTTATTATCTAAATAATAATTTAATAATAGAGACAAAAGTAATAGTACAAATGTTTTGGTTGTAGTAAGAGGTTGGTTTTAAATATTTTTATTTTTTTCTTCAAATAAAATGTATTTTTATATAAAATGTATATTTTAGTGTGCGGGATACAGTGTGAAGCTGATTTTATTTATTTTTCAATATAATTTTATCATTTAAAAAGTGCTTAGCCAATATTTATTATTCTAAATGTATCAAGACTATTGGATGGTGACAGCCACTGTGTAATCTGTCAGCATCTTGCTGTAAATGCGGTATTATAGATTTTAACCCCCAAATATCATATATAAAATTATTTAATTTTCTGCTACAATGCAAATCTATCTAGCATGTAAACGCTAAAAAAAATGGCATGGCATTTTTCTACATATTAATTTATTTTTAACTTTACTTAGCTTCGCGCTGTATCCCTAGCGGGGAAGTCAGATAGGACGGAACGTCAAACGCCATGGTCTCTGCATACCTCTTTCGCCTCGTCCACTGTCATCAACCTCTTCATACATGCCCTTCTCATTACTTTTACGTGTCCTTCCTCCAGTATCTTTGATACTGTGTTTTCGAAAGTTAACCGACGTCTTCCTCGAGAGATATGGGTACGCCACAACACTTGGTTCATCTTCTCTGACGGTTTTAAGAAAATGGAATTGGGTCCGAGCGGATGAATGGCACCCACGTTATCAAAAAACTTTCATCCTAGTACTGCAGTTCGCCAAGGATGCATTATATCACCGCTTTTGTTTAACGTGTATACTGAACTTATAATGCGTATTGCGCTCGAAGATTGGACTGATGGTATGGCTACAAAATATCAAATTTGCGTTACGCCGATGAAACTACATTGCGATTAGTGCATGTCAAAGAACTACTTCTGAAAGTAGAAAGCGTAAGCCTCGAATTTGGAATAAGGATCAGCGATGATGTGGCGAATGTTTGTGAGGCGTATAACATCTGCCCCTAATATCACTTTGTGATGACCACGACGGCTCTGACAAGAGTATTACGACAAAGAAAGAACCTCTGGTGCGAGTTGAGTGCCGGAAAAAGTTCCTGCACTCAACTCGCATTGTCCCGGTAATAGTGTCTTAACACTACGTTCTCTCTGTATACCCTGCTATGTACAACCAAACAACATGAATAAAATTAGAAAGAAAAATAACAAACCTTTTATTCAAATAATTCCAGATAATGGAGTTAATGGGCAGTACAGTAACTCAAGTGGCATGCGGACGTCGCCACGTGCTCTGTCGTGTGGGAGAGCGTATATTGGCGTGCGGGTACGGCGCTCGCGGTCAGCTGGGGTGCCCGCATATGACCTTTGCACTGGTACCCACGCCTGTACCGTTCACACCAACTGATGATTCACCTGTGAGTAGGTTGAATTATTGACGTTTTTACAGTTGAATATATAAATATTATGGGAAACGAATAAAAATTCGAACACTGTGGGTCTCGAATCCGCGCCTCTTGTCCTTGATGGTTTAATCAAGAAATCAGGTTTTTTAAACGATTACAAAAATAAATAAAATCAACTTCACGTTGTATCCCGCACACAGCAGGGTAGGCAGAGGGAACCTAGTGTAAGACACTCTGTTCCCAACTTTCTGCCGAATTCTGGAGGCCTTGCGTGTTAAGTGTCAGAACTCAACGCCGCATAAATAAATTAAATAATTATATGTTTTCTAAAACATGTTTATTAGCACTTACAATAAGGGGATTTGCTTACTTAAATATCGCAAAATTATATTACATCCAAATTGATTTTGGATTCTAATATAATTTTGAATGACTATGAATAAGTGTAAACTTCCATTTATAGATATAGTTAAAATACATAGTTAAATCATGATAAGTCAAATTAACTGGTATCACAAATTTCAATCCCTATTTAAAAATCCTATATATAATATGATATTAAATAGCTTGATACATCAATAAAACAGCAAATTTATCCAAAACAAAAAACAGTTTGGTAATTAAAGTATAGAAACTAATTTATATACTTTTAGCAATGTTTTTAAATAAATATTTACAGTTTGTTTTATACTTATGCTTAAAATAAAATGTATACAAATATTTTATTTTAGGTATGAGCTTATTAAACCTACCACCTTCACCTATAAACATTGACTGTTTTCTGTGTCTAAGAATAATTAATTATAATTAATTATGAAATTAATTTCAATTAATTATAACATTAAGTTCAATTAATTATAAAATTAAATTTAATTAATTGTTTTCAATAATTAGATTGGATATTATAAAGAATGTTGGGGTTTTATCGAGTGCGTTTATGATATGCTTCACCTCAGTTTACCATAAATTAAGTTTACATGGCGTTAATTGTAGTAATCTGTGAAAATTATCTTTCTTCGTTAATCACCGTATAATATTGGTCTAACTTACTGACGACTCGTTTATTGTGACAATTTTTTTTTAAAAATTGCCTAAAAAGCGGGAAATTTGTTGAGTAGGATATCACCAATCTAATCCCAATATACTATAGTAGATATATTAGTTACTTTATGCTTCTTCAATACTGTAGAATGTATATAATTGATTGTTCGCATTTACAATGTTTGTTTCATTTACGAACTTAAAGTAATATGTATATTGTTTTATATTCTCATTAAGCTAAACATATTTTATTGCAAACAGACAGATGATCATGGACAATATATTATGGTAAATATTGTTTTTAATTATTACCATAAACAGTTTTTTTTTAGATTATTTTCATTTTCGTATCATTTTTCATTGTATCTGTTATCATCTATTTTAGTTTTAGTTTGTTGTAATAGTTTTGCTTAATTTATTTATATTTATAGTTTATGTTAATCCTAAAATACCTAAATACGAATCTTTTTTAAAATAATGAAAATATTTTTACTTGCGACTTAATGTTAATAAGCAAACAATTTAGTCTTAACGAAAAAATATGTTACATATTTAGAAAAGAAAGGTTCGTCGAAATATGCCCGGGGCTTCTATACATTACTTTTTATAAATATATATATATATTGGAACAAATGTGTATTCCTATTAATAAATAAATATTTTTTAAACTCATAATTCTAACATTGGACTATTCTTCTTAGCCAAAGAAGAAATTGAAGGTGGAGAGTTCCGCGAGACATAAACACAGTGTTGCTGGCCCCTCCAAACTTAATGTTGAGTTATTCCCTTATTAACCATATGTTATAATTTACTTTATATATATTTATACAATATAATACTTGCTATTAATTTTTTGCATATCACATTGTAGATGATCTGTTCATGTATTTAGTATTTAGTACCCTGTTATTATTCATAATTTAATAGATTCATAGAGAGTTCCGCGAGACATAAACACAGTGTTGCTGGCCCCTCCAAACTTAATGTTGAGTTATTCCCTTATTAACCATATGTTATAATTTACTTTATATATATTTATACAATATAATACTTGCTATTAATTTTTTGCATATCACATTGTAGATGATCTGTTCATGTATTTAGTATTTAGTACCCTGTTATTATTCATAATTTAATAGATTCATAGAGAATAGTCGCTGTAGAATATTGATGCATGCTCAACTGTTTGTTGTTCGTTATTTCTTACATTTTATTTGTACGTAATTATGGCGATATATCATATTATATATATTTTTGAATAATATGCTTTAAATAAAAGTTTGCTTTGAAGATTTCATTAAATCAATACAATTACAAATATTCCGTCTAAGTATTATTTTTACTATATAATAATAATCTATATATATACCTATTTTTTTTCTCAGTTTACACCAAATATATTCAGTGGGACTATACGAGTCTTCGCGGGCGGCGATCACAGCTTTCTAGTTGTAAATGAAGATAAGACCATGTCAGCTGACTTACGGATACCTGACAATAAAAAACAAATACTTACGTTGAATATGTATAAATTGACAGCTTGCCAGTTCTTCAAGGACATTGATGTTGTTAATCAAGTAAGAATAGTGATTTGTATCTTTTTTTTTATATATATATGTATATATATATTCTTTTCCTTTGCGAAAGGTTTTAGATTTAACTTGCTGTTGATTTCATACACTCTAATAATTAACCTTTCAACCAATATTATTATAGTATTTGGCCAAATATAGAATACTTTATAATATATTTATTTTTTGTTAACGCATACTGGCATTAAGCAAAAGTATTCAACTTTTGCTTAATATTCGGGTATTTTGCCGAAATTGATAACAATAATTTTCTCCTTTTCCAACATTTAACAAAACAATTTTAAAATAATATTTACACAGTTTTTTGGGCTGCAGTGGCGCAGAGGCTGTCCTGACGCGGCACAGCTTCTGTCAGTCAGAGGAATTGTTTTCAATTTCTCGCTCTGGTGACTTGAGTGTGGCGTTGAATTCCTTCATTCAATACTTAAATTTTCAATTTTTGGTAGACAGTGGTGAACGGTGTTTCTTAACACTAGCTTCCTCTCTGACTACCCCGCAAGGGATAAAGCGTGAAGCTAAGTTAAGTTAAGTTAAGCTTCCTGCTGCCTATCCTTCAACCATATGCGGAATACAGTGTGAAGCTAAGAAAGATTGTAAGTGATTGGAATTCCTGAACATCTTGCATAACTTAAGTATTTTTACGCAGGACCTTATGGTATACCTGGAAACTGTGTTTGGTTCTTTGGCTTGTATAAATGGTTCCTTTTTAATAGAACAAAACGCGCACTATGGCTGTAACACTAAAGTACCTGGAATAGATTTAAAAAAAGCTGAAGAAGCTTTTACTATGATAAGTCGTCTTGAGAACAAAAGTATACAGGAATTGGTAAGTTGTTGTGGATTAGGCATTTGTAATAAAACAATCCTAATAATCATTAACCTAATATTTTAGATTTTTGTAAAACAATTTTTCAAATAATTTAATTTTTAAATAATTATTTTAATAATAATTTCTTTATAAAAGTCCCTTTGAGGCCATCGTGGCGCAGAAACACAATTGTCTGAATGTAACGCGTAGGTTGTGGGTTCGACCGAAGTATTATTTATATTTTTTTCGATTTCTTCGCTCTGAGACTTAGGTAAAAGCGGGCATTTACCTTAACGTTGAGTTATGCCACTCAACAGTCAATACCTTAAAAAAATTTGGCGGAAAGTAGGGATTTAGTTTTGATTTTTTTTTTTTTTAATATTTTCCTTAATTTAAATTTTTCTTTTATATCCTCTATATAGATATTCAATCACTTGACAGAGCAAATTATAAGGAAAGTGAAAGTGTCTCCGCCGGATGCCGAAGCACTGAGGTTGTTCCTGATTCTACCTCTGTACCACGAAATGAGAAATCCACGAAGACATCCGGAATTGCAGGTACAATAAAAATACAAGTAATTTAAATAACAGTCATTTAGACCACTCCACTTTCGTCTACACATTTCTTTTGTTTTCCTATTTCCTTATGTTTGTACCTATTAGAAATACAACATGACATAACATAACATGTCTGTTTTATTAGTTGGAGAAAAGTTGTCCGGTTTCTCAAAATTCATTACCGTGTTTAGTTACGTATTAATTTGTGTACAATAAAGAGTATTTTACATTATCTTTACTTATACACTCAAAGAAATGAAATATTTAATATTTTTCACTTTGGTCTGTTTATGAAGAAAAACGCGGTATGAGTTCCGTTACTCAAAAAAGCAATGCCCCCAAAATTCGGCGGTAAGTGGGGAACGGAAGTGTCTTAATGGAAACGAAGTGTCAAGTTTAAAAAGTACTTAGTTCCCAGGGTCCCTCTGCCTCCCACTCTACTATGCGCGGTTGTACACCGGGAAGCTTTCATGTAGATAAATGAATGGTTACGGCGCAGCCTCATATTCTCAGCGGTAATTAATTATTTTAATTTCCTTGTTCTGGTAAAAGGACAATGCATCTCTAAAAACTGAGCAGTGCTTGGAGAAAGAATACGTTAACTACATGCCTCTGCCTACCATATATCGTGAATCTAAAAATAATAGATAAATAATATCACATACTCGTCCAGGGTCCATTTGCAGAAGCGTTCAATATGCTTTCGACGCACCCGCAACGCATAGTACAGCTGTGGTGGCAGTCGCAGTCCACTGAGTACTTTGAAATGTTAGTGGACATATTCAAAAGTGTGTTTGTGTATGAGCTCATGCAGCCAGGAGTTAGGGCTAGTAAGGTTGGTGTTTTTTTTTTATATATTATAGGTTTAATAAGAGGAGGATTTTGTTAAAAGAAATTACAGAATTACAAAATTTTATATTTGTTTTCATAGGTTTGTGTCTGCGTGTATAGTTCTTAACAAATGGCGTTTTATTTTACAACAAGTTTTTTATAAAATAAATTGCTTAAAACAAAACTTTTTCATTTATTTCAAAATATTTTTTGTTTTAATTGTATCAGGGAGTAGTTAAAACTGTGGATTCATTTAAAGTGGCGATGACAAAACAACAACACTCTGTATATATAGATATAGAAAAAATCATCTTCCATTAGATAATTTATAATTTATTACGTAAAACTACTTTATTTCATCATGTAAATTGTTTCGATATAACCCACTATACCTGTGGTCAGAGGTATAAAAAAACATACAACATACACATTCGTTATCGTAGCCATAAAAATATATTTTTGTTTCAGAAAGTTAATTTCTCTCGAAGTATAATACAAGTTTTAAATACTCTAATAACGCTTAACAAAATTAACTTCACAAATCCTAAAAAGCCTAAAATACCAGCGGAATGCTTTTATGTGGAGGAACTCTCTAATCACGTTGATATCGCAGCCGATTACATCGCCTGGCTCTCGGATCAAGATGTGAGTCTATTCATTTATTTTTATCATTTGTTTTATATATATTCACCAAACCAGGATTATTATATATGATAAAAAAATCAGTTTCACGCTGTATTCCGCACACAGCAGGCTAGGCAGAATGAACCTAGTGTTAAGATACTCCTTTCCCCACTTTCTGCCGAATTCTGGAAGCATTGCGTGTTAAGTGGCAGAACCCAAACTGTCCTGGAATTTATTATGGTCAATGTTCTGAAATTTGTGGAGGAAATCATAGTTTTATATCTATTGTTGTTGAAAGAATCTCAATAAAAAAATTATTAATTGAATTAATAATTATAGATTGCTTGTGTAATTTGTTTATTATAAGGTTATAACTTGGCAATGCACTATAATATATATATTTAATTATTTCTATACATATATCATTATATTTTTACTGGTCTAATAAATTATAAAACACCTTCATACTCATATATTGGAACCTAGTGTTAAGATACTCCGTTCCCCACTTTCTGCCGAATTCTGGAGGCATTGCGTGTTGAGTAGCAGAACTCAACGCCGCGCTTAACCTCGACACCAGAGCGAAGAAATGGAAATATAAAGTTAAGTAAATATTTCATCTCCTCGAGTGGGGATCGAACCCACAACCAGTCGGTTTTGCAGTCACACCTCGTGCCGCTGCGCCACGACCGGCCTCATAACCGGCATCAGAATATCATTTATTTAAAAAAATGATATTTTGATATATGATATTATTTCAGTCAGTACAACCACATCTATGTAATTACGCTTTCCTCTTCGACGTTCAATGCAAGTCTCTGCTACTTAAAATCGATCAACAAGTGCAAATGCAAATGGCGATCTCTCAGGCCGCTACGCAAATTTTCACAAGGCTAATAATGGATCCTACCTACGAATACCAAAGAGACCAGTTTCTCATATTGACGGTGTCGAGACGCCATCTTGTAAGAGATACGATGGTTCAAATAAGCAATCATGATACGTCGCAGCTGAAGAAACCTCTCAGAGTAAGTGTTTTTTTTATATTATATTTTTCGAGCGAAATTTGAGATTTCAGCGATTTAGAGTGTCCTACCCTGCTATATGCAGCGTGTCGCTGTAAATACTAGGATAGTAGAGAGGATAGTCATATAGTATGTTAAAATTTTTTTTTTATCGTTTGTCTTGATTTCTTATGTCTTGCTGAGTAAATGGAGAAAAGACATTTAGTGAGTATTTCATTCTAAAAAATTGAAACAGAAAAAAAAACGAAAATAATAAATCTTTATTATTATAAATTTGATTTTTAACGCCATGTTTAATATCAAATGTATTCATCATTTGTATAGATATTTTGCATTTACAAAGTAGAAAATGAATACCAACTAATGGAAATAAAATCCATCAACTTCACACAGTCAGTCAGAGAAAATGGACATCCTCCTGTTACTACTACTGCAACTCTTTTTGTTCCAGGTAGAGTTTGTAGGAGAGGAAGCTGAAGATGCTGGTGGAGTAAAGAAAGAGTTCTTCTTGTTGTTATTAAAGGAAATATTCGATCCTGTGTACGGTATGTTCAAACAGTCTGAAGAAACAAATATGATATGGTTTTCCAACAATCCATTTGAAGATGAAGTTATGTACTATTTGATCGGTAAGTACTTGATATATTATTAATAAATTAAATTAAATTTTGTGCCATGTGATCCCGCCCTGGAATAGGATCATCCGTACTGGAGGTGTCGTACGAGGCGACTAAAGTACGTGTGGTAGAGTCTCGTCGCCAGCAATGGCAACACGCATGGGCAGACCCGACCGGATCATTACTACCCCCGGCATTTATATGTGAAGTAGTGGCTTTATGCCACTTCGTTTCGCACCAGGTAATGCCGGGCTCCGGCGCCCCACCCACCTTAAAGGTAGGCAACGCATCTGTAGCTCCTCTGGTGTTGCGCGGGGTCGTGGGCGGCGGTGAGGACTTACCATTAGCTGACCCGAACGCTCTTTTGCCTTGTCTTTTTCATAAAAAAAAAATTAAATTAGGTATTTTTCAGAGTTCTAAATTGTAATTTTGCACTGTAAAAATTGTTTAAAATTAATATCTTACTTATTGAAAATTGTACAATCTTCATAAATTAAATGTTTAATTCTCTCTCTACATATATAAGAAGTCCAATAAAGCCATGGGCGTGTAGGAATAGGGGAAAGGGAGTAAGCTATCCGTGGACAGCTCAGCCTATTTTTATTAATAAAACAAGAAGGCTGGAAAATATTAAAATAAACCTTTACCCAACAAGATCACCTCAAACCTAAACTAAAGAATTATCGTGCCATAATATTATTAAATCATGTATACCACTGGAAGGCCAAAAATATCTCTAGATGTCCTTTAATAAAACAATTACTGTTTAAATGATAATTAAACTGAACTTTTAATTTCAGGTGCAATATACGGTCTTGCGATATACAACTCAATCATCATTTACGTGCCGTTCCCTTTAGTGTTGTATAAGAAGTTGCTCGGCGAGTCCATAATGTTGGACGACCTCTCTGACTTGTATCCTACATTGGCTAACAGTCTGAGGCATCTGCTGGAATATCCAGATGAAGATGTTGAGGATGTAAGATATTTATTGATAACAAATTTGTAAGGCAACAGCGTTTGACTTAAGCGCGAAGTTTGGGGGACTTATATTCATTTCCTCGATTTAGTAATAAGAGAAAGCGCGGCGTTGAGTTTCGCCACTCATCACGCAATGTTTTGAAAATTGGGCGAAAAATCACGAACGGAGTAGGTTCCTTTTGAGCGAAATAAATAAAAATACACAAAATATATGTTCTTAAAGTAAAAAAATAAAAATACACAAAATATAATTTTGACACCTTTATAAATTCTCCGAAAGGAGCATAAACATACATCTTTTCTATAACCACTTTCTCTTGAAATTTAAATGGCTACAATTAGTTTCTACATATGTAATAAGGAAAAACTATCTGCTTTAAATACTTTTTACTGCTTGCAACTATTTAATAATTTATATGGTTTGATGCTGTATGCCGTAAATAAAAATGTAAGCAGAAAGAACCTGTCTTATGTTATGACCGTTCTCCACTTTCCACTAAATTTTTTAAGGCATTGCATGTTGAGTGGAGGAACTCAACGCCGTACTTTTGCCTTGTTCCTAGAACAATGAAATGAAAATATTAAATAAAAATTCATTCCCTCGAGTAGAGATCGAACCCACAACCGTCGCGTTACAGTCACACCCTTGTACCCCTGCGCCACGAAGACCTTATTATAACATTATAACATTATACACATACATGATTCAGTGTGAAGCTGATTTAATTTAAGTATAAATAAATAATATAATAAAATAATACTGTATATAATTTTTAGGTGTTTAGTCTATGTTTTGCTGTCAATACAGAAGTTTTTGATGAGATAAAAGTAAATCCATTAAAAGAGAACGGAGAAAACATTCCCGTTACGCACGAGAACAAGGCTGAATATGTCGACTTATATGTAGACTTTTTGCTCAACAAATCTGTACAGAATCAGTTTAATGCGTTTAATCAAGGTTTTCAAAAGGTAACTGAATATTATTTATCGTATAATTGATAATATTATTATTTTACGTTATATTTACTATACACTATATTTTTAAAATGATATAATAGATTATAACTAATTGACAAGAAAAATATATCGTCCTAAGAGAAGAAATTCTTTAGCATTCCATAATGAACCTTGTTGGAATATGGAGGTGTTGTTTTTCCATTTTTCTGCAAAGTACATCCTAGAAATTAATTAATGATAATTCTAGATAGCCAGAGGTCTTTTTTGCAAGAGATTTCACGGTTATACCTCTCGCTCTTACTTCTTCTATCCTTGGTTAGTATTTAGTTACTGCAATACTGGTTTGTGTAACTTTGCATTGATGTACTGTATAGGTCTGCGGTGGTCGCATTATAAAACTGTTCAGATCTCACGAACTAATGTCAGTCGTTATCGGCAACGAGGAGTACGACTGGGATGTGTTTGAAAACAACTGTGAATATAAAAATGGCTATTCCTCATCAGATCCACAAGTCAGGTTAGTTAAAATTTTATTAGGTTGTTTAATTTTATATATAATGTGTTGGATGACCAGTTTGGTCACTTGAGTGACTATTCAGTGGATCAGTCTATCCATAAAATAAATTAATCAATTGTAACAAAAAGTCTTCCAATATTTTCAATATTTATTACCTGCAAGTAAAGCATAAAATTATATAAACGTTAAACTTTTGTTAAGAGAAGTTCATTATAATACTAATAATAATTGTAATAACAACAATTTAAATTTAATTAAGAAATATGTTTCTTCCAGATGGTTCTGGGAAGTATTTCACGAGTTGTCTATTGAAGATAAGAAAAAGTTCCTATTGTTTCTCACTGGCAGCGACCGCGTGCCCATCCAAGGCATGCGTGATATCAAAGTAAGTGATACTGAACACACTTAATCCTTTAACCGGTAAGCAGGAAAAAAAATATATTTCCTCCAATTGGATCGAACCGCCAACCTTCGAGACCCATTTGAGGGTATAAATTGATTATAATCAAACTCAGACACCAAGAAAGATGTATTGTATATATAGATTTGTATCAGATACTATGATTTGTAAATTTATATGTAACCAAGTTATATTATGAGAAACGTCGGTGTTAACTTTCGCCACTCAACGTCTGTTTGATTTGTCTAATTTGGGTGTAAAGCGAAGAACGGAGTTTCATGACACTAGTTTCTTTGTGCCTATCCCACTATGTCCCTATTGCTATTTATTCTCCACACGTTTTATAGTGAAACCGATAAAAAAATTATAACAATTTTTCAACAGATAAGAATTCAAGCGGTGGCAGACGACAGATATTTCCCAGTAGCGCATACTTGCTTCAATCTCCTGGATCTACCTCGCTACAAAACTAAGGAGCGGCTAAAGTACCACCTACTTCAAGCTATACAACAAACACAAGGCTTCTCACTTGTTTGATACAAACACCTCATACTAATAATAATTGTTTTTAATAAATTATATGCAGGGATGTTACGAATGTTACGTTAAATTATACTTGGTCTTTGATTTTGCATGGCCTAACCGACACTAGCGCTCAGAACAAAAGAAACGAAGTCAATGACAGGATTCTTTGAAAAAATAAATTTGTCAAATATCTAATAATTTTAACTGAAATTAGTCGAAAGTAGTTGTTAGTAACCGAAATAGTTTCATATCGGTTACCGAAACTGACGTCAATATAGTATTTATCTTATATTCGAAATGTTTTATCCATAACATCCTTGCATATGATGTTTTCCCACTCATCAAAAATCATCTAGTTTAATTGACAAAATTGAAGATTTCAATTCACAGTTTTATATTGTTTTTTTGCTAATCAATTATCAAAATCTTCACTATTTTATATCGTCCAAACTGATTTTGTTATTAAAATATAAGCAATTATTTTTTTTAAATAATCTAACACATAGTTATAGTGAAATTGATAATTTTGATACTTGATTGAGAAATTATTTTATCATGACCAACTAACAAATTATAACGATGTGTAAAAGAGACTGGACTTATGAACATTAAGCTATTTTTGTATGTTTATTGTTTTTTTTAGTTGTTTTAAGTAAAATACATTTGATTTTATTATTAATTTAGTTCCAAAATAATTCAATTTATCAATGTCACATGTTGCCGAACAACAATTTAATTTGCATATTTTTACATAATTAACAATACTATACTGAAACTAAATCTTATTTTCTATACTTTTATGAAAAAATATATATGAAAAATCAAATAAACAAAATCTTTTTTTGATATTATAAATGTTACGTCTTGCTAAGATATAGGTATTTAATAATAAAATCTTTCAGTTTTAGTAATTTTTAACTAGTTTACAAGGCGTAAATACGGGACATACTAGTCAACGTTATGTTATGTAAATTGTCGATGTACAAGGAGCATTTTCGTTTCGAAAAAAAACCATATAAAATTACATTATTAGGACCAGCGTTACAGTAGATATGTTGAAGTTAATGTTATTTAAATACTTTTTGAATAATATGAATAATTGCTCATCTCTATTTGACAAACTATTGGAGACTTTACTTTTAAAATCAATACTCAGATTTATTAATTTTATTACATATATTACAAAATTATATAAATCAACATTAAAACGATAATGTATTATGAACATTTCAATAAAACAGTATAAAATTTTTGTGTTAGTTATACTTTAATTAGTTTTTTTAACTATTTAATATTTATTGCATTATTTGTTGTTAATTCGTTCTTTTGTATAAATATATATCAAGTAAAATTTATAACATACATACTTTTTAAATGAGTTGAGAGAGTCAAGAGCGTAGAACAGTAACAGAAAATTGATTATTTTAACTTTCAGTTTGTGTTTTTGAAAATCGAAGAATCATAATATGGTTACTAAACAGAACCTCTATAGAAGTTATTAACAATATTCACTTTAATTCATGTAAAAATCGAGAGTTATTTATGAATAATATAATTTGCATTGTCGTAATAATTATAATATTCTTATAAAAAGACTGCTTATTTAATACAATATGAGAGTATTCAAACAATAGTTGTTGTTTTCTAATTCTTATCATGCAAAACACCTCTTGAAGATATGGAGATAACAAAAATAAGAAATAATGATAAGGTAAATAATTATGCTTCACTTCAAAATGTTAGGTTAAATTTAATGATATTTTCGTCATGATTTACGTCCTATTTCATAAAGTATGAGTAAGTGATGTTGCTAATTTTAAACATATTTTCAACATTTTTATAATGTAAATTCATTATTTAATTTCAGATCAATAGATAGATATTGCTAAATAAATGTAATAGAATGTGTTCATAATTCAAGTAGACATTATATATATTTATATATATATATATGTAAAGAAGTTTGTTGAGAAACGAATTTATGTTAATATGCATTTTTGTAGTTATTATATTTTCATAATTAATGTTACCTCTGTGATATTTATATGCTTACATTACTTTGGTGACAATAGCTTCATATTTTAGTACATTGTGTTGTTATTATATAAATATAAATAGTTTGAAAGGTACAGCTAGCATAGCTAGGTAGCTTACTTTGTTGGAAACGGTTGGATTGAAGCATTTATTGAGACACTAAGATAAGTCTACGGTGGTCGGTCCGGTTTGTATGCATTGTATATAACAATAAATATGATATTTTTATTAAATATGTTTTTTTTATTTAACGTTAATTTTCGTCCTTTGGAACCTTTCCGTCACAATGCACACGGTAAGTGGAGTAGGTAGAAAAATATAAATTTTTCGGTACAAAATCTTTATTTAAACATTTTATATACAAAATAATTCGTGTGATACGATTTGATCGTGACTAGATACATACACAATAAGCTTTGCCAATGGCGGTTACTTTTAGCGTTGAACAGTTGACCACAAATTTATAGTAGTATAAAATTCAATATAAAATATAATTTAAAAAAAAAACAATTATCAATAAAAATATAATTTTGTTAAAAAGGTTAAAGCGATTCGCGTACGTTCGCATTTTAAAGCCGCACGCACATACAGATAAACATTATAATAATAAAATGTTATATGATAATGAAAATGATATAATTTATGTGCAAAAAAAATTGTTTACAATATAATATACACTTAAAGCTATGTAATGATTAAAAATACATGTGAAATAAATATCTAATATACGGATTGTAGACCGAGTACCAATCTAGTACGTGCACTAAGGCTTTAATGCACAAAAGCCTTCACAAGTACTACTTACACTTTGAACGTCCACTGAGGGACTAAGAGGAAATTAAAATTAATGTGAAAATGGTGACCTTGATGACCTCTCGACATAAAATTCCTAAATCTTATAAGAAAGCGATTTTTGATATTGAAGGAACATATTTGAAAGATAAAAGTTCATGAATTTTGAAATAGATGCTGAGTGATTATTTTTTTTTTTATTTAAAACATTATATTAGTAGGAAGATCTGCCCGATTGATCTTCAAAGTGTTGCGTGCCAGGAGGGACGCGGTAGCTGGTGTAGCTGTGGTTGAGAGCGTGCTGCGAGAAGAAAGAGGTGTAGTCCTTTTTCACCTGCAAATTTTATTTTTTTATTTTAAATTAAACTTTGTTAACCTAATTAAAATATATTAGGTCCCCCTAACGAAGGTAAGTGGTAGTTGAAATCTTTTCTTTATTATTCATTAAAATAAGGAAGTACATAGAAACTCAGTTAAATTTTTTTTTTTTAAATATACCTTAATATTAAGAGTTACTTATACTAAAAGACTACACGTAGCGGACATGCAGATTGCAGGTGCCTAAATTAGGTATTAAATATTCTACATTGCGAAATTTATTACAAAAAATAGATAGAAATGAATATAATACGATACGATGTGATCAGCCAACAACGTGATTGTAAAAATCTAGAATGATTTAGTTGTTCAAAGACGTTTCTAACATTAGAGTGTTACGGAATAACGGACGACTTCGAGAATATTCTATGAGTTAAAAGAAGTGCTTTGACAAAAGAGTCACACACGTCCGAAGCATCACTTACAAATTGTAGGTATTAAAGTCCGAATGTATCGAATAGCGAATATTGTCGACGCGCACTCTTAGACCTCGTTGAGGGCAAGTAACTCGGCAAGCGAAAATTGCCGTGGCTAGAAACATACAATAAGCGTACAAGGATTTCTCAATTTTACTATTTTAAGCAATATCTTTATCAATTTTCTCTTTTATTATTTATAAACTTTATGTTTAAATTTTAATGCAAATGCAATTCAAATGTTACTTTTAAGCTCAGAGGATGTTAACTTTTCTGATGCTTCTTTTAGCATATTTAGAGCCAGTTTCACCGGTTACGAATGAAGTTTCAGATAGTTATCTAATAATTAATGCTATCTTACAGACAGCGGATGAAAATACAAAATAAGTGTTTCGTATATTTTCGAGAATTTTCTCACTAATAAACGATTACAATTCATACGATTTGTTACATTTTTAAATTAAAAATAAGTAAGTATGTGAAAATGAAATGCATATGACAAATGTGTATCTATTATATATTGTTATTCGAGACCTGGGAAACCAAAAACTATAGCCTGTCTGTCAGATAAGGCTGTCCGAGACTTTACCAGGCAGTGGTGAAACTGGCCCTTAACCTTATATGAAGAAAAATAATCTGGTTATATTAAATTATACCTAACAGTAGATAAATAAAAAAGTTATAGATTCATATTTTTCAGACAATCTAATTTGCTATTTCTATAAAGCAATTGAAATAAAAATAATATCTCTTTTTTACGTAACATGATTCCTAGTTTACTTAAATTACTTATTTTATCATCTAGTTAGTACGTTATATGTATAAGTACAGTCAGTTGTAATACAAAAAGACAATTGTATTTAGGTTTTTATTAAAATTTCGACCAAATTAAATACATAAAAAAGAAATTTACCTTGCGTGGTCTGCAAGCTGGCCCCTTGGCTAGCTGCCTCCTCGCTTCGTTCTCTGCGGCCACTGCCTCCTTCACAGACTGTGGCGGCCATTTCTGATCTCCACGCATGTTTGGACCTCCTAAATAAACAGCAAAACTTTAACCTATTGAATTATTCGTAATAATATTTTTGTATTAAATAGATAGGCTCCATTTATCTAAAAGCATATAAGTCCATCTTGGATTTTTATTCAATTTATATATAATTAGAGGCCGTTGTGGCTTAACGGCATAAGCGTGCGACTGTAAACGACAAGGGTTGTGGGTTCGATTCGCTCTGGTAAGGAGGTGAAGCGTGGCGTTGAGTTCCGCTACTCAAAAGCTAATACGCATTACCTCAAGAATTCGACGAAAAGGGAGGAACGGGAATGTTTAATGATAACGGAGTATCTTAATACTAGGAAAGGTAATATTAGTTTTAAAAGCTGCTGCTTTGCTGCTACTGATGCTGCAAGGGCTCTACATTGGCTTAAATACATTTCAACAATCAATCAATAATTAATATCAATAAACAGGGATGACATTGTTGTGTTTTAATGGGAGTAAGTACAAAATCTTTAACTTTTTTAGTGCACCATAAAGTCTTGTTACGATATTTGCTCGTGTAATGTGAGAACTTTTACGTGTTACGAGTCGCTTTTCGAAAGCGCCAGGACATATGTATGTGCGTAAAGATGACATAAAAGGTGACTTTAAAAACAATATACCTGCCTTATACAAAGGATTGTACTGTACCGGCTTTGCAATTAATTTTTAATACATAATTTACCCATACAAATTTTTGTAGCTTCACGCTGTATCCCGCGCTTAGCAGGATAGGCAGAAGGAACCTGGGAGCCTTGTATTAAGACACTCCATTCTCATCAAGATTTTCGTTTCCCACTTTCCGCCGAATTCTGAAGGCATTGCGCCTTGAGTGGTGGAACTGACGGAACTGGAACGGAACGCAAGCTTTGCCTCGCTACCATAGCAAGGAAGTGAAAATATTAAATATTTTATTTTCTCGAATTTCCCCTCACGTTGCCCCTGCACGACGTCTGGCCTCAACATTTTTCATCAAAATAAATTAAAATAGGTCTGTCCCTCATAAAATAATTGAAAAATAAAATACATCTTGAAACCCAAATTCATACATTTACACTTCAAATTCATTCAAGTACCTATATAAAAGTAAAATTTCTATTTGAATTTTTTATATTTACTACTTAATTAATAATCTTAAGAAATTAAGGTACCTTCATTATTACAAATTTAAATGATAAATTGTTTTAAGTGATGGCCATAAAATAATAATTCATCTTTTATTATTTATCTTAATATCTTTTTCGTAGCTGTGGTAGTTACACCATCAATTGTTTATATTGGGCACTAAAAAAATTATAAAAAAGTGTATAGTGCTTTTAAAAATAAAGAAGAGAATTTCGATTTCTATAATGTCGACGAGATTTTACGACGAAGAGAAAATCTACGATATAGGCACGTACATTTTCTCGCAGCCGCAACTTAAATTTTATTTACTACACTACAGTATAGTAAAAGATAAAGAACAAAGTAAAAGATCTCTACCGTTATTTCCTGCTGATGGTAAAACAATATAGTATTAATAGTACCTTGGTACGACGCTGTGGCCGGTTGGCTAGCAAAAACTGGTGATGGCTGTTGATGAATAGGAGGTTGAGGGCGCAGAGTAATGGTCGCTGGGGGCGGCTCGAAGGGTTTCTGTGGCGGCTGGTATAGAGGCTCCGAGTACTGTGGCTGCGGCGAATACTGGCCTTGGTCCTGGGGCGAGTACTGCGCTTGAGGATATTGGGGCTTTTGTGATGATGGCTGTAAATTAATGTTGTTTATAGTTGTCTACGATTTGAGAATGACGTTGTTAATAACATATATAGATTTTTTTCTTGATATTCTTTCGTCAAAAGTGTTTTTTTTTTGTTTTTTATTTTAATGGACAATTTTAATATAAAATAATCATTTTATTTAAAAATTGATCTGGCTTGTTCTTTAAGCGTATCATTTTTAAGATAAAGTTTTCATACCTAAAATTAAAAATACGTATATTTCACAGTACATTAAAAAATTAAGGAAAATATTTAACTTTTTAAAATTGTTTTATACTTTTATACTGATTTCATTTTTTTTATTCGACACTTAGTGTTGCCCGAAATTACAAATTAATATTTAGTAAATTAGTTTTACATGCACGTAGATATAAAGTGTTTTTTCATTTTACAATTCTAAATACACATAAGTATATTTTTATACACAAAATGAAGACAGATGAAAGATTTATCAAATCGTGATTACAATTATTAATAACGTACTTATTCGTTACAATCGATTTCAAAGATGGCAATAATGAAATCTTGAAATTAGAGCACACAAAGTGATTCAAACAGGAAATATTCTATGGACATTGTTCGCCAGATGGCTTTCAATTGCACACTGTGTGCTGAGCATTGTGGCGCTGTTTGCTGTTCCCTATACATTGTTACAGTTTTTGAAAAGCGATCGTTTTAAATATTTGCATTTGATTAGTAAGATAGAAACTTATTGATAGAACAAAAAAATCTTGCATGCACTTTTAACACGTGTTCGACTCTACCTGAGGGGAGATGGGAGCTGGTACGGGTGCCCAACGGCTTTGTTGCTGTCGATAGGGTTGCACGCTAGGGGATAGTGGAGCTTGACGATAAGATGGGGCTACGGGGGAAGCGGTAGCTCCGGGGCCCACAGGGATCAGCTTACTTAGCCCTGTGGCTTCCTGACGACGTCCCTCACAGTTGGATTGCGATTCAGGTTGGTAGGACTGGTATTGGTCCTGGGGCTGGACTTGGGATTGGTATTGAGGCTGGACTTGGGATTGGTGGTGTTGTGGTTGTGGGGAGTATTGTGGCTGTGGGGAGTATTGTTGCTGGGACGGAGATTGCTGTGCGTTGTTGTAGAATGCGGGGTTTTGCTGTAGAGCAAAAATTTAACCAATATGGACCACCGCTAATTTATATCTATTTATTTTATTTTTCTTTGAATAGTAGTATTTATACCTTGTATGTTTACAGTAAACACGTATTGGCAAATCGAAATTATCCCTAATGAAAAGAAAATATCACTTAAAATAATACTATGTAAACAAATTCCAAATTACAAATAATATAAAGTACGTCAACATGCCAAAACCAGCGAATTCATCGAATGACTATTACAATTTTCTTTATGTAATAAAATAATTATTTACCTATTTAATATTAGAAATTACTAATTTCTTAAAATTTATAAGTAAAATAAAAATAAATAAAGTATCGTTTTCTCTTCATGCCATTATAAGTGCTATCGATGTTTAAGCGTGCTATGTGCAGCTAGCGTTGTCTATATACAAATTTATTAATATATATTCAGAAACATAAATAAAAATACCTGTTGCGAATGGTAGCCGTTTGTTTCTGGTGCTGGAGGCCAGACTACTTTCTTTTGACCTGCAACAAAGAAGGCCAATTTTAAGCAGCGTAATCTTTAGAGAGAAATAAAATCAAATCAGCTTCACGCTGTATCCCGCACACAGCAGGGTAGGCAGAGGGAACTTAGTGTTATGACACGTTCCCCACTTTCTGCCGAATTCTGGAGGCATTGCGTGTTGAGTGGCATAACTCAACGCCGCGCTTAACCTCGACACCAGAGCGAATAAATAGAAATATAAACTTAAGTAAATGTTTTATGTCCTCGAGTGGGGATTGAACCCACAACCAGTCGGTTTAACAGTCACACCTCGTGCCGCTGCGCCACGACTGGCCCCGAGAGAGAAGAATATAAAAATAACTCGAAACTTGGAATGCTATTTTACTGATAAATCACATGTACGTAAACAACTAAATAGATTACCTTTTGCATCAAACGAACTCTACTAGCTGTGGTAGAGTGGTATATTTATTTTTAATATATAACAGAGTGTCTACTGGTAGTGAAATTAGAACGTGTTTATATCAAACCATGTTTTTTACGTTTCCCAGATCTCGGACAGGTATAAAGATTAAATATAAAAATACTATAGTGTTTTTTTAGTATATTCTAAAACATTATGAAGATTTGATGTGATGATTTGCAGGCGATATCTATCAACGCGTATTATCTTAGCGAGATCTGATACTATCTTGAGATCACACGACTCAATGTACGCTACTCAGTTACTTATTATGACACATTCCTCTTTAAATTAGCTTGGACCAAAATGTTTTGGATTATCGCCAGAAAATAGCAAAAAAATAAAGATGAGATTTTATACAAGTGTAAAATCAATTTTATTGAGGAAATGATAGACAATTTGTAAAATAAGTAGTTACAGTCTCAATGAGTGAAATATAAATGTAATATATATATAAGTGATATTTATAATCTATAAATATCAAACACCAGGTATAATTCTTACAAGAATTTTCCAATTCGATATTAAAATATTTTTATTTTACATTATAAAATGACAAATCTATAATGAAGTATATAATCAAGTTTTGCTGCAATCATTTCTCAGTTCCTTAAGGTATTGTAATTTGAATAACTTATTTCTTCATAAGAATTCTGAATCAAATGCCAGTAAATGTTGTGCGATTTCTTAACGTACAGCTTAATAAATATTTTTTGTATAAATTTTGAAATAATTTTACAATGAGTTCTGAATGTTTTGTTACTTTTGTGACTTTAGTAAATAGATTTAGAATAATATTTTTTATTTGTTGTTTGTCAGCTAATAAAAGTGAATAGTGAAAAAAATACAGTCGATTTGATAACTTCCTTTTCTTACAGAAGTCAGTTAAAAAAAATGCATTTAAATGTGGTGGATGTATAGTGAAAGTTTCAGTAATAACGTGAATATGTTAAAATATTTCTTTTGAAAATAAAATAATAACCTTATTTCAAATTTGTTTATCAATTTAAGCTATTTTCTGAATGTAACTCACAAGAGCGAGGGGCGCGTCAGGCGTGCCGCTTCAGTCAGGTCAGGACTACGTGTGACTGCTTATCTCTTGCCAGGTGTGTGGGCGCGGAAACATATTGTAGGTATATTTTGAGACACCTCTAGGGTAGAGACGCACACCTCATCTCTTTTTTGATTTTTATTTAATTTCAAGCGAGGACCATTTCCTCATTACAGCTCTATAATTATACTCATAAATATCATTGAAAAGCATATATAAATCTGTTTGACCAATAATTGTTTTTATAAAATAAATAATATAACCAAGGAATATATAAAGAAATTTTCACACGAAAATTGAGATTACAATAATAATACGTATAATAATTATAATATTTCATAATAATAAGTCCAGTGAGGGCTAATTCATAACATTATTAATAATGTCTCTTGTGGTTCTAATCGGTATTAAGGCAATTTTCTCTCCTTATCTTCGAGTACATAAATATTTGGTTTAAGGCAATATTCTGTAATGTACTTTTTTATTGACTACTTACATTTTAATTTATTAGTATCTACTGACATTATTTTCGAGAAAACAAATGAGTCTGATTCATAAATTGGCTAAATTCACGATTGTTTAACGACGTCAACAGCTTGTGATTAATTACCTTTTGAATTACGATGCGAATTTACAGTCTTATTGGTAAGTAGGAAATACAGAATACAGATATGTATTTTTTTTCAGCTGAAGCTGAATCTCGCACACAGCAGGTTATGCAGAGTGAACATAGTGTTAAGACACTCCGTTCCCCATTTTTCTCTGCCTCGACGCCAGAGCGAAGAAATGAAATTATTAATAATTCATTTCTTCAAATGGGAATAGAACTCACAACCAGTCACGTTAACAGTCCCACACCTGTGCCTCTGCGCCACGACTGGCCTCAAACCATGTATCTTACTTAGCTGTTAAATAAAGTTGATTATGTAATTGACTTGTTTGCGTTGCTTACTAAAATTTATCTAATCATAATCATAATAACCAGCGTACCGGTGCAACCGCAATCACATGGTTAATTGGCAACCACATCCTGTCATGCAATATTTATAATGACATTAATTATTTTGACGAAATCAAATGAACTACAACATATATTTTTAGTCTGTTTTAGGGTATAATATGAAAATTTATTTCAATTAGTGGTTAGCTCTATATAAGCGTTAAGTTGGAAATATTAGAAATTAATTAATTATTTTATAAAAAAATCTACATGTATTAGAGGTTTTAAAAAGTGTAAAAGTGTAAAAAGTGTAAAGTTCATAAAGTGGTGTCATAGTTAGGTGCTTAAATATAATAGTATTTGTTACCAATCGGTACGCGTGACTCGTGGAACATGTGTACTACAATTTCAATATCAACAGCTAGTGCCATTTTGTTTTAGTAACATCAATGTGGACTATTGTGTATTGAAAACGATACTCATTCGCTGTTGCATCTTTTCAGCGCGGTTTAATATTAGATGTTGATTCATGAAACGCGCACGAATGTAGAGTCATCCGAAATAGTTACACGTTACGTCAAACAAAAAACTTATTTAAAAATATAACAAGTGTTTATTATTAATTTAAATAATAAAATCAGCTTCACGCGGTATCCTGCACACAGCAGGGTAGGCAGAGGGAACCTAGTGTTAAGACACTCCGTTCCCCACTTTTCGCCAATTTCTGGAGGCATTGCTTGTTGAGTGGCGGAACTCAACGCCGCACTTTCTCCTCAACACCAGAGCGAAGAAATGAAAATATAAATGTAAATACATTTTTCATCTCCTCGAGTGAGGATCGAACCCACAACCAGTCGATTTATAGGCACACTTTATGCCCCTGCACCACTGTCTAGCCTCTGTTTATTATTAACTTAAATAATAATTAAACTTATATTAAATAATCGTCCTATATAATTCCCCATTGTAATTGTCGGTTTTGAAATATCATAATTAATTAAAAAAAAAACAAATGCATTCTTCAGTTAATTTAATAAAAATATTATGTTAATGTTTTCAAAAAATTTAAACAGATCAGTAAACAAACAAATGTATTTCTCAAACGATCTGATAACATTTATCAACGTGAAACTATTTAAGAAACTATGAGAAGAACATGATAAAGATAAAATATTGATTATTTAATTGAGTTAGTTGTACGTTCCACTTTTACTGCAAAATAAATTGAAAGTTTACTTTACCGACAATTACTACTTCAGGCATTTTCGTTAGCGTTCGTTCGCACTCGAGAATATACTAACAATAACAATAAAACCCGCAGGTAGGTAAGCGTGAAATGCTTTTTTTACTAAATACGTGCCAAAATTTTTGAATGCCAATGACCAATTTCCAAAACAAGTAGGTGTCACGCGATGACGTGACGTGACAGTAGAAGGTTCTTTACACTTAATGTTACAACTAAAACAGTCACTCTCACGTAGATGTCGTCACGCTGATAAATATATTTATATCTAAATATTGCCTTGAGATGACCATGAGCTCATGAATTAAATTAGTTGCAGTTGTGAGAATCTTCAAGGTGTGGACTAGACGATGAAGTTTATTTTTGAATCTTATTGCATTTTACAGACAACAATCAAATGATTCACAGCGTGCAGAGAATACACGAAGTCGATGTATGTTTCTAATATATTTATACTACATACAGATTGTTACATGTGCTACGGGGGTGAGTAACAATGACGATTTCTGACCAGCAAATGTACCTTTAGTTGCCTTCATGAGCTCTGAACGTATATAGGACGTAGAATTGATTTGACCATCCCAAGCACGGTCCGATTTCGTCTTTTTTGGAGGCCATATCTGGTCAAATCTTCGTTTCGTGTGAACAAGGTTCTCCAAAATCGCCTGGATTTGAGTAGGGTCTAATTCTGACAAAGCAGTGCACAAGAAGCTTTGTATACTAGGCTCGACTAAATTGTGTGTTTTTAATTAAACTTTTAATTTATAGATCGTATAACTATTTATAATAATATTATGTTAAATACATCCAAATATAACATTTACTTTTAAAATATGATATGCTTAATACGAATTAACAAATATAATATCAAACGAATAAAGTACTTATCAGTCACATCTCACGATCAAAATCCATGCTGGAGTTCTCAATAACGAGAATAATACATATGATACAAGCATAAATTCAGGGCACTATAAAAATCTTTACGAGCTCGAGCTTGAGGTAAGTGAGAATCGAACCCACAGTTCCTGATATATAGATCAGTGCCATAAATTAATTAATATTTAAATAAAAAAAAATAAAAAATCAGCTTCACGCTGTGAAGGCAGAGGGAACCTAGTGTTAAGACACTCCGTTCCCCACTTTCCACCGAGTTCTGGAGACATTGCGTGTTGAGTGGCGGAACTCAACGTCGCAATTATTATTTAATTGTCGAATTAAAGTATAAATCAAAAAGATACTTACTTGGTAATCCTTTACGACTACGCTCTTCTTCCTCAAGCATGCGCAGAACGGCGGAATTTGCAAGGTTCGCGGGTTTGTCATTTACCGGGTTGTTAAAATCAATGCTGCAATACAAAGAAGGAAGTAAATAAATTGTGAAATTGCATATTTTTTTTTAATATTTTACTTGAGAAACAATTGAAGAAGTATCCTTATGTTACGATGAATATAAGGTCAATGAGAGATCATCTCATAATGCCTTAACATAAAGCATTACAGGCCATGGGCACTATCAGGGCATGGATATTAATAGTTTTTTTTAAATAATTGAGTAAACTATTTTTATGTTCAATACTGAATCTTATGAATTAATAAGAGTAAAATTTTAGTTAACTAGTAAGAAAGATTTTTTTATATAAAAAAATAGGTTGCTTTACCTAAAATTTTTCAAAGTTACAAAAATAGATTACAAAAAAGTAACGTCAAAAAGTAGCAAAGGAAACTTGCCGTGGGAAATCGACACAAGAACTTGTGACAAGGCGTGAGCGAACTCTCACTGATTGTGTTTTGTAGTTTTCAATTCAATTTATCCGATTCAAAAAACATGTTGTAAAACGTATTGAATACAATCGTTGTTCAGGCATTTAAATAGTCGTATGAAACGTATTATTTGTTTACAAGCGTTTTTACGGTGTCAAAAATAGGGGATTTTGATAAAATTCGATGTTGACTAATGTAAGAATCTTGTATAGTAAATTATTTTATTTTTTCTTTTTTTTCAGCTTCACATCAGTATCACTTAGCAGGATAGAAAGAGGGAGCATAGTGTTGAGACACTCCGCTCCCTTCTTTCCCCCGAATCCAGGAGGCATTGCTTATTAAGTGGCTTAACTCAACGCAGCGATTCGTCTTCGATTGATACCAGAGCGAACAAACTAAATCATTGAATATTTCATTTTTTCGAGTGGGAATGAAAACCCACAACCTGACACGTTTACAGTCACACGCTTGTGTCCCTGCGCCACGACTGGCCTCAGTAAATTATCGTCAGTAAAATTGCAAATGTATTACTAATTATATCCTTTTCTTGTTAATATTAAGTATATTTGTATGTAGGTTTATTACATCTCCTACATTCAAGGGTTTCTGGTAGAGATTTCTATTAGAGATAAGTTACACATTCTTTCTGTTATTATATGTTTTCTGTACTTTTTTTCTTGTGTGGTACATAAATAAAAAAATATATATTGTATCTCTTTCTTTCATCTCTCTTGGCTAATTTCGAAAAACCGATAAAAAATCTAAAATAATATTAAATATATAAAAATAGTATTGAGGCCTCCACAATTCGGCAGAAAGTGGGGAACAGAGTGTCTTAACACTAGGTTCCCTCTGCCTACCCTACTGTGTGCGGGATACAGCGTGAAGCTGATTTATTTTAATTCGTACACATACATGTTATACTGTGCTCTTGCTTTTTCTCTTGCTGTATTATTAAAAAGTTAACCGCATTTAACATTAGCATTTTTAAGATGTCAAAGTAATTTTAAAACATTTTTGCATATTATTTATTCCGCATTAGAAACGAACAAAAAGTATTTGTAATATTTGAATTAGGTTTGGATTTTAACTTTGGATTAGGATTGGCTTTAAGATATATTTTTTGAATGATTTATGTTCTTTTGCTAGTATCTTTTACTTTTATTATTCTCTTAGGTATTTACCTATGAAATGTTTATTATTGAACAAATATAAATCGTATATAAATGATTACTTTATAAATAAAAGGCTGTGGGTATAAAATTTATTATACCTGTTCTAATATTTTGTCAGCTAATAGGTTTCGTTTTGTCGCAATTATGCTGTGAGAACGATCGCGACCGCAATATCGTACTTTGTTAATATTTTATGAGATTTTTATGGATTTCAATTTATTTTGTATCATAAAAATTTATATACTTTTGCAAACCACATTAACTTGTTCTCGTGTTATTTACAATTGAGGGCATTTAAAGAATCGGGTTTACGTTCACCTCACTACTCCTTTATTGGTAAAGAGATCGCGTGTCGGTGTCATGCAAATTATCTATACACGCCATGAGATACAACATAAACAATAGATATTTGAAATATTGTAATAATTTTATATAATTATAAATGTATAAATGTTTATATATTTATGTTGGTATACCTATGTATTATTTACTATGAATTTAAGTGAAAATGTATATATGCTTTATAGATTTCGTGTAATTTAAGATTCATTATAGATGAAGTTAAAGTCTAATATAAAAGTGTAAAAAAGATATTTTACACAAACCTCGATACTTTTATAATACATAACTAAAAAAGATCACTTACTTAAGACAAAAACTTACTAATATAAAAAAAAATCTTACCTGTTGCATTCAATAGCTAAAGCCATTTTCAACTCTTTATCTACTTTTCTCTTCAATTCTAATAATTAAATTACAATATTAATAAAAAAAATGATTTGTATAATATTTGTATATAGCTTAATATTTAATTTTACAGATTAAAAAAAAATATTTAACAGTGAAATCACATAGAAAAAAGAATATTTAACTAATTTAAGTACAATTTTCCGCGCACGCGCACCGCAATGGGAATGGGACTGCAGATCGCACCATACTGCGTTCACGTCGGCGACAGCGGCAATCTGTGTTTTCCAAACTACATGGATCTTTTTGTACGCACAGTAAAAGCTGGGATATTAGCGTTTATTGTTACTTAGTGCTATAAGTAATTATACTATTTATTATTTATAAAGATCACATGATATGTATTGTTTATAAGAAAATGTGTGCTATATATAAGAAAATTATGTTTTCTCCTCATTTTTAGTAGGCGTATATCTAAATGATTATCTATAATTTTATTGTGAACTAGCGGCTCGCCCACGGCTTCGCCCGTTTAAAATACATGATTATTGATTTAATATGCACAATTGATTGACAACTATAATGACTTCTAATATGATTTTTTTACGACATTATCGTTAAAGATTTTTTGATTGTTTTAAATAAAAAAATACGACCATTGTTGATATTTGATATTTATAAAATATACATAAAGCTAATTATTTATTACACGTATATATTTTTGTAACTTTATGTTCTTTTTACCTATATAATATACTCTGTTAAATGTGCTGATGTCAGTGAATAATTTAATTTACTCATTCAGAAACAGCCTTAAATGTTAAATTATTGATTTGAAGGATTCATAATATTCTTTATTAAATAACTGTAATAATTGCATATTAACTCCTGTACAGTTTTTTAATTAGTTACATATATTATATGAACGAACCAAACAAAAAATCTTTTTATTTACTTGATATTTCTTTCAAGATCGTTCTTTATCTCTATGTTCAATTAATTACGACTTAAACTTAACTGTTATGATTTATGAAGGTAATCTCCACTAACAATTCAATTTTGTTTACTTTATTGTATAAAATATTATATAATAGTGCTTCAAAAATATATATTTTTATCAACAGTCATATAACCCAGACGTTTCGAACGTCATTCTTTAGCCAGGGTCATACCAGCGCGATTGCTATATAATATTCGCAGGCAAGCTAATGCCTTGAGTTCATTCAAATGACGATAACTTTTTTTTTAATGAACCGATTTTGATGAACCAAACTTTAGTACTTAAGTTGAGTTAAAACAAAGCAATTGGTGAATTTTCAAGTAAATCGGTTCAGTACTTCCAGAAAAAAATACGGACAGAAGTATGTCGACAGACAGACAGACACACAGACAGACAGACAGACAGACAGACAGGCAGACAGACAGACTAGAAATTCAAAAAAAATCTTTTTGCTTTCTGTTATTCTTTTTAAGTGTCCCTCTATCCATTTCAGTCAAAATTACTAAATGTACCTACAGACAAAGATTTTTACTGTCTTATTATATATAGAGATCATGTCACCATATTATGAAGCCCATGACATTTAAATAATTAAAAAAAATGGCAAATTATAATTTTTAAATGTACCATAAATAATTTGTATCTCAGAAAAGTATTATATTTTTTATTTATTAAATATTTAACTTTTTTTTTACTTTAACTTTAATTTATTAAATATTTTTGTATCTAATTAAAAAATAACAATTATCATTTTAAGAAGCACAATTAATCAAAAAGGAAATCTTGAATTCAGACCATTCAGATCAACAGAGACAACTCGTATCACTGTAGTGCTATTTATATTATTTGAGATAATTTATTTCTGTACTTGCTGCTTTATGCCTTACTGGAATGCGTGTAATGCAATGTGAGGCTAAATTTCGTCTACTCAAATGTCAATGACCTTAAACATGTTAATATTATAAGCTCTTAGCTATTAAGAAAATCATATATTAAAAATTGTGGCCAGTCGTGGCGCTGGGGCATAAAGTGCGCCTGAAAATCGACTGGTTGTGGGTTCGATCCCCACTCGAGGAAATGAAATATTTATTACATTTATATTTTCATTTCTTCGCTTTGGTATCGAGGGGAAAGCGCGGCGTTGAGTTCCGCCCCTCAACACGCAATGCCTCCAGAAATTGTCGGAAAGTGGGGAAAGGAATGTCTTAACACTAGGTTCCCTCTGCCTACCCTGCTGTGTGCGGAATACAGCGTGAAACTGAAAAAAATAATATTAAAAATTATTTGTAAATTCTGTAAGGTCTTGTTGAAGTGATCTTTCATAGTCTCCTCTTCTTATTCTGTAAAATATGTACAGGCGTAAAAATAATCCTGTATTGTATTTTATATCTAATTATCTCAATTTAATACATATCCAAATATAATATATGTGTATGTGCGTGTGTAACGTTCGTCGTCGTGTTCGTCTTCACGATGACGATACAATTGATTGTTTCATTGTATTTTCTATCTCCCATAATTAATCACACTAATTGCGCACTGTAGTGTTATACAAGACAAAGTATTGAAATAACGTAGTAAACAGTACAAGTAACGCACTGGAACTATTGTATATATATATATCAGCTTAAAATAATTCTAAATTCTAAATAATTCAATGGAAGACGTCGTGGCGCAGGGGCACAAGTGCTGGTTGGGGGTTCGATCACCAAGAGTGGTGCGGTTACAGTTTGGTGTGGTGGTCTTCGAGAAGAAATGAAATATTTATTTAAATTTGTATTTTCATTTCTTCGTTCTGGTGTCGACGCAAAGAGCGGCGTTGACTTCCGCCACTCAACACGCAATGCCTCCAGAATTTGGCAAAAGTGGGGAACGAATTGTCTTAACACTAGATTCCCTCTGCCTACCCAGCTTATGCGGGATACAGCGTGAAGCTGATTTATTTTTCTTTATAATTCACGTAAAATAAATATATAATTCGATATGAATTCGAAAGAATACTTTCTCATAAATATTTTTAAAATTTCTATCTAGCTTTGTTACGTTGCTCTTCGTTTCGTTTACTTAATTCTTATTTGTTCCTTTGTCTTCCGTTATATCAAACAATATGATTACATACGTTGTTCAAGTATACCTATTTTTTTCTTTCTTCTTTACAGTACTTTGATTTGAGTTGAGAAATTGATTTATTTGATTTACCATTTACTTAATTTAAACATATAATTTAAAAATTCGTAATATTTTTTGACTAACATATTGTTATATCTATATTTCATTCACAATTTATGATAAAAGGGAAATAGGATTAAAGTTAATATTGTGTATTAGGCCAAAAGGTTCAAACCATTTAAATTCATATGAAAAGGGTCACGAGCCTCCTTCTATGTTTAGCTGGATATTTGTAGTAATTATTCAGAACACGAATTTATAATTCGTTTAATCTTACTTAATTTATTATGTATTATCTGAATGTAGATAGGCATTGTTGGAGAAGAATAAAAAAAATATCTAAAAATAACAGTAAAATAGTATTTTTTTAACATTTTTAAAGTGTAAACTTACTTAGGAAAGAAAAATATTTATTTAGAAAACGTATAAAAATTTGAACTTAGTGGGACTCGAACCCGCGCTTCCTGGAAACCGAGCTGGTCGGTATAAAGTATAAAACGTATAATTTTATTATTCAATTTTTATCAGCTTCACGCTGTGTCCCGTATATAGCAGGGTAGGCAGAGAAAACTTAGTGCTAAGACACTCCGTTTCCGCCTAATTTTCAATGCATTGCTCATTGAGTGGCGGACCTCAACGCCGCAACGAATTTTATAGTTAACATTTGTTTTATAGTTACTAATTAGCTTCAATTAATTCCGTTGTCCATAGGCCATAGCAATGTGTAATATTTAAAGTTTGGCATTTGAGCGCCCTTCGAAGGTTATTTGTTTAGGTTGGAGTGACGAATGGTTACTTAAGTTTGAGGTGAGAACAATGTACATAGTATTTGTGTTACGAACCCCACGGTGCCGTTGTCGAGGTTCTGCATATGCTTGTTGAGAGTCTCCTTGATATTCTGCTGGGAGTACAGGCCGATGGGCGAGTTGAACTGCTTGTGTACTATCTTCGGACCGGAGGCCATTTTGAAGTCGTTCGTTGCGCTGTAATTGTAATACCCTGTTTATTGACTATATGGGTATAATCTTTATTTATAAATTAATACTTATCCTATTATATATTTCTCCTTGGGAAAAGATTTACCATAATTATATTTTTTTAAATTATTATTTAAGTAGCAGGGTAGCAGAGTAGCAGAGTAGGATAGGAAGAGGGAACCTAGTGTTAAAGCACTTCGTTCCCCACGCACTGCCAAATTTTTGACAGGTCAATGCCGCGCTTTGTCTTATTATCAGAGCAAGGAGCTGAAAACAATAAATAATTAATTCCTACGAGCGGGAATCGAACCCATTACCGTTACGTTTACAGTCACATTATTGAGCCACTGCGCCACGACAGCCTTAAAAAATATAAATGTTCCAAATTATTTGAAAATAGAACTCTTAACTATTGCCCTGTCAAATTAGTCCCAATCTAGCCACTATGGCGTAATTGTTAAATTATATGAAGATTATTAATTAAATAAACTTAAATAAGCAGTGTTACCGCTGTCTTAGATTACCTCGACCACGACGTTAACAAATATGACACGCACAGCTTCCCGGAGGCAGTTTTACGAAAATATTATTCTGATTAATTGAAAAAAAAAAATGTGTTCATACTTTAGACATGGGAAAAATTGGATTGTCAATTTTTATCCTTCTCATGAGGTAATTTTATTACACTCCCGTTAGATTCATGCCTCGGGTTAGAGACGAAGCCCGCCGTCTTATTACGATTTTATTAGCACCGACACCGACGACGAAGGCTATAATATTTTTTCGAATAACGTGCGAGACAGGTAGCTTTGTACAAATTACTGAACAATAAGATATAATTTATCCCGCAAAGCTGTAGCATCAAAATAGTACAATAGTGGTGTGGAAAATTACTAATATACTACCAATTATATGGCATAGTTTTAGATTTTTTGGGTTTATGCTATAACAGAGTAGTTCCCATTAAGACACTATGGTATCCCATTTCTTCTTTACCGTTGAATTTTTGAGGTTAACCTCTTGAGATCACCACAGCTAGGTAGTGAAAATATTAAATATTTTATTCCCTCGATCGTGCGGAGTGGAATCGAACCCACAAACATCGCGTTTATAGTCGCACGCTTATGGGCCTGCGCCACGGCGAGCTCCGCCGGAATTATAAATAAATAATATTTGCTAAATTTAAGTTTATCATTTGTTTAGTGATTGTCATTGCTTATGAGCAACTAGTCGCCTGCATCTTTATTATATTCACTTAATACGTAAAATGGAAAAACTCGCTTTTGCCCGGTCTGTAGGAATTTCGGGAAATCCTGTCTCTACTCTACTAGTCTAGTATTTATTAGTATCGTCTGTGCGTTGTCAGTCATTGAGTAATTTAAGAGTTTTATATAGATATGTGTGTTATTAAGTAGGATTGTATTTCTTTGGTTCATTGTATAATACATTACAATAGATTTATTGTTAGTTATAGGTTAAGGTTAAGGTTTCAAGAGATTTCGTGCAAAACGAAAAGGTTTTTTTTAATTATAAACAGTTTTGTAGCTACGTGGCTACTGCGATAATAATTCAGCGAATGTTACGGAAAGTGCGTGGGCGCGGCTAAAAAAGCTCGCATTGCCGGTCAAAACATATTATTTAAAGAATACGCAACAGATTATTAAGAAATTTTGAATGTAATATTTTTATAAAAAATAAAGTGCTCAGATATAGTATATATGTCGTGTATAGTATTATTTTGATAAAATACAAACAATTAACCAAAAGGACAAAGTATAAATATGTAGGTACTGCTCTGAGTTACACGGAATTATATACTTTATTAATTCTAAAACAACTTTAAAAGTAAATGTTTAAGCATTCGTGTTTAAATATAATTGGAGTCCGTACAACAAGTATAAAGGATGTTTTAATATTTCATCAACTGCGGATTAAAACAAAATGTATGGAACAGTCGAATGCCAATACAGCTGCTGGTTAGAACAAGGTCAACACTACCGTCATCAAGGTTGAAAATATTTCTGTCCTATCCACCTATACACTATGCGACGTAGGAGAATACATTACCCTATTTTTATAGAGCGCCTTTTTCCTTATGCATCATCTCTATGTGACTGCATAGTTTGCTGTAATTAACATGCTAGAGTCTACAGCTTGTGTCACATGCCCTAAGGTAATGAGACTCCTTTACGTATATTATAACATGCATATTAAAATTTTTCTCAAGTCGTATACATGAAAATGAATCGCTATTTCCAGAGTCGTGAAGATGGTGACTATTTTTATAACTGAACATTCGAGTGCGGTGTTAGTCATAGATTTGGAGGCCGTCAGGTGAGAAACGTATAAAAAAAAACCACATACATACGTCTAAAGCGTTTATTAGTGCTAGTGTTACATGAAGCGTGGAGCTTTAAGTGTCAGTGATACCTTTTGCGGCGGAGTGGTTCGTGCGAGCGACGGCGGTGCCGGACTCTAACTGAACGCTGGTAGGCGGCGCGCCCACGCCGGTGCCGGAGCCAGGGAGACCGCGACACTCACCTGTAGCGATTCGGAAAACAAATACACTATGCATTATATCACTATTTATTATAAAATCAATTAACACATCCATGACTATATCAGTAAAAAAAATACTTAACTAAATTAATGCGTAAACACTACTTTTTTCTATTAAAATAATTAATTTACTTATTTGGAATATATAGTTTTAGTTTTTAATGTACGAGGACATTAGTTTAGTTGAATTTGAAATGAATGAGGCTACGACGAACTTTCTGTGGAAGTGTAATTTATCTTACCTGTAAAAACAAAAGCGTCCTCTTAACAATGCAGTCCTTGAACTTAAACTGCCATGCACTAACGACTGTAATGAGCTGTGACAGACAAACGTCTAGTACAGACGACTTCTCCTGCGAATGAACTAGCACCTTCTATCACAAAATAAGCGAGAATTTTATTCACAATCCCAAAACTATTTTTATCTATGCAAAGAAAGTGTATAGAAGCGACACAAAGATATAAGTTCTTTATATTTAAATATTGTACAAATAAACATGAAGGTTGTTGATCTTGTTTGTCTATCCACTTGTGTATAAGAAAATAAATATATATATTAACATATAAGTAATTGTACCAAGATAGTTATTTTAAGATGCCTAATCACCTACACTAAATAATATTTATCCGGTAGATGAATAAATCTGCGTGTTTGTCTTTTTTTTTTCAGTTACACTCAATACAATTCATTAGGCCGCGCTTTCCCTGAACTTCCAGACTTCCACTTCCACTTTCCAGACTGAACAAATGAAAATATAGGTTTAAATAAATATTTAATTTCCTCGTGTGGGGATCGAATCCACAACTTGTCGCGTTTACAGTCATAATTGTGCCCCTGCACCATCACTGGCCTCTGTGTTTGTCTTAACTAAATAAATTAATCTTTATTTCAGTTCCGCTATGCATTATTGTTTTACAGCTTCCAAGTTAATTAATCAACAAAGTAAATATTTCTAATAAATTCTTTGATAAACATTAAGGAGTCTATTAGTTTATTAAATAAATATGAAAGTTTGTTCTTGAACTTTTATTATCAACTAAAATAAATGGCAAAATTTGTCTGCAAGATAACCTTGACGAAAGCTAAATTCTTCTACGAATATCCACGCCCGCTGGAAAACATGCCAAATTTTTAACAAATCTTTCTAAGCAGTTACACAAAAAACAAAAAGAGTTGAATTTCAATTATATCGTTCAAAATCCACTGGACATCTTCCCGATATGAATGCCTCGATTGTAATTTAATAAAAAAAAAACTTCGCCATTCTTGTATCAGTACAGCGCACGTACACTGTCAGATATCCTGGTTAATTATAATTAAATGGATAATTGGCTTTTTATTAATGACTAGACTGTGAAAACTAAATATGGATTTTACACTATAGTGGCGGTTTGTTTAAACATTGAAAATAGATCCCACATTGAATAAATAATCCCTCATTAAATAATAAAAGCTTCCCAACATATTATTTACGTATAGTAATTTCTGTGTTGATATTACGCACATTGAAAAGCAGATCAGTGTTTTCTAATATATTTACCATCATAATAAGGTAATAAGTGTAATATGATTTTTCTCTAACAAACATCAATAATTATGTATGCAATTTTTTTTCAGCTTCACGCTGTATCCAGTATACAGCAGGGTAAGCACTTAATCATACCTCCGAATCTAGTGTTAAGGCACTCCGTTCCACATTTAAAGCTTTACACATTTTTAGCTTTCTTATGAGTATGTCAACAAATAAACTGTACCTTACTGAACTATCTTGGTGATAATAAGCTATAATAGTAAAATGTAAATTAAAAAAAACCATTTCACAGGAACAATTCAATGGTTGCTTTGAAAACTAATGTGAACAAAGTTTTGATCTTCTATTACAGGTATTGGAAAAGATGAGGATATATTTGTAATTAAGAAAGTAAATTAAAAATAAAAAAGTAATTGCTTAATAAATATTAATTATCTCTTTGCTGTAAATTAAAATAACCTTTAAAAAAATAAATCTAATAAATAACAATCTATTTTTAATTTTTCCTTAACTTTAATATTGAATACAGTAAATAAAAAAAACACTACTAAAATAAAATAAGAATATAGATTTACTTATAGTTTACTAAAAATAGAAAACAGGTGTGCCGTGTAGGTTACAAGTGAATAGAATCGGGGAATTTCTGGCAAAGCTGCACGCGTATGATAACCGTGACTCGATACGTTATGATGCTCATTGACAAGAAATCACGGTCGAGGATATTATATAGGTAATATATATATTTAATAAACCAATAAATGCTTTTTTCAGGGTGTACAAGAATTTTTAACATTTTTAAAGTGTTATTCCACACTTAGGAAAGAAAAATACTTATTTAGAAAACATATAAGAATTTGAACGTAGTGGGACTCGAACCCACGCCTCCTGGAAATCGACCAGGCACTCTGACCACTAAGCCATACGTTCATCAAGCCACGTCGTAAATTTTATACGCTAGTTACAACTTATTTATCTTGTCTAACAACATAAACAAAATATAGAGATCTCATCATCATCTCTAGCAACCACGAAGCACCACGATGATATTGTATGTATAGTTTATTTTAGCTTCACGCACATAGCAGGGTAGGTAAGAGGGAACCTGGGAACCTAAGTGTTAAGACACTCCATTCTTCATTAAGACGCTTCTGTTATACACTTTCAGGCGAATTGAGGCAATGCGTGTTGAGTGGCACGACGCACTTTGTTTTACCTGAATTAAATTAAAATATTTAATATTTAATTCTCCGAGTGAGAATCGAGCCCGTGACCGTCGCGCTTACAGTCGCACTCCTGTGCCACGATGGCCTTTATATATTATAGAGTAGTAGTTTTTGTAGAGTGACAGCTCAGTGAAATGAATTACGAGTATCTCTTATTATATAAGATTTGGATTGAAAAATGCCATTATTGATACTCGGGTATGATATTAAGATCAAGAAATAATAATTCAAGACAGTATCCAATGTTGGATTGGAAATAGATTATAAATATCAGCCAGAGGCCAGTCGTAGCGCAGGGGCGCAAAGTGTGACTGTAAAACCGACTGGTTGTGGGTTCGATCCCCACTCGAAGAGAGAAATATATACTTAAATTTATATTTCACACAGAACAAGCGTGGCGTTGAGCCACTCAACACGCAATGCCTCCAGAATTCGACAGAAAGTGGGAAACGGAGTGTCTTAACACTAGGTTCCGTCTGCCTGCCCTGCAGTTTGCGGGATACAACGTGAAGTTGATAAAAAAAATATATCAGCCATTCGAAATATCAATTTCCATTTCTGTCTAATTTCTATTAGGTACATTTTTTTTACAGAAAACGACTACTAAGTAAGTTTAGATAAATTTAAATATTAAAACATAAATTGCAATTTTACAATACATAATTTAATCATTCAAAAAGCTGTCCCTAGTTAAATAAAAAAAGAAACAGCTTTTTAAAAGCAGCAGTTAGTGTTAAGACAGTCCCTTTCAACCTTCGCCGAATTCTGAAGGCTTTGCGCGATAAGGGGCGGAACTCAACGCCGCACTTTGCCTTGATACCAGAGCAAAGAGATGAAAATATTAATTTAAATAAATATTTATGATAATTCAAAAAAAATTAAAGCCTTACGAATAGGAACACTTTGTTGTTCGTCTGTCTGTCCTATCAAGACCATTTATCTCAAATTTTCATGGAGGTGTCAAACTGCAATTAAATCAAGCAATCAAAAGATACGAGCATTTATAGAAACTCGGCGTGTAATACTTACAAGATAATACTTCGCGTGTACCTACATTTATAAAATTGGGCATAAAGTGAGGATTTACAATAAAGAAAACACAATTACAAGCTTATATTTATAGTTCTTCAAATGAGTCTTTCATTATGTCATCAAAATGAGTGCATACGCCCACAAACTTAAATTTGTCAACTTTTATATTTCACGTCCCTGTTGACCTACAATCACAAAATTGGTACGGACTCCTACGTGGCCACAGTGGACTCGCACTTGATCGTTTTTTATCGATATTAATTTTAGTACATCAAAATTTAATATTTGATTCCAAAGAAAATACTTATTACTTTTATCAATTTTTATTCATATTTCTTTTTCAATTTTATTACCATAAACAATTATACTTCATAAAAAATATTTTAGTTTTCCATTTTCTCTTAATATTATTATCATAGATTTTTTTATCATTTTACCTCATACTTTACATATTTTAGGCAGAAGTAAATGCTATGATAAAATCCTAAGAACTTGTTGTATATTAATGGATTATAAGAAGGCTTGTGTTTGTGACAGATTGACATCTACAATTTCTTCCAGTACAGCTATAATCTGCAGACGATGCACGCCTCGTAATAGTCTTGTATATAAATGTGTATATTTCTGGCACTATTATTATATTTTAATAAAATTTGTAAGTACTTTGCAAAATATTGGTTTTATATGGGTATGTGCTTATAGTAGAACTCATTGGTGATTGATGAATTATGTAAATTAGAATTCTAATAATAGTAATCTCGGCCAGTCGTGGCGTAGGAGCACAAAGTGTGACTCTAAACGCGTTTGGTTGTGGGTTCGATCTCCACTTGAGGAGATGAAATATTTACTTAAATTTATATTTCCATTTCTTCGCTCTGGTATCCAGGCAAAGCGCGGCGTTGAGTTCCGCCACTCAACACGCTATGTCTTCAGAATTCAGTGGAAATTTTGGAACGGAGTGTCTTAATACTAAGTTCCATCTACCTACCCTGCTGTGTGCGGGATACAGCGTGAAGAATTCTAATATAAAACATTTTAACAATATCATTTTAACATTTAAATCTCCTAACTAGCTAAAGCATCGTTTTAGTAATTTGTATTTATATTTATTACAAGCTTTTTTTTATATTTTTGTTATTTAATTTTGTATAAGACTTTGCATGAGTGAATGTGAGAGGGTGAGGGATTTTGTGTATCTGTTTTTTTGTAATCTGTTCGTGAAAAGGATTTTCTATTTTTCATGGTTAGTTTATTCTTTTTAATTTTTCTGGGGTCGGCACGAAACCTCCACCCCTATGCCTATGTCCATGGCAATATCTATATTTGCTTACAATATTATAATAAAAGAAAATCTAATGTTACCACATCCAGAGATAAAGGAAAGAAAAAAATATCGTATCTTTTTTTACCTTTGTATATTTTGGTAAAGGTTTTCCTTCACAGTAAAATAACCAATCTTTCTTAGATAAACATTACCATATTTTTATAGTTCATCCATACGTTTACTATGCGTTCAGTTTCTGTTATTAAATACACACATACTAGAGGTATAAATTTGAATATTAAACTAAAAATAAATAGTTTAATAAAAATATATTATCTAAAAACGGCATTATATATAGTTTCAAAAGTAAAGTAATAACTGAAGGCGCTAACAATAGAACTGTGAATGTCAAACGATTTATCTGTTTAAATATACTTGTTATCAATATCGATATCAAATATTTGTTACCTAAAGTTATCATTTAAAACTTCCTTTTTCCTTTCCTTTATTAGCTTAGTTCTTGTATTTCCAATATGTGTTGGGGCAGCTTTTACCTACTATTATATACTCTCCAAGAGGCGTTTCTAAATGTATGTGTTAGAGCACATATCAATAGTAGAAAAATAATTTATATCCTTCTAATATTCTTAAGCTGTTTTACTTAGAAACGTTACAATTCAACGTACATAATTAATCAAATTAAAATAAATATATATTTTTGAAGCTTTACTCTTTATCCTGCACATAGCAGAGTAGGCAGAGGGAATCTGAGACCCAAGTGTTAAGACACTCCGTTCCCATTAAGACACTTTCGTTCTCCACATTCTGCCGAGATTTGTTTTGAATTTTAACATTATGAAATTACATATAGAATAAAAAAAAATGGGACAAAATTCGAGACCAAGTCTTTAGCAAACTTGCTTTAACCAACTAAGCTACGTATTCCTCACTCGCCACAGCGAAATCTTGTGTTTAGTCTCAACTAGCAGTAGACTAAGCTTATCTAAAAATATCAGTTATGATAATTTCTGCAAATCTTTAAAATAATTATTTATTGATTAATAAAAGAGAATACTGTCTGTTGTTCTTTTTCATATATTCTATATCTGTTATATAAGGTATCATTAATGAATTCAATTATTATGTGTTTATTTTTTACCTCGGCTTCACACTGTATCCCATCTACCTAATGTATGGGATATGCGGATAGGCAGAAGGAACGTAGTCTTATGAAAGACACTCTAATCCCCACTTTCCTCCGAATTTTTGAGGAATTGCGTGTTGAGTGACGGAACTCTACTCCGCGCTTTTGCCTTGTTACCAGAGCGAAGAAATAAAATATTAATAAATAATAATTAATTCCCCCAAGTGTGAAATTGTAGGTACAATGGTCGTCACGGCCTCATTTATAGAATTCTTTTTTATCTGCTGTTTTTACTTTATTGCCGTAAATTAACTATATAAGGCGTTCTAATTTATACCTGATTATGCTTATCCAATAATAAAAGAACAAATTAAAATGAAACGGGAACAAATGAAACTCCATATTTATTATTAGCATTTTATATTTCAAGAATTAATTGCACTATGTAACCATAATATAAACAAAAAACAATAATATTTATATATCTCTACTATAAACTATATTACTATTACTAATAAAATAATATTTTAAAATCAGCGTATTTGATTAAATAGCGAGTGAATTTTACATTTACCCAGCTCTAAAAATGTAGAATTCGTCGCCATAACAATACTAGGAAACATAAAAATAATGAAATCTAAGAAAATAATGAAATATTGTATAAAAAATGAACTAAAAATGAAATTAGCTTTAGAATAACAGTTAACAACATACAATATAATATACGATCTGATTATGTACATATAGCTTATAATGATTTCAATTGAAAATCATTTATAATTGATATTTAAAATTTGACACTAAATATATAGTAATTTGCCTTAAAATTATTTGCTGAATATAACTGTATGGAGCGGAGATTATAAATTTACCTACAGCGTGCAGAGTTTGTTGTTTACTTTTGCTGTCTATCGTCTTCTGAGCTTGCTTTCACGTCTTTTGGTAATGCGGACTGTAATTTTTTTAAATTTTTAAGTAATTTTAAATTTATTGTAAATATTGATTAATAATTAAAATAAAATCAGCTTCACGCTCTATCCCGCACACAGCAGAGTCCACTTTCCGCCTCGCTTTGCCTCGACACCAAAGCGAAGAAATGAAAATATAAATGTAAATAGAACCAGTCGATAAATATTAATAAATATATGAATATTGTTAATGCCGTTGTAGCGCATTGACACAAGCGTGTGGCTATAAACGCGACGGTTGTGGGTTCGATCCCCATTCGGGGGAATGAAATATTATTTGTTAATATTTTCATTTCTTCGCTCTGGTAACAAGGCAAAGCGCGGCGTTAATTTTGCCACTCAACACGCAACGCTTAAAAATTCCGCGGAAAGTCGAGAACGGAGTGTTAACACTATGCTACCTCTGTATAATACAATATATGCGGGATACAGCATCAAGCTGAAAAAATTATTATGATTAACAAAAAATGTACAAAATAATTTCATGTTTAATATAAAATTGGCTCGACAAAATAAATAAATTTCATTTTATTTACATTGAGAATTACGTTATATTAACATACAAGTATTATATCCTCACCTCAAATGGTAATAAGAACATGTTGTTGTCAGAACGACGGCCAAATCGAAGGCGCATAGACGGGGCTCGCACATCTCGCTCTTGTTCCTATAGAAACAAACATTTAAATGGAAAATACCTATAAAAATGATTGAAATGATTGGGAAGTTTCATAATGTCATTTAACTTGTACTTCACGTAGCAGCAATAAAACAAAATGTTAACAGACATAATAACAAACTTTGTTTATATAGTTCTTGCCGAAACACAAGCATTTGCCGAAAAGTCAATTTAAACAAGACTTCCCAACACCATCTAACGATATCTCATACATTTTGCTCTTGGAAGTGTAAAATTGGGACTATTTGTCGTAATATAGTCGTAACAAAGAATAGTGGTTTGTTAGGGTGAATGAGTTCGTTTCTCGCGTTTACAACGTGTTGGTTATTTTACGATGATTCGCCAATATGATATAAAAATGTTAGATGAAAAATATAAAATACTAGCGATTTCTACGCGGCTTCGCCCGCTTCCACTTATTGTTATATTATAGCCAAAATTTATAAAATGTTCACATAAATTGTAGCTTATATTATTGGTTATTCTGAAGTATAAGCTATATTATTGTAGTTTTATCTTAATACGTTCAATAGATTTTGTGTGAAAGTGGAAGAAACATCCATTCTCACAAACTTTCACATGTTTTTTTAAAAATATAACAACAGATCAGGTTTTAATGTTTCAGTGTTAAAATAAACTTATTTTAAATTGATATGTTAAACATAACAATCAAATAAATAATCAAGTACCTAACATTTATAAAATATAGATTCATCTTTTTGTACTCAAAGTAATATTGTTCAAAAAATATACTCTTATTTATTTTACTTATAAGGACAAAAAACAAACCTCCTGGGGAAAGATGTGGGGTACGGCGCGCTCGTCGGAACGGCGCCCAAAACGTAGGCGGACGGGGGTTCGCGCCTCGCGGAGGGAAAGCAACTCATCCATCTCGTCGATCTGTAAATGTTAACTATCTTTATTTCTATTTCTTTTTAATTAATTTTAATAACAATACTAACTATACTATACTGTTATAGTCAATAATAGCATACATTCTAATTCAAGTATAAATCGCGTTTTGACTATTATAAATATCGTCCAGACACTATACGAATATGTGAGGAACATAGTCCAGTTCATTAAGTTGAAAACGCTATCAATCACCGTTCACTAAATCAAGGAGTGGCTAACATATTTGGTGATTAGATTATACTAATTATCTATTCTTTTTCAAGATTATTAATATAGAACACGTAACAAATAAAAATGTTTATTATATAAAATATAATGTTATCTTAATTGGTGTATAAATTGGATAAGGTCGCTATACAAAATCAGTGAGATGATGGTAATTTCAAATAAACATTGAATTATCGAGATCAGTGGCTCATGAAAATTGTAAAATTATAAAGATTTTAATTTTCTTATCTTATAAATTTTAACATGTATTTCTCGTTAGAATAATTAGATGAAATTAATATTTAATATAGATAATATCAAAACATTCTACTCACTTATTCCTTCGAGAGTTCTTTAAATATGTATTAATCTTTCCACGAAAATTTATTTACGTTACAATAAATAAATGCTATTTGAAATCAAATTCGAGTCTTATCCTGTTTGTAGCGTACTTTTGGCAAAAGGGATCGTTTTAAGATGACTGTAAGTAATACTGTGGGTAACGTTATCCACTCTGGTGTGGGCTTTGTCATGCATTATCCACTCAAGAAGACTGTGGTGGCATTTTTGTGGTTCCGCAAATACCATTGTCTCGATTTACATTATAATTTAATAGTAGTTCTCGTAGTATTACTTATATATTTTGTAAATAAGTTCATTTTAGTGATGATTATTATGCCAGTGAATGCTAAGTTTGTATTATATTGGATTGCTTGGAGATATGCATTTAAATAAAGACATATCTTTCAAATAAAAAAAATATTAAATTTTGGTCTAAATTATTTTCGAACAAGTGTAATTTTAAAATTAATAAATATTTATTGGTAATTATCTTACGGGAGCTTGAGGTGGCATGTCGGGATCGGAGCGGCGTCCAAAACGCAGCCGACGAGAAGGTGACCGCACGGACTTGCGTGCTAGCGCGTGCCCGCCCAGCGCGTCGTGCTGAGCTAGTAGAGCGTACAGCCCGCCCAGCGCGTCCCATCCACTTCGACTGTCGGATGCAGCTGATGACCCTTTTATTATGACAATTATATCTTTAATTCTACCTTTCAAATAAGTACTTACAATATATATACTGTAAATCTAATAAAAAGTGCTTATTCACACAGTATTTTTTAACTTATAGTATTTCTATATATAGTATTTTTTAACTTTCCGCAAGACACACCCGCTCACAACCCTGTTGTGAGCGACAAGCGAAATCTAATGTTAAGGCACTCCATTCCCCATTTTTCACCGCATACCTCCAGCCATTGAGTGTTGAGTAGCGAAACTTAACGCCACGGTTTGCATCGACACCAGAGCGAAGAAATGTATTTAATATAATAGATAGATAGATAGATATACCATTATATCATTATTACTGTACGAAAATATATATTTATGATCGATATAAATTTATAGACCATTTTACTTTCTTCTACAATTGAATTACTTTTTGCAAAGTGCAAGCTATTAACATGAAATACAAAGTAATATTTCTTTTCAACTAAAGACAGTATTATATAGCGTATATTCATAACTAAATTGTGACAGTTTAATACATAAAGTTCCTGAATTTCAACTCAGACAGTAGCCATCTTTATTACTTTGACACTCTGATGAATCTTAAACAAGAAGTTTAAAATCAAATTTGTAAATCATTCAATCAGATTTTCAAAACTATCGATTTTATATATATTTAACAATAAGTATATTTATTTTATTCAAAACATATTAAACAAAATACTATTATATTCCAAAATATAATTAAATAAAAATAATTAATGTCCTTTAAAACATGATAATTAATAATTTTAAATTTAAAAATATGGATAGAGCAAAATTATATTCAGGTTCTGAAAGGTAAATTGTAACCACGTTCTTCGTTAACATTGTATTATCACAATAAAATATGCAAATACTTCGTTAAACCACCTGATTCAATTAGTCGATATAAAGCGGGACTCTGCCCCTGCTTAATGCCTTACCTCCGTAGGTGTGGCACACATACCTTGCTTTTATTATTAGTTTGTGGAAATCTGAACGATTTAAATTACAAAAGTAAATTTATAACTAGTTTATTAATAAAATATTGTTTCTATTAAGTTTTGAGAATATTGGAGTGTTTAATAATAGGTTTATTTAAAGTAAAATTTAAAATATTATTACGGCGCTTTTGAGACGTTAGGCACTGTAGGCGGGAATAGTCGATTCATTTTAGTTAGGCATAAGGCTAAATATAAAATAAATATAAAATTATATAGTTTTAACAGCGATAACTTTGTGTGACAGCATATATAAAAAAATACATCCCTTTTTTTCGAGCTTCACGCTGTATCCCGCATATACCAGGATAGACGGATAAAGCCTGGCATTAAAACACCTCATTCTCCACTTTTGAGGCCCTACGTGTTGCGTGGCGGAACTAACCTAGAGTAGCAGAGCGAAGAAATTGAAAACGCTAATAAATAATAATTCATTTTCGTGGGAATCGAACCTACCCTATGCCCCCTACGCCCGACAACCTATTGCACTCATATTATTTAGTATTTACTACATATATCTAATATGTAACAGCAACGTGACTTAAAGTTATATTTAAGATTTTCAGCCACGTCCATCTTGCTATGGCTAGATAAATACTCTCAAATTTGACACGGATAATTTAAACTGTTTGTTTTGTTGGGGGCGTTTGTGGAGTAATTGCTATTTCAATTTGGGTAGGTTTGTGTGTTTGTTTTCAACTTGTTGTCACATTCATTAATACGGTCAACGACACGTGACCATATATATTAAGTGTGTGTCGAAGGTGCTCTGGAATTTAATATATTAGTGCATAAAACATTTGCTAAGCAGTTTTCTTAGGATCTCTGGATCTAATGACATCAAATATTTGAGTAAAAAAATCATATTGTTATATTTCAAGACAACTATTAATTTCAATATTTATTTTAAGATAACTATTTTGTCTAAATAGTACCGTAGATATATTAATAGAAATAACCTTAACCAAATTATTTTTGGCAATTTTTTTGTCTATCTATCTATATGGACATCGCGTAGAAATGGCTTAACGAATTTGCATGTAAAATGGCAGATTTATTTTCAATAATTGAATGTGTCACAACAGGGAATAAAAGGTAATAATAGAAATATAAATATGAAAAATAAATAGAGCTTTTGAAGATTTTTAAACATACATTACAGACTGATACAAAACATTTATAGCGGCATAACAAATAAATGTTTAATACTTATACAATAGGCATACTCAAATACAAATTTAAAATATTCTTTATTCAAATAGACAGATAGTAAAGCACTTTTGAATCATCGAATTAACATATAAAAAAGCGACCACCGGTTCGGAAGGCAGTTCTGCTGAGAGAACTGGCAAGAAACTCAACAATCTCCCTTTCAATGTCAATGGTATAATTTAATTATTACATAAACTGGCAGCTACCCTGCATCACATTCAATAGACATTAATTCCATACATCTTTATCCTGTAAATATTCTTAAACAGTGTAATAAGCTTTACTTGTTAGTATTGACTTTCTATTATTTGATGTAGTGGCAAACTTAGAATACTCAGACCCATAAAAGATTTATTAACTTTTTACAGGCGAATACTTGGCGTAACAAGCTTACCTATTTTTATTTCTCTTTCCTATCGTATGTCTGTTCCTATTTTTTCTATAACAGAATATTATAGCTCTGCATTATTTGTGAAAAACAAATAAGTATATATTTTGTTCTAATCTTACTCACCTTCATACTGTGAAAGAGCCTGGGCCGAAGATGCAGGCAAAATGCAAATCGCCGAGAGGCCGTAAATTGCCAATACCAAAATAGTGTTTCGGAACATATCTGTAACAAGAGAAACGACAAGTTAATCGAGGAGCAGTTAAAAGTAAAACTAGTTTGAGGCCAGTCGTGACGCAGCGGCACGAGGTGTGACTGTTAAACCAACTGGTTGTGGGTTCGATCCCCACTCGAGGAGATGAAATATTAACTTAAATTTATATTTCCATTTCTTCGCTCTAGTGTAGAGGTTAAGTGCGGCGTTGAGTTCAGCCACTCAACAAGCAATGCCTACAGAATTCGGCAGAAAGTGGGGAACGGAGTGTCTTAACACTAGGTTCCCTCTGCCTACCCTTCTGTGTGCGGGATACAGCTGAAGCTGATTTTTAATTTAAAATCAACTATTTTTTAGTCTTCGAATGTGTCGAACATTCCGCATTTCGTTCTTTTCATGACAAGTGATGTTTCTAATTAAAATGCATATTCGTTTCCAGCATATAGTGAGTGCCTCGTAAAGTGAGAACGAGCTAAAAATACAATAGAATTTTTGGGTTATAGGATGATTGAAGTACGTGAAAACCACTTAATGTATGAAAAGTTAAGAATTTTAGTATTCCGGTAACTTACATACTAAATTATTGGTAAGAAAAATGTTTTATACACCTAAAAATACTTGAGGCCATCGTGACGCAACAGCACAGTGTTTAACTATAAACGCAAGGTTTTTGGGTTCGATTTCTACTCGGAGAATCAATTATTTAATATTTTAATTTTTTCGCTCTGGTAACAAAATATAGCACGGCGTTGAGTTAAAACGCAATGTCTCGAAAATTGGGCGGAAAGTGGGGAACGAACTTAACACTAAGTTCCCTCTGGAATACAGCGTGAAGCTAAGAAAACTATATCTAAACAGATATAATGTGAACCTATATTTTAGATATTACAATAAAAGCTACCCAACATTAATTCTTCTATATTAACATTAATTTATAGCGCCGAAACTATTATATAATATAACCAAAACAAAATAACACTAACATGTCATAATACAAAAACTAATATGTTAACAGAACGCAACTTCGCTTAATACATTCCGAGGGTGGTGCTGGTATAAAAAAAAATATCGCCTGTGTTTGAGTGTAAGTAACATATCTATCACGTTCAACAAGTAGGGCATCGAGGCAGTCAGCGCTGTTCGTGCAGAGCCGGCACTCGTGACGTCATCAATCAGGCTTATCACTCGTGTCAAGCTAGTATTACACACGCAGCACTTTTGCTTCTTTTCGTACGCTTGTGCACGCATCGCTGCGTATGTATCACATGTTATTGCAGGAAATGGATTCCATTTAGATGGAAACCCGCGTGGAATATTTAGATATTTCATATTTTATACACTTATATTACATTGATATATATAAAATATATTTTAATTGATTAAAGTCAGTCACTAAGACACTCCGTTTCCCATGTGACCCAGGAACATAAGTGTGTGACTGGTTGTGAGTTCGATCCACACTCCAGGAAATGAAATATTTTTTCGCTCTGGTGCGGCGTAGAGTTCCGCCATTCCATATACAATGCCTCCAGAATTCGGCGGGAAAATGTAGAACAGAGTGTCTTAGCCCTAGGTTACCTCTGCCTACCCTGTTGTGTGCGGTATATAGCGTAACCTGTTAAAATATATCAAACATTATACATATATCACATTTACAATTAATGGTAATTATTATGTTTCTCTTTTCCTGATGATCTCGAGTTTAATAAATCCGGCTTTTGTAAGGCTTGCGTAGGAACATAGGTACAACACGTAGAGGTTCTTTACAGACTATAAAGACGTTTTACTGTGATGCATCAGCCTACATCCATCTCGGAGCAACCATATGTAATTGCCCAGAGATGGTCGCTGGTTAATGCGCGGAGACTATGGATGCTGTGGAAATCTAAATTAAGGCTGTGAAATGGCATTTGAGTAGACTGGCTACTGGATATAATAAATAATATTGATATAAGGTTCTGTTTATTTATAAAATTCAATATAACTTGCTATTAAAAAAACACTAAATAAAATCTATAGTAATAAAAAGTTGTATAGCTAAATTTTCTCAATGACTAGTGTATGAACGAGCTTTTTTATGAAAAATTGTTTGAACAGATAAGCTTATGTTTCTCATAAGACCCTACTAAAATGTATATTAAGCTTTGTTATTTTTACATATATAACATGGTCATAAGATTGATGTAATAAGTAATATTAGTACCGACCTTTTAACAGTACGTAGGTACTAGGTAGGTACGTAGAAGCAAGTTAATGCAAAATATCTTTTTACTCGACTACATGACACAAAGAAGGGTAATGCTTTTGTCCGTTTATGTATGTATTTATGTGTGTGAAGACCAAATGGGTTGACTAATTTTGACGATTCTAACGTCAATCGATTCTTCCACTAAAGACATCACAATAATTAAAATACACAGCAGCTTCAACCTGAAGACATATTTTTTAAATTAACAAATTAAAAATCAGCTAATTTAACAAGCATATAAGAATTTCGACGTAGCCCGATGAGAACGGCAACTAAGCCGTTCTGTCAGAGGGCTTGGACAGTTCCAAGAGGCGCGGGTTAATCCCGCTACGTTTAAATTTTTATGTTTTCTTAACGTTACCCACATTGAATAGGTTCTTCTTATAATTTTTCATTATAACTTAGTGGGGAACGGAGCGTTGTAACACTAGGTTCCTTTTGTCTACCCTGTAGTGTGCAGGATGCAGGGTGAATTATTGATTTATTTATTTATTTTTATATATAATAATTTAAAGTTATTAAATAACTATATCTAATTTTTATACTTATGATACAAACATATTTATATCTTCTTATATTTAGATATTCTGCTCTTACTACAAATAATAGAAATAGTAATCTAGTGCTAGTGATATGACCGTGAACTGAGAAAGCATAGGTTGAGTTTAAATTCCCATAATATTTATATTATATTCCCCTTCGTCTCCGTCGTTCAAAATAATAATATAAGAGAATAATATAAAAGAATAGAAAACTACAAAATAAATAAAAAAATAAAAGTGACTCAACTGTGTACAAAATAAAAAAAAAAGCTTTTAAAAAAAAAACAAAATTTAAGTAATACTGAACAATTACACCACCTCATTAATTTTACCAGCCAGGATCAATTCTTCAGCTAAAGAATTTTTTTCCAAGTAACTCTGCAAGATTTAACTGATTCTCGATTGTTAATCTTTCATCTTTCATTTTTTCCAGACATGTAGAGGCAGTTATGTAACCTTTTTTACTAATAACATTACTTATTAAACTATTAATAATCCTATTTTTTTATTTATTTCATAAAAAAAAATCAGCTTCAGGCTGTATCCCGCACACAAGGTAGGCAGAGGGAACCTAGTGTTAAGACACTCCGTTCTTCACTTCCTGCCCAATTCTGGAGGCATTGCGTATTGAGTATCAGAATTAAACGCCACGCTGTACCTCGAAACCAGAGCGAGAAAATGGAAATATAAATTTAAGTAAATATTTCATCTCCTCGAATGGGGATCGAACGCACATCCAGTCGGTTTTACAGTCAAACTTTGTACCACTGCGCCGCGACTGGCCTCATATTTCATTAATACATTTTATTATATACCCTACCGTAAACTAAAGAACGATGTAAAAGGTCACAGATGCAAAATGTAATTTCTAATACTATCACAAATCGTTCCTATTGGATGAAACTGGAATTCATTTTGTTATTCAATTCAAACTTACAATGGAATTCTCATATGCATATTCACTTCTAGAACAAGATAGTTGGTACCATATGGCACCTATTAGTAAGTTAGTAGCTTTGATCCATGACATAACTTCGTAGGTTTATTTATGATAGTATGGAACTTTGTAAAGTCTGGGAAGCTGGTGACTTCGTATTGGTTGTTTATATATGATATTGGGAATTTGCAAAGTTATTTCTGTTTTCACAATACAATATAAGCACAAACTAACCTAAGTTTGTTGTTGGAGTGACCGTTTCAAAGGAGCTAGTCATGGGGAAAGAAGAGTAACTGTAGGTTTCAAAGCTTTTTTTCTTTGCTTATTCGTGTATAAAATTTAGAAAAGTTACTTTCAAATTTTGATTTACTTTTGGTTTTTTTTACAATTACTTTAAATTTATTTTTATAGAAATATTCTTAATACACTTTTATCGAAATTTTTCAAAGAAATAGAAAAATATCTGAATCACGGTTCGTGTATTTTCATAGGAATTCCGTGATCAACTTTTATTTTGTTCAAATTATGATTCTCATAAGACTGTACTGTAATATAAATAATAAAAAAAATAAAAAAAATCAGCTTCGCGCTGTCTACTGTGTATCTCGCATACAGCAGGGTAGGCAGAGGGAACCTACTGTTAAAAAACCCCGTTCCCTACTTTGCCGAATTCTGGAGGCATTATTTCTGAAAACATTTTTTTTAAAGCGTTTTCAATTGGTATTTCTGTGGTGTTTTCTTAAAATCGTAAAAGTAATACCTGTTGAAATGAGTGAATCTCATATTTATTATAAAGAAAAATATTAAAGATAATTTCTTCTTTGATTTTATAAAGAAAAGAAAAAATGACATGTCCAGAATTTATTACTATATATTTTGTATTTGATAAGTAAATTTAAATAATAAATCTAAAAAATATATTAAAATAACTTAGACTTCTATTAATAGAGGTCAATTAGTTATTTTAGAATTAAATTATTTATTGTTTTATAAAAAAAACGATCAGATATTTGACGCTGTACTCAAAAATATATCGTTATTATAATCTACTAATATTAAAGTGTCAATTTATTCATGTCCATACGTACATATGCTTTGAAACTTAATAAAATCATGATTGATGATATTTTTTATGTTGTGATTTAAATGGTAACAGATTACGAGCCTTTCATATTGGCATCTGTATTCATATTCACAACTTAAAACGACAGCCTTTGATACTGCGTGACGAAGCTGATCACTGACTGTTGTCTGTGTGAAATGATATTAGGATATTTATTTTAGCTTTACGATGTATCCCGCAAATAGAAAAGTAGGCAGAGGAAACCTGAAAATCTAATTATAATAAGATACTTCGTTCCCATTAAGAAACTTATTAAACTTTGGAATTTCGGAATACTGTGCCGCTGCCGCCACGACTGGCATCATATTAGTATTTAATATAATTTATTATTTTTTAACCAATATACGTATAAATCTAGATAATTTCATAGTTATTTACTTGTAGAAATCCTAATACAAAGAGTACGTCTATACATACTTTCTAATTTTAAGCGATCTTATACACTGCTCTATAATTTTGCTTCTAAAACTGACTTGATAAACGTTAGCATTCTAATTTTGTTACTAAGCATTTTGTATGTAATACTTATAAACAGAGTCCGAGTCGAATGTTTAGTACATACTATTCCTAGGAAGATTTATAGGTTCACACTTCACCCGTTGTAAAAAAAAGTTATAATACATATTTTTTTAATTATTACTTTTCCATTTCAAATTACCATAGACCAGACGTATTGAAATGTTTATAATAAATATTTTCTTGGCATTACACATAATTGATATTAAGCTTTTTAAACATGTCCAAACTCCGACACTCAAATAAATCGACAACTAACTGTGTTGACCTTTCCCGCCACTCTAAAAGCCTTTGCAATTCCATCTAAGAGTGCAAATACTGTTGTGTTTACTGGAAGATTGATTTTTATATGATTGTTTTCGCTGTCTATTGTTATAATAAAAGTTTCCGGAAGTTGATTTGCTCCGTTCTCTAGCGACTACGACTACTTCCGGTAAGTTAAGGGTTAAGTTAGATTACAATCTTAATGAATTAACAACATGAGCTAAGTATATATCTTCACACGTTAATTAATAATGACAACTTCGATGTGATCTCATTTTATCTCATTCTGAGATGACAGTGGCTAGATGTTGTAATATTCTTTATTTTTTCTTTTTTTATTATTTCAACTCATATATTTTTCTTGGTAAATAAATTCTAGTCGTGGCGCAGAGACACAGAGTGTGTCTGGAAAATCGACTGGTTGTGGGTTTGATCCCTAGTCGAGGAGATAAAATATTTACTTACATTATATTTTTATTTCTTCGCTCTGGTGTCGAGGCAAAGTGAAGCGTTGAGTGCCGCCACTCTACACGTAATGCCTCCAGAACTCGGCGGAAAGTGGGGAACGGTGTGTCTTAACACTAGGTTCCCTCTGCCTACCTTGCTGTGTGCGGGATACAGCGTGAAGCTGATTTTTTATTTTTTTAAATAGTATCTTTTTCTACGCTTCGTACTTGCCTTAATTAATAATTTTCTCAAACCTGAAACAAAACTGATAGGTACCTACTGACATTTATCTCGATTTAATCAAACATTTAATAACATTAATTAATGTTTCCTTCCGTATTTAGTACCTTTACAGGCCTTAAGTGTTTCATTTTAATTATTCGGCATCAAATGAACTGTTCGACATCTTTGTAATTCGAATATCATTTGAATCTATTCTGAAAATATTCACAATGGAGATGGAGTGCTTTAGAAATTGAGATGAATCGGTATTATGAAAAAAATATTTTAAAATAGTTCCCTATAGTGTTTTGCTGTGATATCTATGTAGAGGTGATGGAACGGGGTGGACTAGACCCGTCTTTGATCTGTCAAGCGGTAAATTGGTCGGCGACGCGACTCGGCGCCACCTGTATACACTGTGCTTCACATTAAATTTGTGCTCACAACAATCCGCCAAAATAATTTTATAAAATATTAAATACAGTCGAATTGATAACCTTCTTTTCTTACAGAAGTCAGTTTAAAATTGTAATGTATAACCAAATATATTTAATGAAATTGTTATACAAATATTTAAAAATAGAAAAACAGAACAGGTGGTAAAAATATGTATTGCTATCCTTATATATTTTTTTGTAAGTTGCTCATCATATTGATAAATATCATTTTAAGTGTTTTTTTATTACATACATATATGGTAATATAAATCATTTACAGTTCTATATTATTATTTTTTTGCCACAACCTACGTAATAATATTCTTCATAAACGAAACATGTCTCGTATATTATTTTGATAACAAATGATTTGCCTACGTCTACAATATATCACTACGTTAAATAAGAAATATAAATTGCTGTCAGTCTAAGGACAACCTCGACGACAGAACATATTGCTAGATTCTTTACGCCGTATTTACACGATGCTGTGAATATGGAAGTCTTTTTATTTTTGCTTAATAATGAAATAAAGATTAAATAAAAGAAATTAAATTCCCTGCTGTGTGCGGGATACAGCGTAAAGATAAAATAAAAAAAGGAAGAAATGAGACGTTATTTTTCAGCTTCTCGCTGTATCGCGCTTGTACATATATGAAACAGAGGCAGAGAGCGCCTAGTGTTAAGACTCTCCGCTCTTCACTTCCCACATAATTTTGGAGGCGTGTTGAGTGGTGGAACCCCACACCGCGCTTTACCTCGACACCAGAGCAAGAAAAATAAATATTATATATTTCATTTCCTCCAGTGGGAATCGAACCCACAACCTGTCGCTTTTACAGTCACACGCTTGTGTCCGTGCGCCATGACTGGCCTCTGAATGTGACATATATTGTGCTATTATACTGTAGAAACAAATATATATTAGAGAGTTGACACGAACTAACTTCATATAAATTTATGCCGAAGCAAAAAAAAAAAACCATTTTAGTGTGGTATGCAAAACCATAGCATATTAATAGTTACATGACATTTTAAAAAGTCAAATGCAATCAGCTTTCCATCTTTATCAACGCGAGGCAAACGTCTATTTTGGTAATCATAAATTCGTCGTACTAAAACTGTGTATTTCGGTTTACGTTATTACCACACTGTGAAGTGAAGAGGTGGAGTGAAAGGGGAAAAAGAAAATAATTCATAAGAAGAAATTACAGTTTGTACAATGTTATAGGTAAAGTTACACTTTATAGTGTAATTAATATGTTATTACAGGTTCACTTCCGTTATTTGAAGTCAGTGTCTGTCATCGCCTTCGTAGCACTGTTCAGTTAAGTTTAATTGGTTTCAAACCGACAGGTTTCGGAAGCTTAATAGTTGGGATCTATTCTATTTCTCTTCAAGTAAGTTCAAAGATTTGCTTCGTAAATTTAAATTAGGTATTTGATAATATTGATGTAGGAAATTTTCTGTTATTTGTCGATAATATTCTAAAAACTCTTGAATCCTGTCGCCCGAAAACTTAAAAAAAAAATACCAAGTTATAAATTTTTCCATGTTATAGTTTTGCGTATTGGTTGGCCGCATTTCTTTGCTTAGACCAGGGAAAGGTACCAGGTAATACATATTATATGGACATTTTATGAGTCTTCTTTTATGGATGGTGGGTGGTGACAAACCTATTTTCGTAGAGTATATCAATATAAAAATTCTAAACAGAAAAATAAAACTACGAAAATTATTTTCAGAAAGGAATCGAGTACTCCGGAAAATATGTCATATCCAAGTATTTTCACATTGCAGTGAAAAACAAATATTACTACGCCATCGATTCCACTGTCCGGGATATTGGTAATACACGTGGACGATGATAGAAACGTAATATGATTTTGAACTCTTTAGTTTCTCTTTATGAAGCATTTTTCAGAAATCTTTGTCTTTAATAGAGTATAATTACAGCTTAATGGTTAGCTTACAATTTAAGGTTATTTATTATTTTTATTATTAATATATTTACTAAAATCGTAGTCTATCTACGTGTTGTCTAGCATATAGCAGGGTAGGCAGAGGGAGCTTTGTGATAAAACACACCGTTATTCACTTTCGAGTCCTGCCGTCGTGGCGCAGCGGCACAAATTGTGACTGTAAAACTGACTGGTTGTGGGTTCGATCCCCACTCGAGGAGATGAAATATTTACTTAAATTTATATTTCCATTTCTTCGCTCTGGTGTCGAGGTTAAGCGCGGCGTTGAGTTCTGGCACTCAACACGCAATGCCTCCAGAATTCGGCAGAAAGTGGGGAACGCAGTGTCTTCACACTAGGTTCCCTCTGCCTACCCTGCTGTGTGCGGGATACAGCGTGAAGCTGAGTCATGCCGTGTTGGGTAGCGGAACTCAACTCCGCACTTTTTATGGACAAGAAATTGGAAATAATAAAATCGTGTGAGTGGTAATCTCTAAAACCGTCACGTTTATAATAAGACACGATGATATTATATTTATATTTTAATTGGAAATTCTCTGAATAGAATTTATCCTCAACAGTCAATCAGTTCTTTCTTTTTATATAATATTTTTCAAATCTAAAATTATATCATACTATTAATTAAATTGATTTTATTGCCATAATTTCATTTAAAATCACAAACTTATATATTAAACAAATAACGTGACAAGTTCTTTGAGTTAATTTGAATCGGAATTCAGTTCTATACAACCAGGACTTCAAATATAATCGAAAACCATTTTAGAATCTTAAATGCCTTTATTTCGAGTTATGAATTCGTTATTTTGTTTTACTGTATAAGGGTAAAGTTTAGAAACAAATGTTAGGATTGAGTAAAATGATGAAGATTAATTACTAAATATCGTTTGTATAAACTTTTTGATTGATTTAAGTAACTTTTAAACGTTGTTTATGAACAGGTTACTAAACGCAGAATACGCTGTCTCACAAATTTCAAATTATTTCTTAAAATTACATTGGTATTTTAATTTTATTAATTTATATAAGTTGTTGGTTAAATCTTGCTTATCTGTTAGTCAAATTCACATGTTGATTGTTCTCTTACAATTCTGCAATCTTTATAGTCTAACTATCTAATATCTCCCATCTAACAATTATCCTATACGAGAATAGTATGGATGTCATATTATAATTTTGCTGTGCTAAATTTGTCTTAATATTTTTACTTAAGGGTAATGTTTTTAATATAAATTGGAGATAATGAGATTTATAATTACTTAATTTATATATTTTTAAAATTCTATAATTATACATAGAACGAAGTGTCTTAACACTAGGTTCCCAGGTTCCCTCTGCCTACCCTTTATGTGTCATATACAGAAAACTCAAAAGAAGAAAAAGTCATATCCATTACATTCTTTCGTTACAATTGCCAATGTATTCGTTAGTCCTCTGAGGAGTGATTTTGAGGGTACTAATTCAAATGAGGGTTTCGTAACGTAATGTTCTCTCTCGTTTAAGATTTATTTTATAAAATAGTTTCGACATTTCCAGAAAACGAGGGAGCCATTTTAATTTATTTTTAACTTAAAATGTTAAAAAATATTTAGCAAGATAAAATACTTATTTTTTATTTTATAAAAGATGAACTGCAGAAGAGAAATCGCAAAAAAAAAATTGTGCTGTGTGAAAGAACAATAATTCCAAATATAGTTTACATACCTTAATTTAAATGATAAATTGAATTATACGTAATATACAATTGTGGTTGTAAGGTATATGAAACATGAAAAAATAATCAAAACAACCAGAGCCGTGTGCTCATTAAAACCGGACTCTGATCGCGGACTCGCTTCCTGCTCGCGTCCGGTGCCCGCTTGTTACTCTCATGAATAAAATACATTCAAAGGAAAAATTATTTTCAACACCCTTTCCTAACTTTTGCGGAGTATCTCTTCTTTACTCTAATTTTGTCAATTTTGTTTTGGTGCCTAATAAAAAATGTATTTAAATATTTTTTAAATGTTAGTTAATTTAGTGGGGAAATGTTTATTTTTTAGGCTATTACTGGCGAAGAGGCACAACGCGGTAGGTTGTGGGTTCGATTTCCATTGGAGGAAATGAAATTTAGTATTATCATTTCGTCGCTCTGGTAACTGGAAAGTCCAGTGTAAAGTGGAGAACGGAAGTGTTTTAACGGGATCGGAGTGTCTTAAAACTAGATTCCCAGATAGGTCTGCCTCTCCTTCTATGTGCAGTATACAGCAAGAAGGTAAGAAAAAAGAAATAATAATAAATTTAATTTAACATGTTGCACACCACGATAATAAATGTACAGTTATATAATTTAGCTCACGTAATCAATTTCCACATTTCAAAACAAGAAAGAATTTTATAAAAATTTTAGAAACAACAGTTTTTCTTATTCTTTTAAAATACAGTTGCTAACGAGTAAACTTTCATAGCAGCTGAACTTTAACAATAAAACGACTGTAGTTTTCTAAGCTGCGTATAACAGGTGCATAGTGTTTGCTGTAGGCAAATATTTCTTGCACTTTTTGATTGTCGTAGTATATATTTGACATTTAGTTGAAAGAAAATTGAGGCCAGTCGTGGCACCGGTTTCTGACTGTCTGTTGTGGGTTCGTTTTCCAATTATATGTTTAATATTTTCATTTCTTCTCTCTGGTGTCGAAGCAAAGCACGTCGTTGAGTTCCGCCACTCCACACGAAGTGCCTCCAAAATTCGGCGAAAAGTAGGGAGCTGTATATGACAGTAAGTATGACCTAAAAATATAGTATTCATCATTTAAATTTTCTCTATGAAATGATATTTATATGACGCCCAAAACATTTGTCCCTCATGAATATTCAATAAACGATGTTTTGCAATGCCCAACGTTAAACTGGCACAGTTACAGCAAAAACATATGTGGTTTCTGACGGAACCTTGTATTTCTTGGTTGCTGTGATTTCAGCAAACTACTCAGACAGTAACTTTGGCTATGGAATTTACATACTTTCTAGGAATTTTGTGTAAATGTTTATCTATATATATACATTTCAAATGTCAATGTCTATCTTTGATATGTATATATATATCAAAGGACAAATATACCCAGCGAGTATTAAATCCGGACGTGCTACTATATTTTATGAAAAATAATGAAATTTAACATCTCCTTACATAGTATCTCATGAATTAGTCGTATTTTTTAAAAGGCAATTAACATAACCCATAATATATACTGTAAATTATAAATTAAATTAAAATTTAAATATTAGCCTCAGATTAGAGATATGTGAAGGCGCATAAATTACACGTTGTTTTAAGTGCTGATGCTTTCCAAACGAATGTTAGCGGTCGAGTTCACTTCCGTGCGTAGCCTACACGCGTAGAGCACTTGCCGGTCATGTAGTAACTTATCAGTAATAGAAGGTTAATAATAAATATCCTGTAGTATATTTACTCTACGTTTTAGTTGTATTATATTTGTTAATGTATATTTTGTATTATCATTAATGATTTGCAGAGGCCAGTCGTGGCGCAGGGGCACAAACTGTGACTCTTAACGTGAATGGTTGTGAGTTCGATCCCCATTCGAGGAAATGAAATATTTATTTAAATTTTTAATTCCATTTCTTCGCTCTGGTGTCGAGGCGAAGCGCGGCGTAGAGTTTCGCCCAATCAACACGCAATACCTCCAAAATTCGACAGTAAGTGGGGAACGGAGTGTCTTACTAGGTTCCCTCTGCCTACCCTGCTGTGTGCGGGATACAGCGTGATGCTGATTATTTTTTTTTACTAATGATGTATGTAACATTATATATTTCTTAATATTAAAATATCTATGAAATGTTTATTATAATTGAATATATTCTAACTAATATCTATAGTACTTTTGTTATAAGTAATCTAACTATGGTAAAGACACGTATGAAACTTGACACAATAATTCAACGACAGGGCTTCCGGGTCACGTCATCAAAGTTCAAGACATCGACTCTTGCATATCAAGCCCTTGCATATTTAATAGGGATTGGCGACATATTGTGCAAGTAGCAGAATATATGATAAAATGTATAGAAAATATATTGTATTTTTAAGTTTTGTTTAAACAATCTGTATACTCGTGCTGAATCGTTAAGTTAAAATTATCAAGACAGTAACTTCAATATAATAAATTAAGCAGTTTATAGTTTTAAGATGTTAAATTTAAACTAAATTAGTAATGTTTATCTTAATATATAGTAACAGCAACGTGTCGAACGGATTACACGAGTTATAAATCTTATTATTTGGGTCCATGTTAGAGGCACTTGCTAATCGCATTGGAGCTAAATCAATTTATTGGTGCAACGTCTTCAGTAGTTAGGACTTTAATCAGTTTCTCGTATCCGCTAAGCGCTACGTGTATATTGTTCTACATTTCATTCTTGTTTATTGTTCAGTCAATTTGGGATGATCTTTTAGGAATGACTTCAAAACATTTCATATTTTAAGCGACAAGTTTCGATAGCGTCACAGACTGTAGTCAGTCTAGACATTAGACAGTCAGGACTGAGCGCCACATTTTGTTTTAATTTATTTTTTTTTAACTAAAAAGGGGGACATTTATTTCTAATTTTGTTTAATAAATCAATACAACAATATTAATATTATTATATAAGAAAATACTGAATATAAAAATTTTGCATATCATAAATATTTAAAATTCCTAACAAAAGTAATTCGATTTTTATAATTGTCGAGGACAAGCGCGGCGTTGAGCACTCAACACGTAGTGCCTTCAGAATTCGGCGGAAAGTGGGGAGTTGAGTGTCTTAACACTAGGTTCCCTCTGCCTACCCTGCAGTGTGCGGGATACAGCGTGTAGCTGATATATATCATTGTAGCCAAAATTTCGTAATTTTATCATTTATGATAGATTCCTGTAGTATTGAGCTAATGCGAACGTAGCAGACTGTTAGTTATGTAATAGATAGGTTCTATCACCATATACACAGTGCCCTTCCAGCATTGAATAGGCCCATTGTGCGCCCAGAACAAGTGTTTACCGAGCGAGCCTTAGCTAAACATTCATAATAGCGCACTTCAACTTTCTTTCTACATTATTGTCCACATATTCTATATAACGAAAATCTTTTATTGTGACCACATTTAAAATATTTAGCTTTTCATTTATTTCTTATATTAATAAATTCTATAGATAGGCTTATATTGATTGTATTGTCGCTATTTATTATGACTAGACTACCAATATTATTACTTACTAGTGATATTTAAATATGTACTAAATTAATCATAATTACGCATATCAGCTTTAGAAGATTATATTTTTTATGTTTTCTGAATATTTATCATGTAATACCATTTTGAACTCAAACATTAAAAAAATATATAGTGTATTAATAGTTATAACAAATTTTCACTTGAATTAAGAGCAGTTAAGCGCCATTCTTCCTAAATTTACTTACAATAGGCATAATACGATTAAAAAGCTGTATCTTATTCAACATTATATTCAACATAGAGTAAAAGCTTATACAAATGGAGATTTATAGGTATGTCTATGTTTCAATAGTAAATTACAGAATTTAAAACGACTTTAGCTATACGACACCGAATGGGGATTCTGTTATGAAAAGGAGGCTGTGAGCGTTATCCGTCATAATTACGGCCAAGATGAAAAGATCATTCGTTGAATCTACCTATATCTGAGAATATAATTTAATGAATAGTACAGTGTACAATAGAAAATATATAAATAGTATAATTATTTCTGGCAAACAAAACAAAGCATTTCCAAGTAATAAATGTTTTATTATAGATATTGTTATTCGCTTTTAGATCGTCGTGGCTTAATGACACAGCGTCTGACTGTAAAAACGATGTTTGTGGGTTCGATCGACGAAGAAAGTCTTTACTCGCAATGATAACAAGACTGTGTAGCTTTGAGTACCACTTCTCAACACACAATGTCTAAAAATTTAAGCGGAAAGCATAAAACAGAGTGCCTTAACACTAGGTTCCACTGATATTTTCGAGATATAGCAAACTTAACGTTTGAAACATAAGTATGTAATGTACGTTACACTATTAATATAGCTAATAATTGATTTAAATGCTATCAATAACATCACAATATAAAATTTACAGAGTTAGGCAAATATATTTCAAGAGTACGTATTGCATACATCTTCACGCTGTATCCAACACAGTAGGGTATGCAGAGAAATGGGAGAGGGAGGGAGAGAAATAAAAATATAAATAAATGTAAATAAATGTTTAATTTCCTCGAGTGGGGATCGAATCTAAAACCAGTCGATTTTCCAGTTACACCTTGTGCCCCTGCGCTACGACTGGCCTCAACTTAACTCAAGAACTTATTGGGTTAGCAAATATTCCTGCAATTCTGTGCAACCTGTCTTCTCTATTTACAATCATTTTGGATGTTTGTTAAAACCCACTTAGTCACGAGTCGACGTTAAGGAAAATCAAATATACCCAATATAAATTTATTACAAAGTATGAAAGAAAATAAGGAATTTCATTAACACTGACTTTCATTTTCGAGGATGTTATATTTAATCTTTGTCTTGTTTTTTTTAAACTAAACAGGGACCTTTTTTTTTAAATTTAGTTAATATAACAATACAATAATATTAATATTGTTATAAGAAAAAATATTAAATATTTTGTATACAAAATTATCATTATTTTAATAAAAAAATATGACAAAATTAGTTTAGTATCATTTAGGTGTAATGATAGATATATCTATTATTAATATAATTCATATTATTAAGTAACATTCTTCTTGCAATCCTAATAGAATATAGATGTAATTTTCTATCTATATGTTCTTTTTTATCTTTTTTATATAAAAGGTATAGACAAGAAACGAAAAACGAAACATTTCAAAATCATAGATCTTTACTAATATTTCTACAGATAGCAGAAAAGAAAGCTCCATAAAACATAATTGCCGACTCTCAGTAGAAAGAGAGAATAATACATGATATATTCTCCTTCCTCCCCCCTACAAGAGTACCACACTCAATTAGCTGGGCGTATAACGTGTGAATTCTTTGATTAGCTACAGACGAGCCAATTTGACGAAACAGCAGAGTTTATGGCCAAGTGTGTTTTATTGCACCAACTATCTTAGCCTTTGCTCTTCTATTTTTACTTTTTATGTATTGCTATACAAATCAAATAGATATAAAATGTTATTGATGTTGTCAATTTTACTTATACATTGACTTTTAATTACTTTTATTGTGACGCAGTTTACTACAAATAAGATGATTGTGGGTTTGATCCTCTGTAAAGGGAATACATTATATTCCGACACCTCTCTGCCAAAACAAAACGTGGCGTTGAGTTCCGCCATTACACGCTTTGTCTCGAGTTCAGATGGAGCGCAGAGTGTCTTGACTCTAAGTTCTCTCTTATTATGCTACAGAGGGTAATAGCGTATTTTCAAACATAATATACACAAAATATATCCGTTACAACCACATTTGTTGTAATCAACTCACGTACTACGTCAAATTAATTTATTTGATATGTTTTTGGATATTGGATTGTATTTACTCGAAATCGGCGCTAAATTAAAGTACTCAGCGTGCATGTTAATTATTTTATGTTTACCTTATATTTTATTTGTAAATAAAGTAAATATTTAACTTTAACAAAATTATTAATTTTACGAACGAACTCTATTAAGTATACTAGAGAACCGAAATATATTACAATCAATATATAATTTTATTATATAAGAGAAATAAACTTTACATTTCTAAATATAAATTGTTTAAAAAAATACATTTCAAAAAATATTAATAAAAATACTCTTCCGAGGGTTGGACAAGGGTCCAAGCCATCGATGCTAGGGCTAGGGCTCTAGAGAGAGGAACCTCCTCACTATACACGCCGTCTCAAGTAAAACTAATATTATTAATTTGTCAGTTACATAACCATGCATACATAAAATCAGAGTAAAGGAGTAGAAAATTAAAAATTAAGGGAATCTTATAGATATTCCTGTTGCTTTGCATATTGATTTAAATATACAAATATATTATATTATTAATTTCATAATATAAAGTATGTAATTCTGTAAAAATTGAATTAATTATTTTTTATGTATACTTGCCTAAATCACAAATGGAAACCAAGAACGTTAGTAAAATATAAGCTGTAATACTTGTGTTAAAGTAACTAAACTCATTAATCCTTAACTACAGAAGATGGTTGACCCATCAGTTCGAGTTACATTACAAGAAACTTACTTTCGACTATAAGGACATTAAAGTTTGGCCTCTGTTAAGTTGGTTGTATTCTATATATTTTAAGATTAGATCGGCAAAATAGATACAATATTGCAATAGTATATAATTAAAAAACATTTTTTTATTATTGTAATTTAAATAAAACTGTTCGTGTTGATACAGAAAACTCGGTCAAGACATAGGCTTTTAAATTAACCAGAAGTCACGTCACGATCTTATTAAAACATCCTCTATAATAATGTTTCTTTTACAAACAAAGGACGATATCATTATAAGACAACTTTGTCGTAAAATTAAACGAAATAAACATTGATTCGTATAAAATTAAGAAAATAATACTTCATATTTGGCGGGTTCAGGGTTCGATTTCCACTCGGGGAAATGAAATATTTCTTTAGATTTAATTTTTTTTGCTCTAGTGTCGAGGCAATTCGTGATGTTGAATTCCGCCACTCAACACGCAATGCCTTCAGAATTCGGCGGAAAGTAGGGACGGAGTGTCTCAACACTAGGCTCAATCTAGCTACCCTGCAACATGCGGGATACAGCGTGAACCTGATAAAACAATAATAATTAATAATAATCTACATAATAATCACATGTTACATTAGAACAGTCAACATTCACACCATGTATTAAGTATTGCTATACCGACCATATCCCTCTTTGATAACAGCTGAAAGCCGCAGCGGCCACCGTTTCTGCGAAATGCAATACATTCAGGACCACAAATCGATCTCACCCTTACCCTATGGCGACATTCAACAGATATATGTATTAAACTCGATAGAAACACGTGTCTTGTTCTTATTAGATTAGGCTAAGGCAGATAAATTTGTGAATATCTATGTTATAAATATTTTTTTGAGATATATGATGGTTTATTCAAAATTGTATAAATATTTCTATATGTTTATAAAAAGACTACTCTAATGTCAACGAGAAGTACAATTTACAAAAGTTGACAAATTTAACTTTCAGACGTATGCACTCATCACTCACTCATTGTATGAAACGAACTACAATTATAAGTTTGTAATTATTTTGATTTATATTATAAAAAAAATTAGCTTCACGCTGTATCCCGCATACAGCAGGGTAGGCAGAGGGAAGGAGGGAGTGTTGAGTGGCAGAACTCAACGCCGCGCCTTGGCTCGACACCAGGGCGAAGAAATGGAAATATAAATTTAAGTAAATATTTCATCTCTTCGAGTGGGGATCGAACCCAAAACCAATCGGTTTTACAGTCACACTTTATGCCACTGCTTCACGACTAGCCTCTCTATATTATAATGTTCTATATTATCATTTTATTTTAGGATTTCTTCCTTTATTTGTATTGTTAATTCTTACTTTCTGGCCAACTTTTATAATTGCAGTCCCTTTGGCTACGTCGCAAATTTCATGCTAAATGCAGCAAAAAGTTTTTTTCTTATTAGGTACTGAACCCTAAAAATTGTCCAAAAATACAGAATTACTAATTATTAACAGAAAGTTCTAAGCCAAGTAAAATTATATATTCTTCTAAAAGTAGTACTTCTTTATTTTTATTCTAATTGTACACTAAATATAGTTTTACTCTGACTCTGCGTTGTAATTATAAATATAACCGCCAACGTATTCATCGTATCATTTCCACGGCGTTCGTTATATTTTTAATGAGCAAAGCCTCTTTTTATAATATACCGAGTATAACACGTGGATGCGCGTTTACTTTTCATCACGATTATACTATAAACTAAAAGATAACTTTTCTATTGTAAATATTATAAATAGTTTTATTAATCATAATAAGAATGTCGTTGTAATTATTTAAAAAAATAATTGTAATTTTCTTATAATTAAAATCGAGTATACTCATATTTGATTCGATATTAAAAAACATGCATTAAACGTAACAATAAACAAACATAGCATGTTTGAATTTAACCAATTTCTAAATATAAAAAATAAAATAAAAAAACGAAATTCCAATATTATCTTAGAAGTTGACCAGAAAAGAAGATGGTCCAACTAACGAATTGAATGACTAAATAAAAACTACGCACAAAACAAGACAACCGTTTCCGCTAATCGATAAAAGTTATGTAAAACGATGAAATCTCTTCTTTAAAAGCTCTGTCCAGAGCTAAAATTAAATGTATACTCGTATACAATATAATACGTGCATGCTATTAATTCAAGATATGCAGCATATCATCGTAATTATATGCTATTAAAACAAATCAGCTGCATGCTGTATGCTGCACATAGTAGGGTAGGCAGAAGGCACCAAGTGTTAAGACACTCCGTTCCCCATCTACCGCCGAATATTGGCGTGTTGAATAGAGGAACTCTACGCCGTGCTTGGCCTCTACACCAGAGCGAAGAAATAGAATAATAAATTTAAATAAATATTTCCATTCCTCGAGTGGGGATCCAACCCAGAACCAGTCGGTTTACACACACTTTGTGACTATAAAGCTGACTGTGTGATTGGCCTCAATCAATGTATAATTAAATAAATAAATCAGCTTCACGCTGTATCCCGCACACATTAGGGTAGGCAGAGAGAACTTAGTGTTAAGACACTCCGTTCCCCACTTTCTGCCGAATTCTGGAGGCATTGCGTGTTGAGTGGAAGAACTCAACGCCACGCTTGTGCTCGACACCAGAGCGAAGAAAATGGAAATATAAATGTAAATAAATATTTCATCTCCTTGAATGGGGATCGAACCCACAACCAGTCGATTTACAGGCACATTTTGTGCCCCTGCGCCACGAGTGGCCTCTATCTACCTATAAAATCTATATTGAATATTAAAATACTGTCAATATAAAAAAAAATATAGTAATTTTAGGTTCCATTATGTCATTACTGTAGAAGCTTTCTAAGTGCATATTCATATTTCCGATGCAATGGGACCGTGCGCCAACGAAACAATAAAATAGGTTTACGGTCGTCCTGTCTGAGACGATTCGCATAATGTAGTCATAAAACCAGAGTTTATTATCAATGACAAAACACAACTCTTCCCTTTAAGAAACCTTTTAAAACCTTTAATCATCATATTCATAAAAATTGTGAATATGTGTACACATTTTACTACACTGTAGATATTAAATAAAAAAAAAAAAAAAAAAATCAGCTTCACGCTGTATCCCGCACACAGCAGGGTAGGCAGAGGGAATCTAGTGTTAAGACACTCCGTTCCCCACTTTCTGCCGAATTCTGGAGGCATTGCGTGTTGAGTGGCAGAACTCAACGCCGCGCTTAACCTCGACACCAGAGCGAAGAAATGGAAATATAAATTTAAGTAAATATTTCATCTCCTCGAGTGGGAATCGAACCCACAACCAGTCGATTTCGCAGTCACACCTCGTGCCGCTGCGCCACGACCGGCCTCAAAATGACATAGCTTTTTTAGCTTCACGCTGTATCCCGCATATAGCGAGCTAGGCAAAGGGTGCTTAGTGCTAAGATGCTTCGCTTCCCAACTTCCACCGATATTTGAAGGCATTGAAGATTGAAGAAATTAAAATATTAAATTCCTCGAGTGGAAATCGAAACCACAACCTCTCGCGTTTAAAGTCACACAATTTTGCTGCACCATGAGTGGCCTCAAGCTTATGGTTATAATTATCATAATAAGACACCTTACTATAGAACAGTTAAAAACAATAAGTTATATTCAAACTCAGACAGGGTGCCTCTAAAATGATCAACACATCAAAGCATAAAGTGAAGAAATAAAAAGATTATTTTTATACAACTCGTTCCTTATGTAGGGCTTCCACGCAAAAGGTCATTAAAGCTCTACTAGGATTATTCTACCGTGAACTAAAATATGGCAAGGCATAATAGTACGTTTATTTTTAATTTTATGGCGTTCTTAATATTATAGATGATACACTAAAAATACTTAATTGCCCTAAATGCTTAGAATTATGTATATATTTTTGTTTGGGTAATTTTAGCTTGGGGCCGTCGTGGCGCAGGGGTACAAGGGTGAGACTGTTAACAAGACGGTTGCTGGTTCTATCCCCACTGGAGGGAATTAACTATTATTTATATATATTTTCATTCCGTCATTTTTGTTCCGGCACCAAGGAAAAGCAACTCCGGAATTGAGTTCCGCCACTCAACACACAATTCGAGAAATTCGGCGGAAAGTGGGGAACAGAGTGTCTTAACACTAGGTCCCCGCTGCGTACTCTGTTGTATGCGGTATATAGCGTGAAGCTCAGTAATTATAGTGATCTCATTGTTATAATATTACTATACATTCCGTGCCATTTAGATTTCGTTAAGTCAGTATGAATGGAGTGGAGTTCTGCGATAAGAAAATCCTACTCGAGAGCCTTGACTTAATTTTAGAGGATTGCGTAAGAATAAATTCTTGAAAATATTATAAATTTTCATTGAAATAACGTCAATATTAGTGTAGTTAAAATAAGAAAAATTCTACTAGAACTTACTAAATAAAATATAAATACGTTTACGTTTCAAAAAATATATTATATTACTATATAATCAATAGAAAAGTGCCAGAAAAATTAAATAAAAAATCATTTAAGAAAACTTATATCATATTATTCTATAATCAATACGTAAGTGCCAAAAAATATTTTAAATATTATCTGATATATTCTTAGTGATGAAACGATTCAATTATTTGTAATTCTACGTGGTCTTTATTTGATTCGCGACAGAACCACAACATAGAAGACGCCGCGAAGATTTAATTTGTTATGAGGAATCGAATTTTCATCATTATTCATGTTTTCTGGTTTAGATTATAATACCTCCAAACTTTAAAATAACATGGTATATATGATTAAGTGCATAATATTTCTTAAGTACTTAACAAATAATGTAGCGAGCTCTATGGGAAAAAATAAGTATCATCAAAATTGGTTCACCCAGTCCAAAGTTCTGAGGTAACAAACAAAAAAATACAGTTCTCCTTTTACAAAAATAGGTTAAAAATAAGTAAAGTAATCTATTTATCAGCTTCACGCTGTATCCCACACACATCAGGGTAGGCAGAACATAGTAAGAACATAGTGTTAAGACACTCCGAGCCCCATTTTTCGCAGAATTTTTCGACACCAGAGCGAAGAAATGGAAATATATTTTAATATATATTTCATTTCCTCGCGTGTGGAGCGAACCCACAATCGTAGTGTTACAGTTACAAACTTGTGCCCCTGGGCCACGACGGCGTAATCTATTTATGAAATATCTATATATACACGTGTTAATACGTGAAGCTTTAATGACCTTTTGAGATCAGTTGTGGCGCAAGGGCAGGAGTGTGCGACTGTAAGCGCGACGAATTGTGAGTTCGATTCTCACTCGAGGAAATGAGATATTTAATATTTTCTTTTCTTCGTGTTGGTAACGAGGCAAAGCGCGGCGTTGTGTTCCGCCATTCAATACGCAATGCCTTCATTATTTTTAAGTACAATTAATTATATTTTATTAATTATTTTTAATTTGATGTCAACTTTGTAGCAAATAAATATCGTAGACTTGATGGTTTGCTACGAGCCGACGGTACAAAAGTAGTAGTTCGTAGCAGCTTGAAAATCATTTCAGTCCTCGTTTAAATTGTTAGCAGAACTAAAACTTTCGCGTAATATTACATTTTTATATTATTATTTTTTGCTTTACACTGTAATCCCGCACATAGAAGAGTAGGCAGTGGAAACCTGGGAACCATTTCCATTTCCCACTTTCCACCGATTTCTGGAGGTATGGCGTGTTGAGGGGCGGAACTCAACGCCGCGCTTTGCCTCACTAAATGAGAATATTAAATATTTCATTTCTTCGAGTGGAAATCGAATCCACAACCTATCACGTTTATCACACGCTTGTGTTGTCTATGCTCCTGCACCACGACTGGCCTTAAAAAACGTAAATATTTAAATATTAAAATTTAATGAGAAATATTTATGAAATTTATAAATACATAAATTCTTTAGGATCGAAGGCTTAATTATTTCCAACAAAGTTATTACTCCTCTATAAGACTATAAGTGCCCAAAACATTATAGTATGCCAAAATAAGTAAATCCCCATACATAATATATGCATAATGAATATAATATGAATACTTACTATGGTTTGACTAAATAGCTTAAATATTTCTGTTGTATTATTATTTTAAGTTTCCGCAGTGTTTCAGCTTAAAGAACTTTGATCCAGAGGGATCCAATTAACAAAGCGGTGTTCAGTGAATACTGAGGCTAGCGGGACATTTTGAATAATATTTTACGGTATGTTTATAAATAATATTAAAAAAGTATTAATTCAAAATAAATTTATTTAATATTTAAGTTTTTTCATTTGATTTTTATATGTAGATATATATATTTAAAAAAAATCGATGGAATATCTTAATCAAATATTTTTGCCACACTTTTTACGTCTTTTCTTACTTAGAAAATCGAAGAAACAATTTTCTTATATCAAAAGAAATTTCTTATATCAATCTTTATTATTATAAATGAGAAAACAAAAACAAATCTTTATTATTATAAATGAGAAAACTTAGAAAAAAAATACTGTCGGTAGGACGGACATGAAATCAGTACCATTAAATTTATAAAATTAAGAAACCATCCTTGAATTTCACCGCGTTTTGCTCATACACTCTTCAAATTATATGATACAAAAATAAATAGATTTATCAATTTCAATTTATAAATTATTATAATGATCGAAGAGATGAAATATTTACTTAAATTTATATTTCCATTCTTTCGCTCTAGTGTCGAGGTTAAGTGCGGCGTTGAGTTCTGCCACTCAAAACGCAATGCCTCCAGAATTCGGCAGAAAGTGGGGAACGGAGTGTCTTAACACTAGGCTCCCTCTGCCTACCCTTCTATGTACGGGATACAGCGTGAAACTGATTTATTTAATTATTATAAAAAATTAAAAATGGAATTACACTATTTAAAAAAAATATAATATATATTTTAAAGGATTAGAGAAACGCATATAATGGTACTTTTTAAAAAACGTATAAAAATGGACGGTCTCCAAGAGGCGCGAGTTATCCTGCTACGTTCAAATTTTTATACGTAAAAAAATATTTTTCTTTACTAAGTGTAGAATAATACTTTAAAATTGTTAAAAATAAATATTTACAGTATGTAGTTATTTGACAATATTTATTTTACTATTTTAAAGAAAAAAAGAAACCAATACCTGTATTTTTTTTCTTAAAATATTAAGACGAGTGGCTTATGAGATTACATTAAGGACTCAGCGTTGGCTCAAATTTAATTAGTAAGCGGATAAATTGTTTATATTAAGTTACGTCCACGCATACATACATACTAAATGACTGTTATTGTAGAGTTGAACACAAAACAGGAACTTAATCCGAAGGATATACTTAAAGGTCTTAAATATATGCCTATAACTGTATTTTAGAATAAAACTGGTAGCGCTTGGAATGTAATTAATTACAAATCATTATACCAATAATATATTTTTTTATTGTAATTACATGAAAATTAAATTTGACTCTTCGAAGTATATATAAAAAATAATAAAGAAACCACCCATTTTGCCATTAAGTACCCCAATATAGAAAAATAGATTGAATAAAGATCGGCAATATGATATTAAGTTACGTATTTGGGAACGAAACTAGTCGAGATAAATTAAGTATGAATAACAAAATGAAATAACGAATAAGACCAAAGAAAATGAAAGACTTACATGTCAATTAGCTAAATGGACACTATTACTTTTCCTTTGATCAACAGCTATAATGTTTAATTTGTAAATCCGTCCGTACAAAGATTAAAGGAACATCGGCTGAGGTCTAAAGTACCGTACCGCTTCACGCACTGTTTAAAGTTAGAGCACATTAAATAATATATTTTATAACGTAATGAAATGAACATTACCGTACCAAACCATACAGAATAATACAAAAGTAACCTACGTATGAAAAATTCTCTTCTATCTTTTGATCTTTCCTAGATTATACTATTTAGTATTTAGTAGTAGTAGTAGTTGTAACATTAAAATTAATTTAAATTTAATTATATCATATTTCATTTCATATTTAAGTGATATGAAGTAGGTATGTAAATATTTTTTTAGTCTCTTCAATAATAATGAAACTAATACAAAACTGCTCACTGTTCTGAATAAAATACATGCAATAAAGTATTTAATAGGGTAAATAGGGAAAATCACTCAAAAATTTCACAATTTTTCTACTGAAAGTTTAGAATCCATACACATAAACTCGAATATGTCCGATTTAATTTCGTGCGTTAAGATGTTAAGGCAACTTAGCGTGTCACATGTCACTTGGGCTGGAATATGATGAAGAATAGCTTATAACATAATTGGTAGACGTCACCTTAAATTTCTTCAGATCTATATCAGTTTAGAATGTTACCATCGCGTTACTTTATTCTAAAACAAAAATACGTAAATCATTCTTCTTTATTCTTAAGCGAGAAAAGAATTATATCACATAAATGGGAGTAATAAATTGAAAAAAAGTCTACATAAATTAAAATAAAGTTCAGACGATTCAACCGCTTAAAAAAAATAGAAAAGCGTTCACTACAAAAGATTTTTTTAAAATAAGATTGCGATACAAATGATTTACTATTAATAAATGGTAGCGCAATTGGGAGTGTGGTGGTTGTCGGTTCGATTCTCAATTGGAGGAATTGTATTTCTAATGTAACGTAATTGTGTTTAGGCAAAATACGACACCCATTAAGTCCGGCAAATCAATTTGTGGAATAGGTTTGAGATTAAGTATCTCGTGATTCGAATGAATAATCTCTAATTTTGTAAGTAATATGAATTATGTTTAATGATGAATAGAAGTAATAGATATTTGTTTGTTATATATTTAAGAAAATAATGTAAGCACTTCAAAAAAAAATAAAAAAATTGTGTTATCACAATTACAAAAATATAAATTTTAATCTATAGTAGTATTTTTAAAAGAAGTAGTATTTTACTGCAATTTTTTAAGAGGCTTTCTCTGAACAGACTGAAAGCGAATAAAAAATTGTACACTGTACAGTGTGTAATGGAAAGTCAACATAGTCGAGACCGCTTTTCTATAATAAGAAACTCCCCGACTATCCCTCTTGCACATAAAAATAGTTTTATTAACTGCTCATAATTATTGTAGACGTTAATTTAAAAAGTTAAGGTTAATCGTCTACAAGACAAAATTGGTTTATTTGATATTTGATTATTATTTTATTATGATTTAGATGATTTTAAGTTTTATTACTAAGATATTAAATTAAATTGAAAATATCTTTCATGGCTTTTAAATTATTTAACTACGCATAGCTATATATAGCTTTTATAATTTTATTGTTTACACTCGAAAGATTTATTTTTCAAAGCTCTAAAAGCTCTCAAAGAAAAAACGTACTTGTTATTTATTATTTTACAGTATATATTAAGGTTATACATAGAGTTAGGTATGTCTAAAATAAATTACTGTTTTTATTATTTGCTATACTCTGCGGTCAGAGTAATATCATCTTTCATTAAATAAATAGCCTCAACGAGATTGCTTTTTTAAAAAGCTTTGTGAATAGCTTGTAATTTATTTTCAATGATTATTATACTATTTTAGCACATTAGAAGCAACGACATTTTTGGAAGTGCTGTTTTTTTATATATACCTCATTTTATATGAAAATATTAACACAAGTACCTTGAAAAATCTATAATAATTAATAATATAACATTCATCATATTAAGCATATTCAATAATTTTATAAAATATAAAATTGGCGTGACGAAAAATTATTAATATTAACAAACAAGGTACAAATTAAAGTTACTGTACATTTTCAATAAAAGATATAACAAATATTGCTACTATAATTCACTTCACAAGATATTAGACATAATTGAATTAAATTAATTGAAAAAAAATGAATCTATAAGTAATTAGAAATTATTAAATCTTATCTATATTTGATAAATCTCACAGATGTGCTCCTCACAATTTTACAACAAAAACTTTATCAACGGCCCTACCTGCAGTAAAGCGTTTCCATGAATATTTTTCCGCGCGGTGAAACGAAACTTTTATCAGCTCGGAACTTACCTGACAAGTGAGAAGTTGTAGCGCGGGAAAGTGTCACAGGGTGGTTGTCACTCGGCTGATACTATCGCATTCAATAACAATGTTTTTAGGCTTGCACGGCTTATATAGGACAGCGCCCCGCCCATTCCCGCCTCGGGGCGTTCCTGAAGCCTTCATGTTTGACGTGATCGCAGGTTTCGTGAAAACTTAATGTTGTTTCTTTATTTCAATTAATAATATTGTTTATAACTAACTCCAATTAAAAACTTGCATTTTTCTAATAAGAACTAAGTAATTGGGATTATATAATTGAATAAGATTTTACTACTAACTAACAACTGTTGTTTCTTGCAATTAAGTTTTTTTTTTTCATTTTTATAGTACATAATATTGAAGCCATCATGGCCCAGTGGCACAAACGTGTGACTGTAAAAGCGACGATTGTGGGTTCAATTTCCACTCGGGGGAGTTCATTGTTTGATATTTTCATTTTCCTCGTTCCGGTAACAAGGTAAACGCAGCGTTAACGGCGCGCTTTACCGCGTCTTGAGAGGCCCTCAACAAGCAATGCCTCGAAATTTCGGCGGAAAGTGAAGAACAGTGAGTCTTAATACTAGGTTCTATCTACCTATCCTGGAGGGATACAGCATGAAGCCAAAAAAAATTTAAATCTTATACAATAAATAAATTTATTCTACACTAAGAAATTATTGGTTCCAAGAATGTATAACCTAAAAGGTAAATAAATTCAAATATCGGAATGCTAAAAGACCGTATTCCGGAGTCAAGTTGAATAATTGAAACGTATTTGAACTCTTTTTGAGTGCTCTCACAGTGCAAAAATATATGCTTTGCTGTTACGCTGCACAAGTGTCGTCGAGTCATCAGTGCAGTTAAACAAGCTATTTTAACAACCTAAAATTCTGAACCATTTTACTACTGCTGTGTACTTTTAGAACGTAAATATATTTTATAAGTATTCTAATAAAACCACCGTGCTTATAACGTTTTTAAGTAAAGAAACATTAAAACAGCTTCTTATTACTTATTCTGTTATATAAAAGTATAATATTTCAAATGAAATTCGTAGAACAGTCACGGTGTTGTGTTTCTTTCGATGTAGTCTCTCAGGGGATATATCTCGTATTCCCTAATCAAAAATGTAAAAGATATAAAATCGCGGATAAATAACTGCTTTCATTATAGATTTTGTTAACATAATGTAATTTAGTTTAAGCAGAAATTTAATTAATATAAAATTTGATCACATAATAAATAATTCGTTTACAACTATGAAAGATAAATGTAATTTTACAGCGATAAAACTACTTTCCTTATAAATATTAATACTAATATCTTTTTTGAAGGACAATAATGTAATTTTCTTAGTATCACTTACGACTGTACTTACACAAAACAACGACGTTAGAAAGACAATCACTACAGTTGTCAGTTGATTTTCTATTTTTCTATATATAAAAATGTATACACAAATGTATTTTACATAATAGGAAGGTGTATTAACAAAGTTATATAAATGCTACATAGTGCGGTCAAAATTAACATTTCAATTATCAAATTCGTTCAGAGCTGAATTTTAGTAGAGACTTTGAATACATTATTACAAATAAAACACAAAAAGTCCCCATCGACCCTACGAGTACATTGAAATAGATTTCAGTTTCTTGGATATTTTCCTAAGAGGAAAGTTGTAATAAAAAATAGGTTAGCACAGATTCCAAATCATAAAATGATCTATTATACTTTTATTTGGCAATAATTTTTGAGATATAGCGATTTTAAGCGATGAATGTATATTCAACAACTAAACGATTATTGTAAATTGTAAAGCTTAATTTCGTACCACTCACCATCACTGGGTAAACTGGAATTTATAAAATTATTTACTTTTTAAAATCTAGTGAAGCTCGACATCCAACTAAAATGTACTCTTCAAGAAGTTTACCTGTTTGCTTCAGCTGCTTGAAAATACTATAAAATCATATATTACTTTCAAATGCGACAACCGACAGCCATTTAGCCAGAAAAAGTTTTTTACCCCTACTACTTAGTAGAGGTAAAAAACTTTTTCTGGCTAAATGTTAAAATTTTATTGTAATAATCAATAATTAAATTTATAACTAAAGATTGTGAGGGAATTTACCAATCCAGTCATATTCCATAACTTATAGCCCAAGATCCCCGGGCCGCCAGACCTTCCTCATTTTGGCAATGCTGAAATTTTGAGGACTAATATGTAGTGTAAGAAGTAGGGCCCTTTCAGAGGTAGCGCCAAATAAAGGTACATCTGTGTCTAGGACGATAATTGAGCCATCGGATTGGCCTGGGTGCATAAAAGGGGTCTACTAGTATAACGTAGTTTGCCCCAATTTTAAACAACCTTTAGGATGTCTGGCAGGAGTAAAGGCCCACGTTAAAGACATACATAATATACATTTTTTACATTATTCTTCAAAACATACTTAAATACGAGCGTTTCTACTTTAACGTAGGTGAGCGTGTACCTTAAATTGGCCTTACCTCTGAAGTAAGTTATCCCTTTTCAAGTTAGTAAGTACTGGTAATAAAGTATTAGACTGTTAATCCTCAAAATTTCAACTTTGCTAAAATTACGTAGATTCTGGGGGTCCTGGGATTCCAGTTCACTATTATTGTTCACAAAATGTTAGAGAGAATTCAAAATTTTGACCCTCGTCCTTGAACAACATTATTAGCACACATGAGATCGATAAGGATGTTGTATTGTAAGGTCTTCACAAAAAATTATCTCCATTTCTATGCATTATTTATTTCTTCGTCCGATTTATGTTATTATGTTATTTATGTTATATATTTACTTCATATTTATTACCTTTAAAAGTAATAATAAATGTGATTTTATATAGTATATGTATAGATTAAGAGCCGAACCAAGCCAGACTTTCACCTCCTGCCTGACACCTTTAAATCCGAAGTTGAAGTGTCTGTACTGTGTTTGTCATCTGAACATCTGGTGTCTGGCACTGGCACTGGTGGGGATAACCCCACCACCCAGACAAGCTTAGTTATAAAACTAAGCTTGTCTGGCATCTCATCATGTCATCTCAAATATTATTCCCAAGAAAATATAAAAAACCGGACAAGCATGAGTCAGGCTTGGCCACCGCAAGTTTCGTACAAAATTTGGAGTTCTTAAGCTTTTTCTGAAAATCAAGCGTAGCTCAGCCTCACTTGAACTAGCGGCTTTAATACCAAATTTTGCCTCCCTTTTAAGGTCAGAAGGCCTCCAGAAGTCGGCAGAAAGTGGGGTATGGAGTCTCTTAACACTAGGTTTCCTCTGCCTACCCTGTAGTGTACGGAATACAGCATGAAGCTGATTTATTTTTTTTTATTTTAGGTCATTATTTTTTAGAATTAAACCACAAATGTATAGTTTTTAGATTTTTCCTGAACGAATACTACCTGTTGATGCTAGCTGTCAAATTTCATATTTTTAGGTCAACCGTAAGTACCCTATTAATTTTGATTCCCTTTTATAGTGTCAAAATATGTGTTTTTAACGATGTAAGTGCCCATATCTTTTTTAAGTAAATATAGAAGTCGATTTTTTCAGGTAATCAAGTGACTGTAGTTCTGAGTATATGGTTTCAATTTTAACTGGATATCTTCAAGAGTTTCTACGATAAAGCCTCTTGACAGACAGACAGACAGACAGATGGACGGACGGACAGGTAGCAAAGTGATCTTATAAGGGTTCATTTTTCCTAAGTTACGGAACACTAAACATTGGGCTTTAAAATTTAACGAAAGTTAGGTACTATTTTTGTACCTTATTTAACAAGTAACTGCCAAAGTAACCACCACCCAAACTTCACATTCCCTGCTCAACATGGGTAAGTACATCCCTTAATAGTATCTAATGGTTTTGGGTGTATGTGGACAGAAACTTTTAGGTTCTATAACGTAACGAAGGTCTAGCTGCTTTCGGCTCCCCCTCTCCATACTTATTTACGTCATTGTACTCATCAATCAAGCATTAGCCACTTGACTTTTATGCGGTTGTTTATTTAAAAGGCATTTAATGACTTTCTAAACAGTACATTTGGGATAATCGACAATGATGAGATTTACTGTCATATAAACTGCTGTTTCGTTATAGTTAAAAATAAATCACTTTCACGCCGCATATGGCAGAATAGGCAGAGGGAACCTAGTGTTTAGACACTCTGTTCCCCACTTCCCTCATTTTCACGAGGCTTTGCGTGTTGAATGGTAGAACTCAACGGGCCTTTGACTTGGTATCAGAGCAATGAAATGAAAATATTAATAAATAATAATTAATTCCCCTTAAGTCGCTGCCCCACGATGGCTTCGAAATAACGTTAAAATAATGTATGTCACAAAAGTTAGTTCTTAACCGATACATTAAGTTTGTTTCGGAACTTAACACGTAATATTACCGAAATCGCAGGCTAAGATTAATGTTTAACATATTATGGAAATTTTCACCAGAATTTAATATGTTAAATAACAAAGTACCTACTTAAAAAATGGCAATTCTATCATCGTTCCAGCATTGAAGCTTAAAATATACCGTAGCGACTTACTAACCTTCTATTATATACCTATGTTAGTGTCTTTTATCAGTTCTATCTTCTTATAATGTTACACACACCTCAAACACTAATGTTCACTTCTATCTAATTTGTTTAAAATGGCTGCGAACTTGACGATGTTCATTTCTTATCCTTATAAAATTACCTTTCTCCCACAATCTGAACATATCCTCTATTTTATCCTCTATAAGCTTTAAAATAAAATGTATTTTTCTCTACATACAAATACTTATCTTTGTTAACAGACGAATGAGTCTCATGGGGGAGAATATGTTGCTATCTTGCAATTTCTATCAGACAGTGCAAGTGTATGGAATGTATTGGATTTTTCCAGATTATTAAGATTAAGCTTGACATTTTACAAGCATGATTGACAACTAGCATTTTAAAAAAGCGTTAGCTTGTCAAAACCTTCACATTTTCATTATAATATGTGTATTTTTTAATGTCATCGATCTAAGAATTTTCAAAGTTTATTTTTACTCCCTAAGAGAGCTGAGGCCGTCGTGGCCCATGAGCACAAGGCTATGATTGTGACACTCAAGGAAATTAAATGATTATTTAAATTTATATTTCGTTAATTAGAGTGACGTTGAATTCCGCCACTTAGCACGCAATGACTCCAAAATACGGCGGAAAATGGGGAACGGAGTGGTAACTAGGTTCCCTCTGAATACTCTGTTGTCTACAGGATACAGCGTGAAGCTGATTTATTTTACTTGTTTGGAAAATATATAAAAATTTATACGTAGCGGGACTCGAACCCGCACCTCCTGGAAACCGACCAGGAGGCGCTGCTTCGAGTCCCGCTACGTTCAAATTTTTATACGTTTTCTAAATAAGTATTTATCTTTCCTAAGTGTGGATTAACACTTTAAAACTGGTAAAAATTATTTATTTTATTTTATTTTATTTCTAACAAAATTCCACATTAGGAAATTTCTACTAAAAGTTTTATAAATGTGCTTTCGGTGTTATGATACTAAGTGGTTAACTCAAAAAAAATATTTATAGAATGAAATACGCAGAATATTTAAAATAAAGTAAATAAATGATAGGAATATTTATATATTACAATCCTGGTGGGCCTAGTTTCCAATAAAATTTTATACTATTGATTTATTTATTAAGTAAATAAAAACTTACTTTTTTTAGCACAAACCATAAAGATATAGAAAACAATTTTTTTGTTATTCTGTCTTTTATTTGAGATAATTATGTGCCGGATCAACTCAGAATAAGGCGACACTGTCGAATTTTATCTTAGTTATTTATCAAGATGATTAAATTCTGTTACTCTGCAAAATATCAATATTCGTTTGTTATTTGGATAAAGATTCTTTTAGGATTTATCAAGATCGGAACAAAAGGGTCAAATTTTATCAAGGTTTAGGTCAAGGTTCAAATTTTGCTTTCAAATTTCATCTCACATATAGTAGAGCTTAGTGTCAAAACACTCCATTCTCTCTCTCTGCCTTTCGCTTTTTCGAGACATTGTATGTTAACAGAGTTCACCAGAGCGGGATAGATTTGAATATGTAATTCATTCCGCCTAAAGGAGATTGAACCCACAAACATCGTGCTTACACGACCCAACGCTGCACCACTACGCTATAATAGCCTCAATTATTTAGTAGTATCATAAATGGTGTTAAAGTAGAAATAAGATTGTACCACAAATATGTAACTAATAATTAGAATTTTACAGAATTGTACTTAATAGAAATTAGAGAAAAATAACATGTAATTCTGCTATGTTATTAAGTTGCTTTAATTAAAAAAAATGTCTTACACGCATATATGTATAAATATATGAATAATAACATGTTTACTACAGAAACTGATTTTATTGTAGACGCTTACAAAATAACGTCTTCACTTTGTTAGTAATGTTGTTCACTTTAGGTGTCAAAGGCGTAATCAAAAGTCAGCATGAGGACAGGAATGCCAAATTACTAAAGAGCAATCACACCCTGTCGATAGTAAACCTTTAATGGCCTATAAAAATAAGTAGTATGGACTAACAGTCAGTCATTGATTATTGTTCTTACCCAAAAAAACGTATTTTCGTGCTTTATGTATGTAAGTGAAAGACTTGAATATTTTTTTTATTTGTTATTCTTTAAAAAGTTCTTCTATAGTCATACATATGTGTATACATATGTGCTGACATTAACAAATTATTTTTATTAAAATTAGAATTATTATAACTAGAAATGTACTTTAAAACAACAATTTTAATGAAAATATTGAAGCATCTATATTTATAGTTTATTAATAGAATATGCTCATCGAAGCGCCTTCTGCATTGATCTGACGCGGACACGGCAGCGGCAGGTCTCTCTACCACCAGACTATTTTAGATGGCAATTAGTGCAAAACGCTACGGAGGTGAAGTCTGCACTTGTCACTTTAAAATCCTACTTAATAGTCTATTTTGCTTTAAAATATAAGCAGCTTATTTATTTATGTCTTATATTGTAGCTAAAAACTTAGAATATTTCATAATAAACATGATTTCTGGTGGGCCTAAAATTAATGAAATAAAATTTAGTCTCTTTAATGATTTTATATATTTTCTCATTCTCAAAATATCAAGTTAACCTTTTTTAAAGTTTCATAGATTCCAATAATTGAGAAAATTAAATATATAACTATTGGGCGCGCGCGGCTTCCTTGCTGTAAGTGAGTATAAAAATGTGGTGTGTCGTCATATGTGAATATCAAATAAAAACCAATACAATCATAGTAAAATTAATTAATTAAAAGTCAGTGCAGCTTTCCCATGTTTATCCGACTCGACCCTTTTGTGATTGTGGGACTATGGAAAATAAGCGGTGAATAATGTTGACTAACTTAATTTAAATGATGTACAAATATTTAATATCTATATTTTGTTACTTTATACTTTTTTTACCCTATTTGTGTATCACTTCGTGCTAAATTTCATAACTGTAGCCCCAAGGAATATACCCAACAGGCGATAAGCAGCAAATGCAGCAAAAACTATGTGTTAAATGCTTATATTTTATGATTTTGTTCACTGAGAAGTTTTATTTTATTAAACATTTTTAAGTGTTGTTAATCCACACTCAGGAAAGAAAAATACTTATTTAGAAAACTTATAAAAATTGCTATTATATTTAATTAGTAATCCTTAGTAATTATCTTTGGGTAGCGGATTTTTGTAAAAATCTCCCTAGTCGATGTTAACAACATAAATAAATTGTAACAAGCGTATAAAAATTTCGACGTAGCTTGATGAGAACGTATGGCTTAGTGGTCAGAGCGCCTGGTTGGTTTTCAGGAGGCCCGGGTTCGAGTCCCGTTAAGTTAAAAATTTTATATGTTTTCTAAATAAGTAAGTTTTATTTTAATCCTATCCGCCAATGTACCTTAAAACATAAACATTTGATATCAATGATTGAGGTTGATGCCTCAACGCGATCTAGAGAGAAATAGTCTTGACAAACGGACAGACAAATAACAAAAGGATCCTATAAGTGTTACGTTTTTACCATTTGAGGGTCGGAACCCCAAAAAAATATAAAAAAACAAGTAATTTCTTCCTTTGTCTTTGTGATTATTATTAAACTGACTGTATATTGATATTAATATTAAATTTGTAACGCATCGTCGCCCACTCTCTTTGTCTCAACGTAATATCATAGTGAACATTGACGTGAAAAATTGTCTCGCGTGAGCTTTCTACTAAACAGGAAGATTCGCCGACGCCGAGCCCCGTCTGAAATATCGCTTGAATACGAGACTTTTATTTGGGAAGGCCTTACCTTATTACCATAAAATGAATAGTTAATTAAAATATAGGGTACATCTCATTTACCTTATTTTTCACTTTTAAAGTGCTTTGAAAATTAAAGGAATATTGTACGTATTAAAATAGATATAAATAATTATTGGAAAGGTTCTTAATTTTTTTTTTCATTAAAAACACAATAATTACGTTCGAAAAATAATTGGTAAGTGGTTTACGTACTGAATTAAATATGTATTCAATTAGGAACCTCACTGCAAGAGGGTGCCCGCCTTCCCCTGAAGAAACTGTTTTCTTTAAGATAAATAAATTAGCTGTAATACCTAACGGCCCCGAAAATGTAAGATCCAATTAAGTCCTTTCGGTAAAATTTAAAATTTAAATGATCGTTAGGATTAAAATTATTGTGTGTTAGTGACAATGACTTGCATGATCATGTTACATATAATACTTACTTTTTGTTTTTTTTCCCAGCTTCACGCTGTATCCCGCACACGGTAGGGTAGGCAGGCTGAGGGTTTAAAGTAAAGTAAGTTTCAACAACTTTGTCAAATAAAAATCGTTGAAATATCACCTTACAATTTTCAATTATTTTTGTCACAAAATGAATTATTGTGACTTATGTAAGAAAGATATAGGGTATCCCGGGCTTAATAATTTTTTTGTTAATTAGAACTAAGAAAACTGAATGTTTTTGTAGTACAATGTACCTATATAAAAAAATACGATGGTGTTCCTAATTATTATTATTTCGTTATTTAAGGTTAGCTGAGAAATAAACCGTAATGTTATATAGCCTATAGCACTCCTGAAGAATGTAGCTTTCATACAAAACAAACAAAAAGTAAATCCGACTAGTAATGCCAGAGATCTTAGCGTTTAAACAAACAAACAAACTCTTCCGCTTTATTATATCAGTATAGATAGATTAGGATTTATGAAAATACTATATAAGTAAAAAAACTATCCTTATTTTTAAAACTGAAAAATAATAATAATAACTATAATTCGTCAACCAACGTGCAAAAACCAATTCAAAAGTAAGTCAATATTAAACCGAAGTAATATTTTCAGTTTCACAATACTTTTCTAAGTTTAACCTATATTTCCGCCCACGCAGTCTGGGCACCATCTAACAAGAGTCTCTCAATCACGATCTTAAGTCAACGCTTTTTATTAGATCTGAAAGCAGATGTCGTAAATGCGTTAAACTCGTTAAGTCGAATTCTCGCAGTGTTCTTTTCAAATCAATGGGTTAATTCATGTGAATATTTGGATTGAAATATTTTATATTAACAGTTTGTGAGGCCAGTAGCGCAGTGCCACTAAGTGTGACTGTAAAGGTGACAGGTTGTGGATTCGATTGCCACTCGAGGAAATTAAATATTTCATACTCTCATTTTCTTCGCTCTGGTGTCGAGGCAAAGAACAGCATTAAGTTCCGCTACTCAACACGCAGTGCTTTCACAATCCGGAGGAAAATGGGGAACAGAGACTTTACTTATTTCATCCTGTGGTATCTTTCTTAATAAGTGCTACGTAAATAGTATTATTTAATTAATATGTTATTTAATCATAAGTATTTGTCACATCATGGGCCTCATTCGAATTTCATATTTGTTTAACGAACATCCCTTAAATTTTAATGTGCTCAAAATAATCGTTACAATGAAGACGTAAGCCATTATCTGGAATCCATTTTATTGTTTGGATATAAAGTCTTTACGGCCCGTTCTGATTGTAACACTGACAAGTTTATATGAATTTTGCTTGTAACGTTATTTATTTATCGTAATCCTCAATATAGCCTATGAGCCTATGTTTCTATGAGCGTGTCGATAAATGTCTCACTTGTTGTTAGTTTATTATGCTTACTTAGTGACCTTAATTGCTGTTTTTATTTATGTCAGGATTTTTCATTCGTTCTTATTATATATGAAACCTCACCAAAAATGCGATGTAAATTAACTCTCTAAAATGATAATTCTTCCAAATCCATTTGAGTTAGGCGATATAAATATCCTCCAATATTTGGAGCTTTCTTGATAGTATTTAATTTGACTAGCATATTGTTTTTGATTTCCATAACCTTTGTCGTGTTTTAGTGATGGCATCTACTAAAAATATTTTAAGTCTTATCTGAATATTTTTAATAGTAGTTTCTGGGTTACACTATATAGATAAATATGTTCATTACACTTTTGGGGTTGGGTCGGGAACGGTGGCTCAGTCGGGTACAATATTTAATTGTCTCCATCACGTATGGGTATCGTTAGACACAAAGCAGTGATCCGCCATCTCTGATGACAATTCGACGTGATATAAGTATGTATGTCGTTTACTAATCGAGAAATTACTTTCTAAGATAAAATAACACTAATTTTTATTCATTAATATTTAAAGATTGATTGATTGTTATAATTTTGGAAATGGAAAATGGTATTTATGTAGTGGGCAGTGGCATAAATTCGCGTAGCTGTTGGCAGGTTTTTATTTGTGCGCTATTGAATTCAAATTGGCAACAGCGTTTTCAGTGACTCAAATTTAAAAAGTACTTAGTTACTCATGAGTCACTGGGTACTCATGGAGTCTTTATTTGTTAAGTACCAAACCAGTTAATTTTAAAAATTCCAAAATTTCATTAAATAGTCCAGCAATTGATATTGCAATCAATTTATGTACACGTCAACCAATATAGACTATCAATTTATATTTCTTTATTTTTTAGAATGCCACGTCGCAACAGTCACTCTGGGCGGAAAATTAGAAATAGCTCCGAAAATGATATACGACGTGGAATTTCTTTTATTGGACTTGGACTTTCATGGACTTTCCATGCATAAAGCAACGAAAGAAGTAAAAGTCCCATTCGTTACTCTAAAGCGTTATCATTGGAATATCTATCTGAAGTATTAAAATTGATCTTAATTGATTGATATTATAACTTTTATGCAGTGGCGTAGCTGGGGGGGTGCGAGCGGTGCGGTCGCACCGGGCAACAAATGGAAAGGGGCAACAAAGTCTACGATCAATTCTTCTAATTTTTTTTCAATCAAGAATCAAGGAATGTACAAGAAAAATAAGAGAATGAAAATGAAAAATACAATCTCGCTATCATGTCAATTGAACATGAACTAGTCGATACTATTGATTTTGAAAATGTGATTAATGACTTTGCTAGTCAAAAGCGCGTAATCTCCGTTTTAAATTTTTGCAATATTTTTTACCAAAATCTAATGTTATAACTTATAACTTAACTTAGCTTCACGCTTTATCCCTAGCGAGGTAGTCAGAGAGAACGGAACGCCAAACGCCGTAGCGAGACCGTAGTCTCAACATACCTCTTTCGCCTTGTCCACTGTTATCAACCTCTTCATACATGCCCTCCGGGGAGTCCTCATGCTTTTTATATGACTTTCCTCCAGTATCTTTGATACTGTGTTTTCGAAGGTCAACCGAGGTCTCCCTCTATCTTTCTTACCACTCACTTGTCCATCATAAATCTTTTTTGCCATTATTTCATCACTCATTCGTTCGACGTGCCCAAACCAGCTGAGCGTGTTCTTCTTCATTCTCACCGTGACATCCTCGCTAATACCTGCCATTCTGTGTATCGCTTCATTACGGATTCAATCGGCTAAGCTGACTCCGCATATCCTACGAAGAGATTCTCCACGGCATTCATCTTTCTTTCATTCTTCTTCTGTAATACCCACGTTTTGCTGTCGTTTAACAGCGTCGGTACCAACACTGCATTGTGTATGGCCAAACGCGCAGGTGTGCTGACGTTTCGCCGTCACATCAATGCAGCTAAGGCTCCATTAACCCTGTTACCGGCAGCAATACGCCTTTCCACATCCATCCCGTATTTTCCATCTCTACTGAACAATCTTCCCAAATATACCACTTCATTCACCTATTCTAATATTTTACCATTTACACTGATTTTGCGGCCGTTCTTCATTTCTTTCAAAAATGACCTTGAGATGAATTTCAGAACCTTTGTCTTATTCGCATGGAGGCTTAGACCATTATTTTCACACCCTTCTTTCAGAGTGGTGACCAATGCCCGCAACTCGCATTCTGATGATGCAATAAGCACTGCATCATCTGCGTACAGCAGGCAATTCACATTCAGGTCACCTTTCACTTCAGGCCAACTTTCACTCCCATATTACTTTGTTTCACTCCATGGAGACAGTTTTTTTTTTTTTTATGGAAAAGGACAAGGCAAACGAGCGTTCGGGTCATCTGATGGTAAGTGATTACCGCCGCCCACGGCCCCGTGCATCACCAGAGGAGCTACAGGTGCGTTGCCGGCCTTTAAGGTGGAGATAGACGCGCTTTTTGAAGGTACTCATGTCATATCGACCTGGAAACACTGCCGCGGGTAGGCCATTCCACAGTTCCGTGGTGCGTGGAAGGAAGTTCCTACGAAACCGCACAGTAGTGGATTGCCACGTATCCAGGTGGTGTGGATGATATTTCAGCTTATATCGTACTGTGCGGTTAGAAAATTCGGCGGCAGGTAATAAGTCAAACAGTTCTTCAGAACACTCCCCATGATAAATGCGATAGAGAACGCACAGCGAGGAAACGTCTCTACGCAAAGCCAAAATATCAAGCCTTTCATAGATTATTGGGTCCCCAATGATTCGAATGGCTCTACGTTGTATGCGATCGAATGGTTCAAGCCGATACTGAGGTGAACCAGCCCAGAGATGAGAACAGTACTCCATATGAGGCCGAACCTGCCTGCCTGCCGGCCAAACGGTGTTTTGGCGTGAAGTACCGTCTCGCTCTGTTGATGACCCCCAGTCTCTTCGAGGCCAACTTGGCCTTGCTTTCCAAATGATTGCGATACTGGCAGTCACTCGAAACATTGAGGCCCAATATACTGATACTGGGCGCGGCTGTAAGGGGAATGTTCTGAAAGACTGGTGAGACGATAAATGGGATTTTTTTTGTGGTTAACGCGCAAACTTGTGTCTTCAGGGGGTTAAACTGAACTAGGTTCCTTTCACCCCATGAGGAGACATTGTTGAGGGATGCCTCAACGGAAGACACAAGTTTATTTCGGCACTGTTCGGCGTTTTCCCGAGAAAGACTTGCTCGGCCGTAGTAAACAGCGTTCACCGTGCTATCATCTGCATAGCAATGAATGCTAGAATCCTCTAACATGTCATTGATATGCAGAAGAAACAGCGTAGGGGACAGCACGCAGCCTTGGGGAACGCCAGCATTCACGGGTATATGATTAGAGCAAAAACCGTCGACAGCGACCTTGATGCTGCGCCCAGAGAGAAAGCTGGCGATCCACTTGCATAAATTCTCCGGGAGCCCGTAGGATGGAAGTTTAGCCAGGAGCGCCTCATGCCACACTCGATCAAAGGCCTCCGCCATGTCCAAACTAACTGCCAGGCCCTCTCCCTTGCTTTCAATAGCCGCAGCCCAGCGATGGGTAAGGTAAACTAGAAGATCACCGGTTGAGCGACCATGGTGAAAGCCATATTGTCGGTCACTAATCAATCGGTGATCCTCTAGATAAACCAAAAGCTGGCTATTGATAATGCTCTCCATGACTTTTGAGAGCAGGGAGGTGATAGCAATAGGCCTGTAGTTAGATGGATCGGAACCATCGCCTTTCTTTGATATCGGGTGAATAAGAGCGCTCTTCCATGAGTCTGGGACAACGCCGACTGAGTAAGAGTGCCGAAACAAACGCGTTAGCACCGGTGTCAGCTCAGGAGCACAGGAACGGAGCACTAAGGGAGAGATGCCATCTGGCCCGCTCGACTTGTGGATGTCCAAAGAGGACAGAGCTCGCCTAACAGCTGTTTGGTTAAACTTAGCCTCAGGCTATCCAAATACAAATTGAACAAACAAGCTGACATTTTTTTTTTCGTGAGGAAATCCTGTTACGGATACCGGCCCGAGTGGGGACTCGAGCGGGTTATGTGGGACTTGCGGACTGGCAGATGTAGGCCGTCCGAATACCCACTAAAATCTCACGGTGCTCCTCCTCGACCGCCACTGGCCGCGAGACGCAGGGACAATAGTCTTCCGCGAAGCGCGGCGGCGGGAGCCTGCAAGGCACGTCGCGGAGTCAAGGGTTTGTGGTCACCCTCCACGGCCTGCTCGGAGTAGCGCGCGGGAGGAACCTGCGCGCGATTACTGGAGCCAGGTTAGTAGGCGGCCAGTTTCTCCCGCTGACCGCCCTCTGGCTCATTAGGGCGGAAGGCGGCGATCGTGTGCTGCCCTCCGGAACCAAGCTGACATGGCACAACCTTGTTTAACACCCGATCGGATGTCAAACCAGGGCGACACGCCAGCTCCTACTCGCACGCAGGCTGAGTGATCTCTGTAAAGAGACTTTACGGTCTGCAGCAAGGGTCCCGCTCACATTGTACCGGGGTAGTATCTTCCATAATTTCGCTCTTACAACTCTGTCAAACGCCTTTTCCAAGTCTACAAAAGCACAGAAAACTTTTTGGTTAACGGCTATAAATTTTTCCGTGATCATGCGGAGGGAAAAGATTTGATCGATACACCCTCTTCCAGGTCTAAAGCCTCCTTGGGCCTCCTACAACGGTCTTTCAGATCTCTCTTGCATTCTTCTCGCTAATATTTTAGCATAAACTTTACTACTTGAGGTCGTGGCGCAGCGGCACGAGGTGTGACTGCAAAACCGACTGGTTGTGGGTTCGATCCCCACTCGAGGAGATGAAATATTTACTTAAATTTATATTTCCATTTCTTCGTTCTGGTGTCGAGTTTAAGCGCGGCGTTGAGTTCTGCCACTCAACACGCAATGCCTCCAGAATTCGGCAGAAAATGGGGAACGGAGTGTCTCAACACTAGGTTCCCTCTGCCTACCCTGCTGTGTGCGGGATACAGCGTGAAGCTAATTTAATTTTATTTTATTTTAAACTTTACTACCCAAGCTAATCAAACCGATAGCCCTATGGTTTGCGCAGTCTTTCATCGTGCCTTTGTATAAAGGCACCTCGCCAATCATCTGGGATCTCCCCTGATTTCCAGCATAAATTGCACAAAAACCAGAACAAGTCCAAAATGCGTGGCCCACCATATTCGATCATCTCAGCAATAACTCCATCTGCTCTCGCTGCCTTACCACATTTCAGACTTCGTATTGCATTCTCAACTTCTTTTATACTGATTTCGCCATCAGCTACATCAACATTTAACATTTCGCTGTTACTTGAGACTGAGGACTCCATCACATTCATACATCTCCTTGTAAAATTCCGCCCATCGCTGCAAAATGTGTGGTTCTTTCGTGAAAATTTCATCGTCCTTCGAAAGCAACCTCGAGAAACACTAACTTCTCGTCAGAAAAGCTACGTGTTTTCTCTGAAGTTGTTCGTTAACCTTTCGTCTCTTTTATTCTCTGCCTTTTCACGCTTCATCTTCAGTACTTTCGTTTGGTGATTTTGTAGCTTATACTGTTTCTTTTTAATTTCTCTCATACTTTTATCCTTAGCTGAGGCTTTATAATCCTGCCATGCTTTCTTTTTTCTTTTTATAGCAGTTTCCACTTCATCATCCCACCATTCGTCGCGGTTTTTGGTAAAGCCTTCCTTCTTTCCCTTTGCCACATACCTCTATTGCTGCTTCTTTCATGCAATCGCTAAGGTTCTACCAGCATACTCCAATACTTTCATTTCCAGATTCGCTGCTGTCTAGCTTCATGGAAACTCTTTCTTGATATTCCTCTCTAATCGGTGGATCTTGAAGCTTCTAGCTTCTTATGCGATAATTCGACTCCAAGTTTGGACACCTTGTGTAGTTGCGCCAACCTGCAAACAGACCCCTTATTCTAGCAACGACTAGATAATGGTCTGTTCCCAGCTCAGAACCACTAAACACTCGCGTGTCTATAACTTGGCTTCGAATACGCTGATCCACTAGGAATAAATCAATCATACTTTTCCCTTTCGCTCGCTTCCATGTATACATGTGAATTTATTTGTGTTCAAACGTCGTGTTTGCCACAAACAAATTCCTTTTCTTGCAAATTTCCAATATAAGCTTTCCAGTCTCATTTATTTTCTTGTCACCATACTGACCACTCCCACCCCCTCCCTCGTAACCGCTTCGCGCAGTTCCGATTCAAATCGCCACATATTATTAATTTTTCATTCCCTCTAACGCTACTTAGAACATCCCTGACACTCTCCCAAAACTCCTCGAGTTCGCTTAATAGAGCTGTGGATACTGGCGCATACGCAACTAACAAGAATACTCTTGTTAACCCCAGCTTGAAGCGAACCCAAAGCAGTTTCGGGTTTATCGCCTTGTATTCAACTGCTGCACTAACCAATCGAGAGGACAATAACACCTACACCTTGACAGCCCCGCTCGCTCTCTGGTACGCCGGCCCAGAAAGCGACCTAACTGCCCGGCAAATCGGTCGTGTCATTGCCCTTTCGCTTGGTCTCTGTCACACAAACGACATCCAAATCTCTATCATCCATCGCATCTAATAATTCATTCATCTTTTCTTCCATCCCTCCTCTTACATTCCACGTAGCTATTTGTAGCTCCGTCCTCCACCTCGTGGCGTGTTGGGTGGCGGTCTCCAACGCCGCATTCGTCGCCACTTGACACACCATTGTACCCCCATTATAACTTATATATAGTTATTATAGTTTTGAAGCAATAAAAAATTATATATCTACTCTACTGTGGTTTGAAATCTGAAATTATTTTGACCATTTTAAAGGGCAACAAGTCCTAAGCCGCACCAGGCAGCAAATACCCTAGCTACGCCACTGCTTTTAAGTGACTGATGTTGATGAAAGACTTAAGAGACAAATGTATATACATAACTGAATATTTTCATTTCTTCATTTTTTTTCTAAAAAAACCTAATTAGAAAACTTTAATATTGATTTCATTGTAAAATTGACAATACATGGAGAAAGATTGAAGTCCGCCACTCAACAAAAGCGCAAAAATACAAAAAATATTTTTTTTGGTCAGATTAGCAACATGCTAATCCGACCAAAAAAATATATTTTTTATCTTATTTTGCTCCTCTTTTGTGGAGGCCCGGGGCAGCTGCAAACATTTCTCAAATTAAGAGAACACTATTAGTACCTATCAAATAATTATTATTAGCTATAAGAAAACCCAATTTTAAATACCATTCTAACAGAGCTTATAAGCTCTGTTAAATAGTGTCCTTTCCCATTGGCCCTATTATCACAAAGCCAGGACCTGCTGATGGAAACCCAAGGAAATCAAGGGAAATCCTTGAATTTTATAGTCATGTACTGTGCCTCATTTAATTTCTGTCCACAATGACGTCCAAATTATATACTCGTACCTACCCCATAAGATACTTGCAATCATTTTAAACTATTTTATACGTATATGTTCATTCAACAAAAACTATTAATGATAATTTTGTTTATCAATAATGAAGTAACCTATGAAATAAGTTATAATCGAGTTGAACAATTTTAGTGATATACTCGTATATAAAAAATATAATACAACAATACCAAGGCATTTATAATGAAAAGAAACAACAAATAATCCTTTAAATATTTTATTTAATAATTAAAGTACATTACATAAGCTTGAACAAGACAAAAATATATCCCAATTAAGTATTTAACGCGAAGCAAATTATTACATTTACTTCTGATACAATAGACACAAAAAAATGATCTCAGCGATCATTGCCAACAACAGGCTTAACAATTTAATCAACGATTTTCAAAGTTTGCCTCGCAAGCACATAAATGTTTCAAAAAATAAACATCATATAAAAACGAACTTTTAATTCTCAAACATTCAAGCGTGCAAACAGATCTTTCGCGTTATCGATATAAGAATAATAAACTTAATATAAAATTTAGAAACAACCAAACGGTTTTAATATGAAACAGAAGTTCTTACAAACACTATATACGGCACATGTACGCTCCAGTAACGTATAATAAGGCACTGACAGTGGTACATCTTAACTAATAAATTAATAATGTAAACTAAAATTGGTGATCTTTGTACTTTCATTCTCTCAAATAATAATAAAGTAAATTTCTTTAAAATCAACACAGTATGCTAATAAACATTTTTACCTCATAACATATTATACATTAAATTTACTTGAGTTGGATATTGGAGATATGACTTTCTTAATAATAATAGAATGCGTACCTGAATTACAATGTGTTTACATATTCAACGACTTATTTAAAACTAAATGCTTTTGTTTTCATATTCATAAATGCCATTCATTACATCAAAATGACAACTCGTCTTTCATTTATTTCAACAGGACTAAAATTAGACTATGGACATGCAGTAAACCTCATATAATGTAACAAATGTTTGTATACATATCAAACGGCTATTATTGTTAAATAAATCATACAGTAAAAACAATGTGTAAATAACTCGAAAACAAAAGAAATATAATATTAACATAAAAAAACAAACTAAATATTTAAATATAATAATAGTATACAAATAAACAATATAAGCAGTAGTAACAATATTGTAGTAAGTTGCTAAGTAAAAAATGCAGTATAAATCTGTATATAATTGTAACCCGAAGCTGCGTTATCTTATTCTTGTTTAAAACTTAAAATACTTTATGCTGATTCCGTATGAAATAAGCCATAATTCCGTATAAATAAGCGGAATATTTTTAGAAAACATATAACAATTTTAACTTAACAGGACTCGAGCCCACGCCTCTTGGAAGCAGTTGGGTTTCCAAGAGAGCCCTTAAATTTTCTATACGTCTTCTAAAAATATTTTTCTATCCTTAGTGTGGAACAAAACTTAAAAATTGTTACAAACAATAAAAATAATAAGATTCATTAGAAAGCAACTCCAAAACAACTAAGGGCGGCCTTTAGGGCTCAAATGGTGTAGATTAAAGTGATAGGCGATAGAAAGCAATGCGGTGCGATAATCAAATATAAGTAGAAAGAATTCGCTCAACCACTCGGTCGGGCTCGTTCTTTCTACAAGTTCATGTCAACGAGACGCCATGAGTCTTTGACACTGCGCCAGGAGATATTTCTTTTGTTGCTCGTCGTACAGGAATATCACTTTTCCTGAACCAGACGAAGGGAACATTCCTAGTACTTTCTTTTTGGCCGTTGGTATGTACACGCCTTTAGCTACCGCCGTCGGTACGTCAGGGATTTCTGTCCATAGGTAGGTCCATACGATCTGTACGAATAGACATGGAAAAGAAAAGTTAATAAATTTAATTTGCTTGAACTTCAAAAATAATTTCAGTTAATATATATATATTTGAGTTTAAATTTATAAAACATTACATTGAAGTTATCTCTATCACGTAATTAATATTTGCTTCCAAAAATGTCATAGAGGCCATTTGTGTCGCGGGAACACATGTGTGCGACTGTAAACACGACAGAAAATTTAATATTTTCATGTTCTCACTCTGGTAACGACTCAAAGCACGGTGTTGAGTTCTGCCACGCAACAGGCCCAGACTGCCTCTAGAATTCGGCGGAAACTGGTGGAACGGCAAGGTTTTAATGGAAACAAACGACTAGTGTTTTAGTCGTCATCCTTTTTGGATTTAGCTTTGTCATTGTCTTTGTCATGTTTTTACTAAATTTCTTTGTGAGGTTTAATAATAAATGTGATTATTTAAATAAACAAAAAATCTAAATCACCTGCCAGCCGCCGAAAACATTATTCTTTTCCAAGTACAGCAATCTCTTGTCGGTACACATGACCACTTCCTTGGCCGGTATCACCCACACGTGCGCTTCGTACGTGTCTGTGCTCACGAATTTACCCTGAATGTCGAAATATACATTAAATATAAAAAGCGTCAAAACATGCACAAGTAATGTAATCAATAAAATAAACAGAGGCATTAACTGGATATTTAAATAGATAAAGTGCTACTATATATGTGTGTGTTACTTTACATGTGTCTAAAATGTTTTTTTTTTAATTTCAGGTAGTGACGTAGACAAAAAAGCTAGTGTTGTAATACTTTTTCATTTTCTGTTCATTTAAAAGTATTATGATTTAAAAGTTGATTAGCGGAACCAAACAAATTGTTTGGCAACCAAATTGGAATTGAACCAAATGTTTTTTTTTAAAAATGTACTATGCTGTAATGTACTGTGTAAACATTTAATTATCTATATCCTCACCTTCTCCAGCTCAAACAGCATCTTGTATCCCTCAGCTTGCAGCCGCGAGTAGGGTCTGACTCCTGCGTCAGGAGCTAAGTAACGAGCCGCCCTACGTTTTGTCACCTCTTCTGATAGATCGGCTGCTCTAGTTTTTTAAATATAAAGTATGTTTAATTTTTGTTAACACTATTTAAAGAAACATGCATTATATGCGTGTCAGTTCTTTGCCATATCCATAAGATTATATTAAAGAAATAATTATAAATACTCTAAGGCAGCGGGCAAAGACAATCTTGAAAATTAATAAGAAACCCAACGCCAATTTTTGTTTCACCAAAATATTTGACATATAGATACTCAAAATATCAGTATTTGTGGTCGCTTTTAACATTCGCATAACATAAAAATTGGAGGTAAGTTTTCCTTTTTAGCTATTATCCATAAAAGGGGCACTTCAATCATGTTTAGTTAGCTAGCTAGTAAAATATATAAAAGTATCAATTAATATTTTCTATACACATCTATATTTCGGCAAAATATTCTATGTATGTACTTATTAATTATCATACCACAAGGCTAGCGAAATTTTGTTAGTTATATAAGTGAAAGCATTTTTAGCAATATTTTCAACCTTCTGTTGGGTATATCTAATAACTGACTAACAAATTTATCTACAAATAATAAAAACTCAATTATTTCAAAATCCCACGTCTAAACATAATATAATAAAATATGAAACATGATGCTAACCTACAAGTTGTTGTGGACAATTGCTTACATAATTAATTCTAACGAAGTCAAATAAATATCGAAGCTATCAAAATAATGATATAACTAAATTAGATAAGAAGCACTGTTTTTATATATATTTTATGATATAATTATGTAAACTTTTAAAAAATATAACTGATTGATGTTTTATTTTTCTTTAAATATAAAATAGTATGTTGTTATTAGACATAACTCTACAACGAATATGGATGGATTTATTCAGACTGGAGGTTTTCCTATGTAGATATAATTTCTTACTTCGTTTGGCTATATTTTGTTTAATTAAGGTTATAAATGTATTTTTACAATAAAAGTTTAAACATAATATATAAGTCAAAATATAATATCCGCTATAAATATAACGTTAATTAATATAATCTTTAGAGCGGAAGTACGTCAAATTACTACTAATGATGATACGGAAACTAAACAAACAGATACAAATAGAATCGAGCGCATCAGCTAGCAAAAACCTTCTAACAGTCGCTAGGAGCCCCGACGTAAAGTCAACTAAGCCGCCGACGGGGCGCACGAGGAGCCCTACGGCGCCCTGCCCGAGGCCGCGCACGAACCCGCCCGCGCCGCCCGCCGCCGCGCCGCGCAGCGGCTGCGTCACGGCGCCGCGCACGCCCTCCACTACCCCCTGGCGTATCGTATTATATAAAAAAACAGACAAGAGGGAACTTAGTGCTAAGACCCTCCGACCCTCACTTTCCGCCCAATTTTTTCGAGACATTGCGTATTGAGTGGTGGAAAACAATTTTTCCGTGCAATGTCTTACGCCTAATGTTAATAATCTCCAATCTCTAGATTAGATAGATATATGGAACAATCGAAGATTGACGTAGGAGATAGATTATTAATATTGGGCGTTAGTACTAGAGCAAGGACAAGATAATAATTCAATCCCTAGAGTAGTAATCGAACCCACAACCGTCCGGTGGGTGAGATTGAAGCCCGACTTCCTGCGATGTACAATTAAAAAACATGTGGAATATAAAAAATACATTATTAGACGTTTGTTATTATAAGAAAACCAATTGGGTTACGTAAAACCTAGCCGTTAGCTATCACAATATCAAAATTTAGGCAAATAAAACAAAGAACTTAACCAATCGGTAATATTACACAGCCTGTGATATCTGGATATTTATATAATTTTCTTTTTATCTGTTTTCATTTCATTGGATCAACTTTCCTCAAATCTCGGTCAAATAAGCTTTAAGAAACTATTTTGGGACTTATTTTTAATTAATAAAATCGAAAAAATAGATCAGCTTCACGCTGTATCCCGCACACATCAGACACGCCGTTCCCCACCGAATTTCAGAGGCATTGCGTGTTGAATGGCGGCACTCAACGCTGCACTTTGCTTTAACACCAGAGCGAAGAAATAAAAATATAAATATTTTATTTCTTCGAGTCTCCACTCGAACCCACAACCAGTTGTGTCTACAGTACGATTACATTTTGTAAGATGAGATAAGACATGACTACAGATTACAAAAAGTAATCAAATAATATATATTTTGTTATTAATGATTTTTAATTAATATTATTATGGTTAACGTTACTTTTCCTGATTAATTAAAATTAACATGGAACACTTTGAAACTATTTTATTCCGAAACTGTTAGGACTACAGAATTGAAATTTAGTGGCTTCGTTTTTTTATTTAGTGAACTGCTTTACGATTTTTAAACAAAAAGAAAAGGTGCCGGGATGATTATAAAAGGCAATGTTATTTTTGATAGCGGTATTTGGTTCAATATGTATTCCTAATCCTTTTGGACACTTTTTTTTCATACGTTACATTAATAATAATTATGTAATCTTGATAACCTTATATTATTTTTAATACTAACGAGACATAATGAAATATTGTGTAATATAATATAGTTAATATGTGTGTATTTTCATGATAAACATATGTATCTATAATTGACATATAATATTATTCTTTTATTATATGTTTATTTCAATAAGTACCGATTTCATTTATATGAGCAGTTAGAAGTTAGTGGTGTTAGTGTAGTAATATGAAAGTGTAAGAATCGCTAAAATTATATTTACTTACTGTTATTATCGTTTAAATTAAACCACAAAATCTCGTAAGTAAAATACTTAAACAAATATAATATTATTGGTTTAAGAATAAATAATAATATTTTTCTGTCATTTACAGTCTTAAAGCACACTGCAATTTCATGCACAAATCAATACCTAGATTATAAATGTTTTTTTTTTAAATATTAAACAAAGATATATAATTATTGCACTAGTTGCTTAAAATTTATAAAAAATATAAATTTGTTAAAACAAATATTAGACATAAATAAGTTAACACATAAAATTTTATTTTTAGTTCTAAACCTAATTATACATAAATATAATAATAACAGATAAAATAAGCGACATGCTATATATGATTCATAAAGTTTTAGTCTTGCATTTCCCATAACCCTTTAAGCATAGCATTAACCCTAAAAAAACAGAAGATTTATAAAACACATTTAAGATCAGTAGTACCTATACAATAAATATGAACATTAAATTAATGTCATGAGCATATAATTAAGTAAGTTATGTACTTTATAAAATATTATTCTTAAGAATAATGTTTTTTTTAAATATTTTCAGTAAGATATTTATTTATTAGAAAATTTATAAATCTCTATTTCCTTCATCTGCTCTATATAAATTGAATATAATGCTTCCACCCGTTACCACAACATGCACGTAAAATAGCATGCACAAGAATAGGGTTGCCACATCTTAGAGTAGAAATGTCCCAAATACTAAGTATTTTTACCTTTAAAACTAAGAGTAATAAATATTAATAACATAATTATGTAAATTGAAATTCATTTTCAAAAATTAAGCGGATACCAGAGTGTCTTGATATTAGGCTCTTATATTTTTTAGCTGCAAGATACAGATCCAGCATATAACAGGGTAGGATGCTAATGTTAAGACATTCCATTCCTCACGTGTCCTAAGTGGTGATGCTCCAGGCTGCACTTTGTCTTCTTATCAGAGTAAGGAAATAAAAATAATTATTACAGTGTGCCACAGACAACGATCGCGTTTGCAGTCATAAGCTGTCTTAATGCGCCAAATTATTTCTATCTACCCTGCTATAAGCGGAATACAATCATAAAAAAATATCGTGAGGCCGTCGTGACGCAGTGACACAAGCGTGTCGGGAACACACAACTGCTGCAGTCGTGTGTTCGATCTCCATTAGAGGAATGAAATATCTCATATTTTTATTTTCTGGCTCTGGTAACAAGGAAAAGTTTAGTATTGAGTTCCGCCACTCAATGCACAATACCTCGAGAATTTGGTGGAAAGGAAAGTGCAGAACGGAATGTCTCAACTCTAGATTCCCTGTGTCCACTTTGCGATATGCAGGATATAGCGTGATGATAACAAAATACATAAGTTGTACCTAGTAAGATCTGGCAACCTTATTTTAAAAGCATGCTACCTCTTGACGGCGTCGAAGGAGCCGGCCGCGAAGTCCACGACGCCGGCGGTGGGGCGCGCCACCAGCCCCACGGCGCCCACGCCCAGCCCCTTGAAGAACCCCTCCACGCCCTGCGAGCGCGCGCCCTCTATGGGCTTCGTGAACACGCCCGTCACGCCGTCCACCACGCCCTGTTCGGTTGTGTGTGCACGGAAAACATGCTTTAGCTTCACGCTGTATCCCGCGTACTTGTGTTAAAGTTTTCTGATCTTGGGTACAATCTTGTATGTTATTTGTGATGGAAATTCTATTTTTGCCCTATACTACTAGTATAGGTATTTTGATAGTGTGTAGTAGCTTTGTTTGTTCTGTCTTCATCTAATGATTTTTATTCTTTTATAGGCAATTTTTTATTGATATAACTAATCATTATAAATTTAATAGAAAAAAAAACATACCATAACAAGGCCTTTCCCGCTTCTGGCGAGACCCTCTTGCAAGTTTGCGGGTGGTTTGTTAATATTGTCTCTACGACGTCTCTGATAATCCTGTTTAAAAAAATATATTCTAATATCAAAGCAACATTTAATACTCCACCTAATAAAATTATCTAGTTGAAAAGTATCTGTCCATTATGGTTGTGTTTAATTGCTATTTAAAAAGATATTTAAATTTAAATGTAAGGTCTTTTTTTAATATTCAGGCTAAACTTTTTCTTACTGAAAAGTCTAAAGCATTATATAATTAGAAAGGATACAAAAGTTGGTAGAATAGCAAAACGAAATAGGTACCTTATCCAAGGAGAGGGCGGCCAGGCCGTGGCCCATGGCGCCGGTGATGCGCGACACGGCGCCCGCCGCGCCGCCCACCGTGTGGCCCACCAGCGACCGCACGCCCAGCATCAGCCCCTCTGCGAACTCACCCGGCCCTTGGATTGCGCCCTGTCAACATATTACATTTGTCATATAGCAGGGTAGGCCGAGGGAATCTAGTGTTAAGCCACCCCTTTCCCACTTTTCGTCCATTTTTTGTGTTCTGTTACTCGAAAGGAAAAAACGAAAAACCAATTTTCGCATTTCAAGCTGAAAGTTATACTAAATAACCTACAATCCCTTGAAGCAACGAAAAATCAAGCTTCCTAGTCAAAGTAACCAAAAAATACGAACGAGCATTTATGCATATATATATTATGAGGTTTAGCGCACGTAGTGAGAACTTACAACTAAAGTAAAAAATATAAAGAGTGAAACATCATAAGCAATTTCATAGAAAACAATAATTATAAACTATTTTTTAATAATACATTTACGGTTCATTTTATATAAAACGAGTGCATATGCCCACAAACATAAATTAGTAATAAATTGTACCCGGACCCACAATTAACCATGAAATTGGTGCGGAGCCCTCAGTAGGTTTTATAACTCCTAACCTCAAGGTTGTTTGGAAGAAATCGCTAATTAGCGATAAGACAGCCTTTTGTGCTTCACACAATGTTATGTGCATTTACTAAATGTAAGTTGTGACTTTGCTTGCTTTGTATTTGTGGTGTACTATCAAAGGAACACCGCCGCACACGCCTCATTTCGAAATCGAGTCGTATGTATTGGCGATAAAGTTCAAAGTTGTTTAACCTTTAGTAGTATTTTTGTAGTAGTAAGTGTTTATGTTATTGGGATCTATACCTAATCGCGTCACACGAAATACAGGTATGGATAAAAATCGTGAAATGAAAAAAAATCCTACGTCCAAACTGTTGAGGCATCTTGATTAATTTCTTTAGGTATAGGTTTGAAATATTTTACCCTATATGCTGTTTCCGTAAATGGAGCGCTGCCTCTTCCACCCTATATATATGTATATCAAAACTGCAGCCAATATAGAAAAATAATATTGAATGTGCATTGCATGTGGAGAACGGAGTATCTTAACACTAGTTCCCTCTGCCTACCTGGCTGTGTGCGGGATACAGCGTGAAGCTGATTTAATATGCAATTTACTTTCGTACCTGGAAAGGTTCATAGAATAGATCCTCCACTCCTTTTTTGAGGCCAATGACGAGTCCATACGGGTTTCCAATGACGTCAAGTCCCAAAACTAATACATACAACTGTTTGAGTGCTTGTCCTGTGTAGTGGCTTTGTACTTGACTTATCAATTCCTTTTGCGATAGGAACTCGTAGTTTCTTTCATAATACGACAACCTTAAGAATTACAAAAAAATATTGTATAAGAAAAAGGCAAATAAATATTTACTATAAACGAAGAAATTTAAAACATTCATGTTTCTATTTTTTTATTCATACTATATTAACATAAACACAATAATATTCATACTAAGTATTTCTATATGTTTATATTGAATCTATTAATAATTATGTAAGTGCAATATTTATAGCATGTGCATAAACTTTACTGCATTATATTGGCATTTCATGGTTTTATTGGTAATAAATACATAAGGAACTTACTTAAAAACGACGTCATTCATGTCAGTCAATGTAACACCGATACTCTGTAGCACTGTGCCTACAAATGTCGGCAACTGTGTTGCACCACCAAGTGAGAACGAAACGTGAACCTATACAAACAAATATAAATATAAAAAATATTTTATACAATTATCAATTTAAAATTTTACGACATATTAGATACCAAAGTAGTATATTTATTTAAAAAATATTAAATATAATAAACATATGGACATATTTATTTTTATAATATTAAATAACGTGCCGCAGTTATACTACGTGTGGCCGCGATAGTTGCGGGTTCGGTCGCCACTCGGTGGAATGATAATATTCAAATTATTTTCATGTCTCCGTTCTGGTAGACGAAGCGTGGCGTCGAGTTTCGCCGCTCAAAACGCAATATCCCGATCAATTGAGCGGTGAGCGAACAACGGATTGTCTTGACATTAGGTTCCCTTTGTCTTCCCTGCTATATAAGAAAACGCGTGAAACTATTTTTTCATATATACCTTAAGTGGAGATAAATGTAAATTGTCATAGAAGTTTTTCAAATCTGAAGCCGCACCAATAGCCGCCAATGCCTCTAGTGGTTGCCTCGCCTTCTCAATATCTGATTGGAACGCATCCAACTATAAAAAAAGAATAATAGCAAAACCGGTTATTATATTAATTTATCAGGTTGATGTGGTGCAACGACTGACTGAAAACGCTCTGTTTCTCGCTCTGCTAACAATAAAAGCCTGGTGTTCAGTGTGTGGGGGAATTGTGAAACACTTTTTATTGTTTCGGCATTCGTTTAATAATTTCTAAAATTGGGTTCATTTTTAACAATATAAACAATTGAAATTTTATGAACATTACAATCAGGATCGTATTTAAGGGGAAGAAGCCTGTGGAATAAAGGTTAAAAAAGTTCAGATGATCAGAAAATTATGCGCATATTTATTTTTATTATACAGCACAATTTTCATTTTTAAAATACTATATAATATAAATATATAAATAGATTAATTTTCGTTATTTAATAATAAAATAAATGGTGATTATTCATTTAAATGATAGCGAGACAGCGACTGATTGTAAACGTGGTAGTAGTAGGTATTACAACCTACAAATTATTTGCCAGCCATTTTTTACGTAATGTCTCCTTTTTTGCTATATGTACGCTTTTATGAACATATAAAATTGAAGTAACTTACCGCCTCCTGTTCAGTTAGAAGGCGCGGCGGGAACATTCCCATGAGTGCATTGACGAGTCCCATGTCCACTTTCACGTGGAACTCTTGTATGAGTAACTTGTAATATTTGTACTGGCGTACGTTTGTGTGCTCCATCACTCGCTCCACTATTGATATCTCGATGAACGGCTTTGTGCCTGTGGTTGGATTTTTAAGTTAATTTTAGCTGTGTTCAATTTAGAAAGATAACAAAATTGTAATTAATTATATTAGATGTGTTGAATGAATCATGAAAATATAAAAGAAATGAGCTTCACGCTACCCTCGGTGTCGTCGCTGGCGAGCGAGCGCGGCGGCGGCACGGGCGCCAGCAGCACGGGGAAGGTGGGCAGCGGCAGCTGCTGGTCCAGCTGCAGGCGGTGCAGGCGCGCGTGCAGGCGCCGCCCGTGCGCCGTCAGCTCCGCCAGCGCCCACACGCCCGGCGACTGCGTGCGCCGCAGCAGGCGCTGCGCGGGCCGCAGCTGCCGCAGCTCCGCGAAGTTCACCTGCACATCAAATGTTATGTCATCTTGAGTTCTGGTCTTTTCAACAAGTTCCCACTGCCAACCTGCTATGGTATGTAAAGATGCTTTTCATTCGAATAAAAGACAGTGTGGTGTTAAATCTCGTATTATCGCTCGTAGGAAGTCTTTTGGACAGGAGCAAAACAAGTGACAGACAAGCGGCAGCGGTAGAGGAGTTCACGAAGAATCTTGCAAAAGATCTCCTTATCAAAGCCAGGCCCAAGTTAACAAGAGCGGCATTGAATCAAGTGAATTCTTCTCTGAATGGTCTTAGTACCGATATCGAGTCCCAAAGACCATTATAGAAACGCATTTCTCGAATTCCTAGCAGTCGTAAAAGCTACCAAACTAAACCTCAGGAAAAACCCTCTACCTTAGATTTACTCAAGAGGAGAAAAAATCTTTAATCCACCAGGGATATGGGGTAAATATAGGTTCAAAAGTGTTGACTATTCATGAAGCCCAAGGCCTGTCAAATGCAACGGTTATAGTAGTAAACACAAAGTCGACGAAATTACACCTACATGACAGTGTTTCACACGCAATTGTAACAATAACGCCTCACACAGACAGATGTTCCTACTACAGCAGTGGTGACGACGACGCAATAAAAAGGCTTATTCAGAAGGCAACAGAAGCAACGACAAAAGGTATTGTGGAGTATAATTTAAAGATGACCATAAAAGATAGAAACAAAGCGGTCATGCCCTTCATCTTGGCGATAATGCCATCCACGTCCCAATTTCCCTAATCATAAGAAATATTTGTATGGTTGTACAAAATTTATCTTGTAATCCGTAATGAACATTTTATCTTATTGTAATCAATTAAGTTAAATTTATTTATAATGAATATTTATTTTTATGCATGTAGATTTAGATTATAGTGTTAGATTAAGTTAGTAAGTGGCAACTGAAATGAATAACTGGACTGTCTTAAGCAAATATTGTATAAATATAGAAATCTATGTATCTACAGAAAAAAAAGTATTAAAAGAAATGTAAAAATAACAAAATATAAAAAAATACAAAATATAAGTCTGTAGTGTAAGTAAAAATTAAAATTATAAAAAAAAATAGAAAATTATTTACATCGAATCCCTCCCTATTTTAAATAATTAATATTTGTGAAATTCAACAAACCTCAGTTTTCTCATCTATTTGGACGTGAGGAGATATTGGTTTATCGCTGATCATTTTTTCGGCTTGATATTTTTGGTATGCTTCTTCAAGTTGGATCGCTTTTGGACCTTCAATTTTTTTATATCGACGTGCTCCGAATTTGCATTGTTCCCATATTATGCCAGAACTATTGGAATAAAGAAAATGTCAAATATATGCTACTCTGCTACAGAATATTATATTTCAACAAACAAAAATGAATACCTAAATAAAAATTATAACTTACGATACGAAATACATACATACTATATGTACAAATAAATAAATGACTCACTTAGATATACTAATATACAGTATCTCGGTAAATTCCGGATCGTTGACCAAGGAGAGGCCTAGTCCGTGTATGGCCAGCACTAGTTCGGTGTGCACGGGCTCCGCCTCCCCGATGGTGTGAGCGCCGCTAGCCAGTATGGCGTCGTCCGTGAACAGGATCACACGTTGCAGTCCGTCCAGGAACGACACCCACCATATACGTTGCGTCTCATTTATCCTGGATATTAGAAACATTATTTAAACGTTATTACAAAATATTCCTGAAACCATAATGGCGCAGGACACAATATCTCGCTATTAACGCGACGGTAGTGTTCGATTTCCACTTGGGGAAATTGATTGTTTGAATTTTCTCGCTCTGGCAAGAAACAAACCGACGGCGGCGGCGGCGTTGATTTCCACTACATTTTCACTACAACTGTCTTGAATAATAAACGACAAAGTCTCAAACATTGAGCGGAAAGTATCGAGTGTTTTAACATCAGGTTCTCTGTGCCCCTACCCTACATGTAGCAGAACACAATTTGAAGCTAAATAAAATGTCAGCACTACACATTTAATTACTATTGTTTTAATTAAATAATAATAATGGGTCATTATTATATTACTGTATAGGTTATTATTGAATATTATTATAATTATTTTTAAATTAACTTATACACTAGATAATATATTGAAACGTATAAATCATGATTCAAGGGCTTTTCATATATACATACATGAAATCTCCAATTCCGTCTTTTCTCAGTTCATTTTCAATTTCCTTTCGTTTGTGTCCTTCAAAAATGAGTATACGTGGTCCGGCTGGATTTTCCCACGTGTAAAGCATCTGGTGCATAGACGGGATTTTGCTGTAAAAATAATAAGACACATATTTAAAAACATATCAAAATTTTAACGTAATAGGATATGAACAACAGGATTCGACTCTTTCAGAATTCTTATAAGCGCTCGTCAAACATTAAGCCTTTATAATGAGTTATATCGAATATCGAATCGAATACGCTTGTTACAACTTATTAGTATATAATTTCAAAGAAGCTATAGCTATAGCTAGGGGATCGTTTAATAAATTTCGGTATCCAACGACTATTCTTAATAGTGTTATTATTAAATATTTTAACAATTTTTAAAATATTTACTTAGATTTATATTTTCATTTCTTCTCTCTGGTGTAACAGTTCCTTTCATATGTTATTAATCTTTTATTTGATACAGATACTGCAACTTCCAGTTACTCAGGCGAAGCTACCTACAACAGAATTAGAACACACCGTTCTTCTTACAAAGTTGTTGTTGTTCATGTTACATATTGCAATAATCTTATGCAAACTGCAAAGTGCATTGATTAAGTAAGTTCGTTAAATTAAACTTTAAGTTAAACAAGTATCTTTACTATCAGCATTGTCATTACAGCGTATATTTATTTTTGGTATCTATTCTTATATTTGTTATATTTTTTGCTAATATTCTTCCAATCTTTTTGCAATTATATATCACGTATGAATAACGCAGATCTATCACACTTTATTAGTCTTTTATTTCAATAAACGTTAACGAGTTACTGCGTTACTCATTTTTAATAGTAACACAATGTAGCGGTAACGCATCTTAGACTGTTTAATGTAATAGCATATTTGGTATGAAAAACAACTGAATTAACTTAGTATACAATGAAGTTAAACTAAATATGGAAATAATTATAGTGAATAACCTTATAACAAAATGTTTGTAGGTCGTATAAAATAGCACATAATATTGTCATCATTTTAACGTCATTATTAACTTCATTTGTGTTAACGGAAGAGTGTAATTTAAAGGAGATTCATTTTTACGCATAAAGACTGTAGACTGTATCCCAAACAATAGGGTAGGCAGACGAAATTAGAGTGAAATTAAAGCTCTGTAGATTTTTTAACTACGGCCGTGTAAAAAAAAAATAACATTTTAAACTTTGCCAGTCTTCGCAACAAAGAAATATTTATTTAAATTTACATTTTCATTTATTCGCTCGTGTCGATGCAAAGCGCGGCGTTGAGTACAGCCACTCAACACGCAATGCCTCCAGAATTCGGCAGAAAGTGGGGAACGGAGTGTCTTAACACTAGGTTCCCTCTGCCTACCCTGCTGTGTGCGGGATACAGCGTGAAGCTGATTTTATTTTTATTATAATATAATATGTACGATATTATATGTTATTTTTATTTGAAATAAATGTATTATGTTCAAATTCATTTTTTTAAAAAAAGAATACCCAAAAAAGCAATCATATCTCTATGAGGATGTAAATAAATATTTATCAAGGTCAGTTATTTAATCATCACATCGGTGTATGTAGTAGTATAGTAAATTAATAAATTTAGTCAAATTGACGAACATTACACAATAAGAGGTAAATAAACTTAACACTAGCGTGAACAAACGCACAAACTGAGGTTTTAATAATTTTAACTTGAGACATCTTTAGTACGCTGCAAACATAAGTTAAGCAAATCATTCACAAGTTTAAGCGGGCGAAATCGCGAGCGGGTTGTTAGTATTTTATAAGCTTGTTCATATTTCATATTTCACTCTGTGAACAGCACAAATATAGCGTCCGTCACTAAAAGCATTATATAACATTAAACATGTCTTCAATTGCTTTTAAATGTTAATATTATATTCTATCATCAAAATGAATAACCAAGATCATTATTATATCAACAATTATAGAGATAAAAAAATTATATATAGTGTTATTGTGCTGTATTTCAAGGTAATGATATTATAATCGGTATTGAATAACTTTAATTATATATGTTTAGGCTTATAAATCTATCATCGCACACAGCAGGGTAGGCAGAGGCAACCTAGTGTTAAGACACTCCGTTCTCCACATAATCCATCATCATCGTTATAAATTCGACGTAGGAAAAAAAATGTATCAAAAATTTTATATTGAGCATAAAATTATTTGAATTGAGCACTAAAATGTATATAAATTATTTTATAATATATTATAACATATTTAAATTAAGATAGAGTAAATACGATAAGTAGATAAATCAAATTCAAGTTCATTATCGTTTGATCTCCACCCAATATCCACACCATCATCTCTTTAAGACATATTATGAGACATACACGGCAATCATTTAAAAGTCTAAATATCAATAGAATTATAAATTTTTTGTCGCTTTATTATTGTGTCTATATAAAATGTGTTTATTGCTTGTATAAATAAATAAAGTACAACACCAAATTGTAAACACATTGTATTACGAATATATAATTACACATGTATATATATAATTATATTACAACTTAAAGCAATCTGTTTGTCAACGCACTTCAGTGGTTACCTCTGAACAGCGTAGAAGTCGCGCGACTCGATCATGTTGTCCATAATAATAATATTAGTTTGTGCCATCATTTTAATTTCAACATGGGCCTATGTAAAAGTGTCTTCTGGAATGTGTAAATTTAGCGGTCATTTAGTGGGGAAGGTGGCACTAATTACTGGTGCGAATACCGGAATAGGATTCGAGGCGGCTAAAGATCTAGCCCAAAGAGGAGCTCGTGTAATATTGGCGTGCAGAAATTTAGAAAAAGGAGCTATTGCCAAAGAAAAGATTATGAAATCTTCTGCAAACAATAATATTCATTTGCTACATCTAGATTTAGCATCATTGGCATCAGTTCGAACATTTGTTGCGAATGTTTTAAATTTAACGGAACGCTTGGATATACTTATCAACAATGCTGGAGCTTACGGCACGGGAAGAGAAAAGACCGAAGACGGTTTAGTGATAGGAATGCAAATTAATTACTTTGCGCCGTTTCTATTGACTTCTCTGCTTCTACCTTTATTAAAAAAATCAGCTCCAAGTAGAATAGTCAATGTGTCATCGATGCTTCATAAGTTTGGAAAAATAGATTTTGATAATTTAAATATGGAAAAAGAAAGTAACAGGTGGTCTAGTATTTTTACATTTAAAGTATATTGTAACTCAAAATTTTTTACACTACTTGCAACTACAGAATTGGCGTTCCGACTTAAGGACACAGGCGTAACAGTGAACAGCTTGCACCCAGGATCAGTTAATACCAATATTATGAGCCAAAGTGACATATACTTTATCCGACTCTTTTTGAAATTAATGAGGGGATTTCATAAAACACCTTGGGAAGGCGCCCAAACTATAATCTTTCTAGCAGTTTCGCCTGAAGTTGAAAATGTAAGTGGATATTATTTTGAAGATTGCCGTTCAGTCGGCCCTTGCTCTTCGCCCCAATACTCAGAGATAGTTAAAAAACTGTGGAATGTATCAGAAGAGCTGGTTAAATTATAATTTTTGAACTCTTTTTAAAAAACCAAATTTGTCAAATATAGTGAAGCAATAAAGTATTATTTTTTAATAATAATCATATTCTAAATATAAAATTTAATAAAAATATTTGTAAAAACAAAAACCCCGACTGCATCAAACTAAAAAGAAAATAAATAAGCCCAATAGTTTATTAGGATTAACAGTCGGGACCTCTTTAAATTATGCGGGGTTCCTGGTAAAGATTTTATTGATTGAAGAATTACTTATAGGTCCCGACTGTTAATCCTAATAAACTATTGGGCTTATTTATTTTCTTTTTAGTTTGATGCAGTCGGGGTTTTTGTTTTTACAAATATTTTTTTATTTTTCATTTTTTTGTTAGAATTTATTATGATAATGATAGTCATGATATACCTTTTTGAAATCCTAAAATTGAGCTCTTGAATTTGATACCCATATTGTAGTATTCGAAACGAAAAAAAAAAATTTCACTAAGTCCAATGGCGTACCACAGCCGCCATGATTATTTTTTATTAACGTCACCTATCTAAGAACACTTGGGCTGCTAATACGAATCTAACGATACCTCAAATATGTAAATCCGTTCAGCGGTTCTGAAGATACGAGGTAATAAAGAATATTACATACATACAAGATAATATTCGCGAAAAACATAACCCTTCCTTAGCAGTCGGGAAAAACAATACAAACGTGTATTAGATTTTTATATAAATTATTATTAATAAATTGTTAAATGTTAGAACTTATTAATTGAGTTTCATTCATTATAACATATTATTTTTAAATATTTACTTTAGCAAAACAGTTTATCATTCTGCAGATCAATAAAATCAAAAGTTAGTAATCGTGATAAAAATAATAGAGAAAATCATAATAAAAATAATAGAGAAAATAGGATCACAATTGAATAAAAAAAACGGATAAATGTGAGTCAGGCTAGCCCACCGAGGGTTCCGTACAAAAGGTTTTTCTGAAAATCATCCCTATTATCTAATACCTGACTTGAACTAGCCGGCTTTAATACCTTTTTATATATTATTTTGCCGCTCTTTTATGGCTAATATTTTAAGGATTTAACCTCAAATTCAAAGTATATTCGAAGCTACAGTGCGCGCCCACAAGGCTTCTCTACAACATAATAGATGTAAGTAACTTACTCTTTACTTTCAATACTTTATTATAAAGGCAATGTGGTGTCAGTTACATATTGTACAGTACCTAATAGACAACGTCGTGTTGTCTACAGAAACACTTAACATTTTGGAGGTAAACACTTAAAAGCATTACCTTTACCAACCGCTGTCTGACGACGAGCAAGATATGTCACTGACTCAACTTAAGTCAAAAAGACTCAAGAGCAATGACATAGATGAGCTCTTCAAAAGCCCGCTAAGAAGAAAAAAGCCTCATCATGTGTTCGGGGGCATGCAACCATCAATCATCGACATCATACATATCAACAAATACCGATGATGTGGCTAAAGCTACGCATCACATCAAAATAGTGGTGAACGACTTGAAAAAACTTGCGATGTACCAACAGATGAGCACTGGAAACATGTCACACATAAAGTATAACACGACTAAAAAAAAGCGCTAACTTAAGTAAGACCAATGATGTTATTTGTCTAATATCGAAAGAAATTGCTGACACTCCAGATTGTAGAAAATATCATTACGATAAAAACATTTAGAATTATAAACCGACTTTAATTTTGTAATGAACATTATTAAATAAATTATTGTTTTGCACTGTGCCATTAATTATGACTATAGTCAAAGTTAATTATGATTCTGGTTAAGTTTATAACCCCTCGTTAGTTAATTGGACGTTCGGAGGAGTGAGATCATATTGTTTGTATATTTAAACTTTCTAGTAACCGGATATCGCATTAAATAATTGGCCCTAACTAGAGACATTTGAAGCTATCAAGCATAATGTCTAACGCTAGATAGAGCTATATACAAATACCATAGACTCACCGAACATTAACATTGTCCTTCTCGAGCAGCGTGACGGCGTGCGGCGTGCAGTTGACGAGCAGGGCGGGCGCGTGTCCGGCGCGGTACTGGCGCACGGTCACGTACGTGCCGCCCTCGCTCAGCTGCACCTCCACGTGCAGACCGCCGTACTGCGGAACCAAACACCGGTATCACACATTTGTAGACTTCTAAATATTCGTTTTGTATCATTCGTTTTGTCGTACTGGCTACTTTAATCACAGATTTCACCTTTTTGGTTAGGCATTCTAAATTACAGCTATTTACACATGTCGGTTTGCGTCACTCAGTTTACAAAATGAAAAAAATATTATATTGTGTCATTTACGAGTACGCGTCCAAACCGCCTTTAAAGATTTTATTGATACTCGTCCGAATGGTTTTTCAGTAAAGGGATCAATGAACCTATGAGAAGGTAAAAGTGCATAGATAACAATACTTCATATTTTGATTAAATTGCAAATTCCGAGCGAAAACCGTCGACAGCAACCTTGATGCAGCGCCCAGGGAGAAAGCTGGCGATCCACTTGCATAAATTCTCGGGGGCCTCTCTGCCAGGCCCTCTCCCTTGCTTTCAATAGCCGCTGCCCACCAGCGACCTTGGCGGAAGCCATATTGATTAATGAATCAGTGATCCTCCACATAGACCAAGAGCTGGCTACTGATAATGCTCTCCATCACTTTCAAGAGTAGGGAGGTGATAGCAATAGGCCTGTAGTTACAGGGATCGCACCATTTCCTTTCTTCCAGATCGGGTGGATAACAGCACTATTTCACAAATCTGGGACTACTCCGACTGAATAAGAGTACCGAAACAAACGCGTTAGCATCGACGTCAGCTCAGGAGTATATGTACGGAGCATTAAAATAAAGATGCTATCTGGCCTACTCGACTTGTGGATGTACAAAGAAGACAAAGCTCGCCTAACAGCTTTATGGCTAAGCTTAACTTCAGGCATAGAGCTCTGGCACTGCGGGATGGTCGGCGGCGTTGGTCATCTAAGGTTTTGTGCGTAATGGCGGAAACTAAGGCTGGCTAAAGTTGTCAAGTTGAACCTTTGATAGAGCCCAAAACTCATGAGTTCCAGACGGGTGATTCTCAAGCTTCTCACCGATTTTGGCGATATACTCTGGCAATTTGCCTCTTAAAGTACCTAGAGGCTCGGTTATGCTTCCTTTTGAATGGTTTCATTTTGGAATCCTTAGTAACCAGTACCTCAGAACTGAAATGCTTTGCGTTTGCTAAAGGCAACATGTTTGCAAGACGTATCAAACCAAGGTTGTGACCTGCCATATGCTCCATGAGCCAATCCGTTTCTACATTATTTCTTCTGTAATACCCACGTTTCGCTGCCGTATAACAGCGTCGATACTAACACTGCATTTGGTAAGGCCAAACGTGCAGCTATGCTGACGTTTCGTCGTCTCATCAATGCAGCTAAGGTACCATTAAATGTGTTACCGACAGCAATACGCCTTTCCGCATAAATTAATTACTGTAGAAATGTAAGTCAAATAAGCCTTAAGCACGAGTGTGGTATTATGAATAATCACTTTAAACTTAGATAATAAGGCTTCAAAGTTAAAAAATAAAAACCAAAAGAATATGTATGTATAAAAAAACGTATTTACCTCATTTTTGAGTTTCAAGCAGACGCTATGCTGTTCTGTATAGAGAAAAGGCGCAGCGCGTTCGTTGGAACCGGCCACGCGCAGTAATAGCAGTTTGTCGTCTTTCTCTACTACTGGCCACAGTGGAGAACTTGAATTTTGATCTACCTACATAATTTTATAACAAAACTTAATTAATATTAAGGAACGCAGTATCTTAATAGGAACGGAGTGTTGTAACACTAGGTTCCCAGGGTCCTTCTGTTTTCCCTTTATGAGCAAGGTACAACATGAAGCTAAGAAAAAAAAATTTTTTTTGGTTTTTTACTCTTGCTCTGTCAAACATCTAACAGAGTAGGCAGAGGATATCTAGTGTTAAGACTCTCTGATTCTCAACTTTCACCCAATTTTTGAAACAGCGTTTGACCAGCAGAACTTGAATTGCCTTGTTACCAGGACCAGGAAATGAAAATCATTTATTACCTTGAGTGGAAATGGAACTCACAACATTCGCATTTACTAGTCAAGCGGCATTTATTTTATTAATTATGTTACTAAAAATATCTTAATTATATAAGAATAAAAATATTCATGAATCATAGAAGAAATATTTAAATATTTAAAAAATAACAATAATTTTACCTTTTGCCAGGGATCACCTGATCTATGCAACTCTTGATACTCTATCGGGAAGAGGCATTCGTTTATGATAAGGAAGAATGGTGTGAATATAACCATTTTAGTCAAACTGTTGAATGTCAGTTGATTTGTTACTGCCACCTAACATAAAAAATATATATTTTAATATTTATGTTCAGAGAAGACTCATATTATAACAAATATAATAAAAAAACACATATATAAAAATATATCGTTAAAAACTACGGATTTTTTAAAAGATATTCTCAGAAATTATATCTCTTTATTACAAATAAAAACAATATAAATATTGATAATATTTTTCAAATATTTGTAAAACAAAATGAAGTACAAGTAAAATTATTATGCAAGTAGTAAATTAACTCAATTATCACTTCATAATTTTTCTCAATACCTGGAGCATAATTATTTTGTAATTAAATCAATAACTCTTGTAGATTCATTTAACAATTACAATACAATAGTAATTTCGTTTACATAATGTTATTGTTCTTTACAAGTATGTTGTTAATATAACTATTTAAGATGTTTAAAAAAGTATATTTTTTTATTATCTTCACAATGTATCTGGCTTGAAGCAGAGTTTTCAACTTTTTTTACTTTTTAACATTGTAATTATTTTCTATTCTACTATACTAGAACGTATACATTCTCAATAGCACCATAAAAATATCCCACTATTGTATGTATAGAATATAAATAGTATTACCATATAAATACTAAGTACCTGATAAGTCCTGCCCTCATTTTTGCATATGACAACGCCGGAGCTTCCGGGAACGTCTAAAGAAAACTTGTCTGACCATTCACCAAATTCCACTCGAATAGCCGCCTTTTTCTTACCGAAGAAATTCTTCGCGCGAAATGAGAATAATATCGGCTCCTTGTAGTCTTTCGGGTGAAAGATTACATTGCCTGTTTCGTCTACGTTCTGAAAATTAAGTTTCTTGTTAGAATTGCAATTAAGCATAGATTATACCACAACCATTCATTACCGTTGTGTTCTGAAGCAAACAGTGCTAATTCTTCAATATTCCAATTAAACATATTATATGCATCTCATATTATGAAATATAACGTTTTCAGATATATTATAAAGTAAGAAGCGCATGCAATTCATGCAAAAATTAAAAACATACATAATATCTTTAAAAAAAGTTATTATTGTTATGGATGTTAATAAAGTAAATAATGATATCATAATTGCTTGTAATTTTAAATAGTATTTGGCTTCGGCATAATACAGTGTATATTATAGTAGTACATTCTTATTTACATTTGTATTTACTTTGACTACACTTATTTATTTGATATATAACTTTAACCAATAGGTGTAATATGGTGTTAAATCTCACCGGCAAGCATGAAGTATGACGTCTAATAAATTTACTGCAACGAGAATATTTTATCTGCAATATAGATACGAATATTCTACAAATAGATGGATATAAAAATACTTAACGAAATGAAAAGTGTAATGAAATGGATTTAAACGAACATGCTCATGAACATACATACACTTAATGTATTGAAATAAATAACAGTACATGAATCAAAGATAAATCATAACATGAAATAATTATTAAAACAGAGAAAATTGTTATTTTGCTAGGTTTATATGTACTAGGCGATAGTTGTCATAAGCTATCGATAAATACACTGAAAAGAAAAAAGCTTTTTGGCTTAAAATTTTAAAAAACTAGTTGCAATACGTTTTAAGCCATGTTAGTGGTACCTTGTTGGGAGTGCTGGATTCTTTTTCTGGTTTCTTTGATTTCTGCAATTATTATATTACGGCCTTTGAATTTTGGGGGTAAGGGATGATTTTTATAAAAAAAGTCCTTGGTTTATCAGCTACATACAACTTTGTTGTGATTTTTTATTGAAGGAAATCATTTTTATTAAAAACATTAAGTAAAAAATTATAGTAAACTTCACATATAAACTATTAAAGCTAAACACGGTTTAGCACAGCCCTTAAAAATGATGGTATAATGTTTGTGATGATTAAGACGCCAGAAGACGGACTAAACATTTTAATAGTATAAACAATTCAAAAATATATTTAAAAAAAAAATTCATAATTATAACCCTAAAAAGCTTCCTCTCTTACACTAAGTGATTTATCTTTTAACGCACGTATATTCGTACTTATAAAACAAATACAACTTTAAGAATTTGTATTAAGAAGTAAGCTTGAAATACTAGGAAGTTTTAAATTTCAAATATATTATTAGTTTTTTAACATCTTGTATTTATATAACCACATGTTCATATTTAAACGTAGAATTAGTTTAAATAACACCGAGCCGAGGCCGAGGCCGTCGTGGTCGCCGGCGCAGCGTTTGCCTCTTTTCGCGACGGTTGTAGGTTTGACTCTCAATCAAAATAATTCATTTTCATCTCTTCGTTCTAGTAAGAAGACAAAGTGAGGTAGAAAGTGGAGCACGGAGTGTCTTAGCACTAGGTTCGCAGCGTGAAGTTAAATAAATAATATGAATAACACAAAACTCACTTACCCTATAACACAAAGTAAATCCAGTCTTATTAAGCATCCAGAAGGGGCAGTAGAGGGACAACATTTGCGTGCCCTCAGAGTCTACACTATGCAGTCCTAGTTCCAGCGTCATGACGGCGGGACTGTCGTGGGACTCGAACGACCATACTGACAGTTCAGTATCGGAGTCGGGCAGGTTCTTTGTGCATACCCAGCATTTGTCTAGGTAGTTTTCGATCTATTGAAATGAATGAGAATCGGTCAAATACGAGTTGGACTCTCGCACTGTGGATGCCTTATTAATTTCATAATTGAAGTCAACGGAAAGTACAATAAAAAAATTGATAGTCTATGGCTACAAATATAAGTTTGTAATAGCTCTTTTATTTGTGACATGCCAATGAATTATCAATTTTCGTACATATATATATGTCTATTCTATAATAATTCTGGTATTTTATTGTAGACATAGACTGTAAATCTTATGAACTTTATAATTCTCACTATAAAATCTAACCAATAAGAAGAAACTAAAGATAAATAACTATACCATAATAACAACAGTAGCACGATTAGGCGCCAAATGGGACAAATGGAACATTTCCCCGGGCTGGAACAATCTTGTGCGTTGTAAGCCTAGCTGCGACACGCGGACTGGCACGGGCAAGCAGTTTTGTAACTTGACAGCCGGTTTTAGTACAATGTCGTAGCAGGACGACGCGAATGTATGACGATTGGAATGCTCGTAGAACACTTGCTCCATAGTTCCTACCGCCTGAAATTGGATTTTTTTAATATATTATATAATAAATATACCACATAATAATATCTAACATAGCATAATTAAATATAGTTAATTATAGTTATAGTGATTTGCGACGTAGTAAAATGTAGCAAAAGTCACTTACTCGTAAATAAAATTTCTCTCCGCTATTTTTATCCTTGGAGTCGCATTGTAGTAATTTTGATAATTTTACTTCTTGTTGTAATTCGCGCCAGATGAATGGTGACACAGATACGGTGAAACCTTTAATCAAATATATAATAACAATCAAAATATCATTAATATTTTAAATCATGTGGTTAAACTTACAAAAAACATATTTTTGGTCTACGCTGTTTATCCCAAGTATAGCAAGATAGGCAGAGGAAACCTAATATCTGCGTCCCCTCTTTCCACCCTATTTTCGAGACTGAAATTACTGCCCTCGTATATAAAATCGAACCCACAACAATCCCCATTAAATTTACAGAATACAAATAGTTCTTACTAAATGTACAAACATTGTATTACACAGCGCTATTTAACGCTGGCACTTTTTGGTGTGCTTAATTTAAATTAATGATTAAGTTCAAACAGTTAAACCGAATATTATGTTTTATTTCTTAACCTTCAACTGAGAAGAATATTTCAGCAGTGGGTGTATGTACTGCCTGCAATGGTAGCCGTAAAGTAGCACCGGGCGCCGCCTCACCCAGCAGCCGCACTTCATTGCCACTTGATGTCATGTAGTATACTGATACATTCACTGATAATGTGTTCATTACCTGGTGAATAATTTTAAATTAAATTTTAAATCTTTTTTAAACAATAAAAAAATATTTCAAAAAATGTGTTAAAAATTTAACGTAGCAGGACTTAATCTCCGCCTCTTTGAAACATCCATTTGACCACCAAGCAATAAACGACTTTTTTCTCTTTTTTCCGATCAAGGAACATCTCCGTGGCAAGAAATTTAACAACAATAGCGACATGATGGCCGAAAGAGATGGTTGTTGAGAGAATATGTAGAAAAAAAGTTATTATTTTTACTTATTACCTTATTATTGATCACACGTTATTGATTATCATTACTTTTGGAGCACCCCTTATAAATATCCTATAAATAATATATACCTGTACAATACTCCGCAAATATATATGCAATGCGGCATCGTGCATGACGACGTCCGATATGAGCCCCCTGGGCTCGGCGGCGGCGGCGTGCGGGGAGGCGCGCGACCGCTCCCCCGTTAGACGCTTACCGATTGTAAAATATCTTTTATCCGCCCTTTCCACTGGTATTATAATCTCATCGTCCATTTCCACTATCTATTGAGAAATAAATATATATGATATTAATATTACTTATTATAATTTGTATGAACGAAATGTGAAAATACAAACAAGTGGGACTTGAACCTGCGCCTCTCAGAAGCAGCCCAAGTGCTCTAACCAAATAAGCTATATTTTCTTCATGATGGTCAAAAATTTTTTGTTTAATAAATTAATAGTTGAATAAATAACATGAAATCGTAACAAATTTTTAAGATTTAAAATTATTTATTACAAAATGATAATTGGTATTGCTTTCTTACCTTTACATTCAGTTTTAAGGGCGGTGGAGGTTCATTTAATTTCATTATATTTAGACCACCATGTTTTAACTGAAGTGGAACACACGCACCCGGCTCCAATACAACTTCTCTAAAAATATAAAATCAATAAATTAAAAAAATATATTTCCTTACAACGATTATTAGCACATATGCAATCTTGGAGTGGATTTTTTGTGAGACTAGTCTTACTCAGTAAAATGAATAATTTTCTCGCTCTGGTAACAAGACAATAGCGAAGTGTTGAATCCTACCTCTTATAACACACAACATCTTAAAAATTGATCAGCAATAGAAAGCAAGAGAGCAGATATGTCTAAATACTAGGTTTCTTCTACTCACCTCAGATGTATACGGAATAAAACGTAAAGCTTTTAAAAAATATACTCTCACTTACCGATAATCAGATGATGTATATTCTTCAGTTATAAAGACCGAGAAATCTTTGTTATTCTGTAGTGTCAGTTTAGCTGTCAAGCCCGTACAGTTGTGCAAAACATACGGCGCACCTAAATATTTTTTATCAGAAATCTGCAACAAAATAAGCACAAAATTTATTATAAACAGAATGATTATACATTAACTAAACATATGTAAATAAACAATCAAGTATGGCTTGTTTTTTTCTTAACTGTGGGATCGAGGTTTTTTTTTATAATTATACGAGATAACCTCCCCTCTTATATTAAAAAAAAAATATCAAAATCGAACTATTCAGTAAAAAGTTACACGATAAAATTAAAAAAAATATACCGACGTGTACATTTTATATTTTATGTATGTAACTTCCTCCGATTTAAAAAAATGTTGTATTATTATATATGTTTTATTATTATGAATCAGCCTTACATCTTCGACCTTAGTTTTTGCAACAATAGATGTATCCGTTTCTGTTCCCACTGCAGCTGAGAAAGAGTTACCCAACTGGGTTAAGACCTGCAGAGAAAAACAAAAATTAAATTAATGAAACTTAAAAAAAGGCAAGTTTGATTATTTTTTTCTTATCAAACATTACTTAGTATTTTATTGCTCTCTAGAAAACATTTAAAAAATTTGATCGTAGTTGGATTTAATCCCGCGCCTCTTGAAAACCGTCCAAGTAAGAAGCAAACCAAGAGGCGCGGATTCAAATCCCGCAAGGTTTAAATTTTTGTTTCCTAAAAAGTAGTCATTACTAAATATTATATTTACGCTAAAGCAGGATTACTGTTTCAATAAGTGTTTAATGAAAGCAGGAGCACCTCGATGCCGCTGCGGGTGAGCGTGAGCTCGAGCGTCTCGGAGCTGGACACGGCCACGGAGCGCGCGGCGAGGCGCGTGGCCGCCGCCTGGTAGTTGGCCGCCTCGTCCGCCGTGTCGATGCAGGGCGCGCCCTCTTGCGGACGCATCACCACCTGCGGAGGAAGTTCACTACAATTCGAGTAAAGCTCCACCGACGAATCATGGCCGCCTAAATTAACTGTACGTCGACCGTGCTGAACGTCCTCACAAAGGATCTTGAATCTTTCTGTTCACCCTACTAAGTAAGTGGGAGAAAGAGAAAATTTGAGTTCAAACTTACGATACGATGAAGTTTTCTTGGTGATATTTTTTGCGAGGTCACTTTAAGATTTCTTATTCAATGACGTAACCAAAATCACGCATGGCTATGATTTGGAAATATAAATATAAACATTCATATATATAACCTTAATGTTTAAAATATCCTCAAAAAAAGCAATAGTTACCTCCATTTTGAGTTCCCATGGAACATGTTTGTACTGCGAGTCTTTCAATATTTCAACGGGCTCTATGAGAGGTTCCCACATCGCACGTCCAATGTTGTAGTACGACACTTGCATAGCCCATGTTGTTTCCATGTAGAACTAGAGCAAATTTCATTACTGTATTTTTTTTTATTTACGTTTAAATTATTTCTTTAATAAGGAACATATTTATTTACATTTTTTACATTGCAATTACTTATTTGGGACTTTTAGCAGATGTATTAGGTGTAAATAGGATGCACATTTAAAAATTTTCTTTCCTTTAAAGATATCAGACTCATCAAAAAAATATTTTCGCTTTTTCAGCAGACCAATAGCTTCTAGGACAGTGGGATAGGATGCCCCTGGTTATTCAGGTGCCTTAACAGTTCCAATTTATATTTGGCTCCATATGTGTTTATTATGGTTGTTTTAATAAATCATGGGGCATCAGAGCATTTGTTAACCATATTATTTAAAATACATTTTATAAACATATTAATATAAAATTTATAATCTTTGCAAGACTGTATTTAAAAGTATATATTGTATAAAAAAAAGGTCTGATATCGTCATATAAATAAAAAAAACTTACATCAGAACTCCAATCCTTCACCTGTCCATTAAGCGACGCCTGCATAACAATCACGGGTATGGTCTCGTTACCGATTTGCATTTCCAACGCTAGCACTATGGATGGACTTGATAGAAGGCATATCTCGCCAACCGGCGGCTTGTTTATTTGTTCGGTTTTCGATTCATCTATATTTAATGCTTCTTCTGCTTCCTCTGTATTAAAATAAAAAAAACACATTATTTTTTTGCCTCATCCCTGTATCCCGTATATAGATGGGTAGACAGAAGAAATCTAGTGTTCTTTACTGTGTTGACCAGCAGAACTTAACACTGCTTTTTGCCTTGTTATTACAATCACTTGCCAAACGATAATAAATTTCTTAACAAGTATTTACCCTTAGTACCCGTAAGTACCCTTTAAAAATGTTTAAATATATTTAAAAAATAGGTTCCTTTCTTGCCAAACGACAATTTTGCGGAATCGGAAATTTGAACAAATCTCCCTATAGAGATACTAACAACATAAATAAGTTGTAACAAGCGCATAAGAATTTCGACGTAACTAAAATAAGAACGTATGGCTTAGTTGGTCAGAGCGCTTGTACGGTTGCCAAAGAGGCGTCGGTTCTAATTCCGTTACGTTCAATTTTTTATACGTTTTCTTAATAAGTATTTATCTTTCTTTGTGGGAAAATATTTTAAAAATGTTTAGAAATGAAAATAATACATATCATTCCTCCGACTGGGAATCGAATCCACAACTACGCTCCTGGGGGATTCCTCATGCTTTTTACGTGACGTTCTTTAAGTATCTTTGATAGTGTGTTTTTGAAAGTCAACCGAGGTCTCCCCCTACCTCTCTTATCGCTTACTTATATTTATAACATTTTGAACAACTACAGTGATGGTGATTACACCTCACTACTTCTTATTCACTAGTAACCTAGTGTAGTCATATTACTGCATATGATTTGTTTCTTCTGTAAAAACATGATAAATAATAGGTATCTAATTACGTTATCACAAACTAGAAAGTTTCACCTGTTTTTAAGAACCAATAAGAACTGGGCTTGAAAGGTTGTATGTCCCATAGATTCTGATAAACTATGGGTTTGTTGTCTTGTTCCACATTATCTTCCTCTCGACTGGTCATCGTCGCCAGTACGCGGTTCAGCAACGCTATTATTTCTGTAACAAAAAATATTTGATATTTTAACAGGTAGGATAACCGTGCTACTCATTTACTCATACCATTTATTGCGTTTACAATCAATCAGACGCGACAAGCAACGGCCAAAAATGCATGTCAGGGTACTAGGATGACATACCCGAAGGGGGCTGTGAAGGCGCCAGTAGGCACCAGGAGCACATACCTGGCGAGACGGTGATCTTGATGTCGGTGAGCGCGATGTCCACGTGCATGCCCTGCCCGGGGGGCTGCGACAGCGCCAGCGACAGGTCCGCGGGCGCCAGCAGGTAGCGGGGCGCCCCCGCCGCGCCTCCCTCGCCCAGCCGCCGCGCCGACACTTGCAGTTGTGACACACCACCTTCCATCACCATTCGCTCGTCGGTTTTACGCATTTTTAAGCGGGCTTCCATCTATACAAGAATATACATTAAAATATTAATGACTATAATACTAATGTAACCCTTCGTTATAAAAAAAATTAAAAAAAAAAAACTTTTTTTTGCCAAACGTCATGCAGTAGATAAAAAAAATACCTTACAAAACATAAGTTTTAAGGTACAGGCAATACTATATACAAACTATTACAGTTTAATGCATCTATTAATTTTATAAACACTTACATTTAGCACCAAAGCATCACATTCTTTTTGTTCGAGAGACTCCACGAGGATAATATCAGGCTGTTCAATCTTTATGTTAACAGTCATCATGGCCAACTTTTGCGGTTCAGCTATTGATGGTGCTGATACTATCGATACCTTCTTTTTCTAGATATGACAATAATAGATTAACTATAGATATATATATATCATCACTTTGGTGGTGACATGAATCATCTCACATTTTATATTTTTCAAAGTAATAATCAATAAATTTAAACAATTAAAAATATATATATAATATGTCTTAAACTACTAAGCCATACGTAATAAACAGATTAAAAATGATATTTTAGAATGCATCATAAACTCACGGGAACACTATCAGTAGATTTTTCAATATGAGGCTTTACAACTTTTACTTCTTCTTTAGTAGCGTCGGGTGCGTCCTCACCGAGGCCGGTGGTCGCGAATTCCGCTATCTTATTTAAAAAGTCCATAGCTAAGATCAAATTAAAACTAAATATCCGCATATCAACTGTAAGAAAATAAATTTTATTTTTAACATAACAGTATTGTTATTATTATTAGATGTTGTAGTAGAGCAGTAGTACAAGCATATGACTGTAAGCGCAACGATTGTGGAATCGATTCCCACTTGGAGAAATTAATTAATTAAATATTTTTTTCCTCGCTTTAGTAACATGACAAAGCGCGACGTTGAGTTCCGCCACACGTGCCTCGAGAATCCGACGAAAAGTAGTACACGGAAATTGTTAACAGTACATTTCCTCTGCTTACCATGTTATAGACGGGATATAGCGTGAAACTAAAAAAATTATACTTACTAAATGTATCGCCATTCTTCATAGTGTAGGTGATGTCGATCATACTTCTAATTTTATCTTGTGTTTCCATAAACACAACGGGACCATCATCTTGGCTACTTTTTTTATCCTGTTTGTCACGACGTCTTTCTAAATACCTGTGCGACATATTATTGTGGTATTGTACTACTAGGTACATAGATAAACAATCTAACCGACTCGTGCTTATATTAGTTTTAGTATTGGCACTAAGAGTAAATGAGTGAGAGGCCATCGTGGTGCATTTATTTAAATAATATTAAATTTCCCCGCTAGTGTATACAAAGTATGGTTCTGTTCCGCCATCCAACATGCAATATAATGAAAATTAGACAGAAAATAGAGAAAACAGTGTCCTAACACTAATCTTCCCTCTGTTTTGCGGGAAAATGCTACATTTAATAAAAAAGAAAAACTTTTTCCTATTTAGATTTAGTATTGTGTAGTGTGACTACGATAGCAAACTTTATGTTTAAATACAAATTTTAAGTATATTTAAAATATAGCGACAATCCACGGGCTTATTTTTTGACGACTCTTCTAATTAATTTTACTCATATGGTGCCATTTATAACACGTTAAGGAAGGGGTCGACGAAGTGTCACATTGTGTGATAAGAGGTGGGGAGAGACTTAAATTTCGTTACGTCACAATACAAAATATAATATTTAACTAATAGCATATATGTATTTGCGCGAAAAAAACCAATCTCCGAGTATTTTAATTTAATTTCTAGGTGTAAAATTGCAAAATATATTGTCTTACAAATGTGATAAGAACAGCTGTGACAAGGACGACATCAAAAAATCTTGAAATATGTATGATAGATATCATTTATAGAATTAATTGTCATATTAAAAAACCAAGTTTCATATACCTAGTAATCTTAGCCCCTCGGCCGGGTCGCGTGTCGTCTAACGTGCAGTCCACAAGCAGTACGGAAGTATGCATGGAGCTGTCTGAGAACATTCTGCCCTTGACTGACAAGAGGGCGAGGCAAAACCGCGCTAGTTCTACGTCTTGTCCGCCCATTAGTTCCGCCGTCTACAGATAATAAAATATTTTTGTTGTATTTTTTTAGAAATATTATTTATAAATATTTGTATTTTTTTTTTTAAATAATGCATACTATACAAATGGTTAGTGATCTGTCCTCACTAGGGGGTAAGACAGGGCCCGACTGCCGTCCCTCTAATCGATCCGATTTATATTTTTTCATAAATAAAAAACAATACTTACGTGTTGAGTATTCATTAAATTGATAACAAAACTATCCATTGTAAACGAGAACTTTATAGTAGTTCTAGGCATCTTAGTCTCCGTGGGCGTGACCACTGCCACCGTCGCCTTCGTTTGCAGTCTGCTCGACTGCGATTTGACTGCGGGCTTAGAACTAGCTTTAGTGATACTGGGTTGAGATTTAGCTTCTTCAGCTTTGCTTTGACCTTCTTGAAGATTTTGATTTAAGATTTTCATTATGCTTTTGTAGTCACTGTGGCCCACTGTTATCTGTTGAAATACAAGTACTGTACAAGGTCCCTAGTTTTAAGATACTCCGTTCCCTATTTTCCGATGTGTGAATTGGGGGCATTGTGTGATGTTTGGCGGAACTCAATGCCGCGCTTTGCCTCTACATCAAAGAGAAATGAAAATATTTATTATATCATTTCTTCGAGTGATGCCCCTGCGCCTTAACTGGTCTCTGAATTTTATATTACAATAACAAATTATTATATTCATGAAATATACAATTAAAACAACACAATAATTTTAACTGCATATCCTCATTAACATAATATCTATTTTTACTAATAAAAACTTACCACAATAGTATGCATTCTTCCTGATATATCCAAGTCCGGAAGCGTCTCATACCACGATGAAAGACTACGTTTTACGAACAACTTGAAGCTCGTGGGACGTAACAGCTTACGTTCTTTGGACACCTCTTGATAATCATCTTTGAGAGTAACACAAGACACTTTCATGTCTTCCAGTTCTAACATCAACTCATCCACAGTTACTTTGTTACTGACATCCTGTTTTAAAATGTAACCATTTTTTTTTAGATTCGTTCATTATGTTACATTATTTTTAAATTACTTTAAAATAAAAGCTTCTAAAATAACTACGATGAAAATAATAATTTTAAATTACATTTTGATAACATTTTGATTATATATTGATTTTATCACATGAGCAAATGAAATTCCTTGCAAACAATACTTACCGGAACATTCAAATCCACAAATTTATTATTTAAATTCATTCGACCCAAGTCTACTAGGACCGCATTTTTGCTGGTAGAATTTTCTGGAATCAATATAATAGGTGCGGCGAGGCGCACACGGAGAGCCAGCTTGGTGGAGTTCTGATATGCACTTTGTACGTTGGCTCGAGCCGCGTCCGCCGCTTGAGAAGACGCCTCTATGAGTGCTTCTTGTGCGGTTTGGAAATTGTTCAAAAATTCCTGTCAAATTTAATTTAATCTAAGTTTAATGTACTGACATTGAAAAATAAATGTGAATGCTTTTATATAATTTCACGTTTGTTAGCCTGAAATACACTTTATAATGTTTTTACGCAACTTATTTATTTCTTTTGTTATCTTTGTAGGGAGATTTTTACAAATTTCCTTTAACAACATGAAAACATTGTAATAAGTGTTTGACATAACTTGATAACGAAGTATAGCTTACTGGTCAGACCGCTTGGACCGTTAGGCGCGAATTTAAGTTCCGGTACGTGTACAATATTTTTTATAGTTTTTTTTTATATTATCCAAGACCCAATTACATTATAAATTAAATATAAAGGTACAAATATGAATACTACAAATAACAATCAAATAAATAGTTAATATATGTATATTATAATATACAGTAGCAAAATATAAAAAGTAACTCACCAACATAGAGGTGACGAACCAATTCAAGAATATAATTCGCAGACAATTAATTTGAGCATCAATCGACATGTTGACATCACTGACACTCGGGTACTGTTCTACGTTGTACATTACTATCTGCACGTTGATGACGTCACCGCCAAGAACTTTCAGTATCTAATAATATTTAAATAATATTAATATTGTTGAAAACGATATAAGTTAACCATGCATATTTTAACAAATGTTATATTTAAGTACTATTTATTATAATACTCTCGGAAAACATTTCTAATAAGATAATTATCATTTCCCTGACCCGGGAAGACAGAGCAAGGCATTGGGTTTGAATGCTGTGTTTAAAATTGGAATTGGAGTACTTTAGTATTCTTCTATTTACTATCACACTCAATGCGGTAAATGCATTAAAATATGTATTAAAAAATGGTCGAGGTCATCGTGGCTCAGCTGCTCAGAATGATTGTAAACTCGATGTTTCACAGACGCTCTGCCATTTTTTTATGATTGATTGCAATTTAGGTAGGAATTCATAATTTTTAATTTCTTCGCTCTAGTAAAAGGGCGCGGCGCGGCGTTGATTTCCGCCGATGGCGTACCTCCTTGTGCAAGGTGTCGGGGTTGAGGTCGCGCACGCTGATGGCGGCGACGGCGCAGTCCAGCTGCGTGTAGGACGCCTTCAGCATGAGGCCGGCCGTGGCGCGCTGCAGACGCAGCTGCGACAGGGCTCGCGCGTCGCTCGCGAACACGATCTCGATGGCGCCTATCCGCACCTTCACCTTGAGCTGGATGCTTTCCACTTGCTTGCGACGCGATGGCTTTGTTGTGCTTACTGTTTTGAATATTCATGTTTTTATCCATCCCTTAATTAATCTATGTTTTTGTAAGGATATCAATATTCCATATATACATAATATATATTTGTAGCAAAATAAATTATTTTTATAAATTTTTATGTACCTTTAGAAACATATATTTTTAGACCTCATATGCAATAAAATCATGAACAAACCTCTTGATTTAGCAATAGATAATTCTTCATCCTCTGCAATAGTTTCCAAAGGTCCTGCATTCGCATATCTGTCAACTGTGCTCTGAATAGCCTGCAGCCTCGTCTGTTAACCATATCGATTAGTTATGTATTTAAAAATATATAAATTTTTTGTAATATTCACACTATTATGAAGGCTAATTCTAGTTCATTAGAAATGTGCGATTCTTGCAATATCTTGTATAGACCTCAGAAAATACAAAGAGTAATGGCTATTACGTCTATTTAATAATTACCTGATATTCATTTACAATGACCAAAATTTCCCGAAGACCTTGGAGATGCAGCAATACTCTTAGTGTTGTGAAATCAAGTTCAATCATTTGTTCAACAGACCCGTAGTGACTGCGGAATTCAGGACATTTTTTGTCAACCTGAAAAAAACATTTTTTTAGTCAAATAAAATTTGGGAACGTAATGTTAAGACACTCTGTTCCCCTTAAGATTTATTTCCCATTTTCCGCCGAATTCAGAAAGCATTGCGTGTGGAGTGGCGGAACTCAACGCCGCGCTTTGCCTCTACACCAGAGCGAAGAAATAAATATGTTAAATACTAGTGGCCTGCTCGCGGCTTTGCCCGCTTGAATTACATGATTATTCATTTTTATTTCAGAAATATATATATTACAAACAGCCTTAATTATTAATTAATTGATTTGGATAGGTACTCACGATATTATTTGTAAAATAACTTATATTAGCTCCTGTACAGTTTTTAAATTAATAACATTATTAGTTAAATATATAATTGGTATACAAAATATACATAGAAAGCACGTTTTGAGGCATTTTTATATAATCTATAAAATAATCAACATTTTCGGTCAAGTTCAAGTCGTACTCATGCCCCGAGAGTTTTCGTACCAGTTTCATGAAAGGAGATACGCCAAAAGAATAACTAATTAAGTTGTCATTTTGTATCAATTTAAGCACAGATTAAAATTTGTACTTAATGGTTTTTTCTGTGACACAAATACAAATAAGTAGTCAATTTTTGAAGAATAATTTTGGAATTTTCCTTTATACGTGCCGTAAGTATTAACTTCTTAACAAATTTCGAAATTGTATATCAACGGGAAGTACCCTATAGTTATGATAGAAAATGCTACAAAAAACAAAGCATAAACTCTCATATTTACACACAGACGGTCAAACAACAAAGTTATTTTATAAGAAATTTGAGGTATGTACCCTAAAATACCCTTGGCACATACATACATGCAACATACAGGTGCAATAGTGCAATGTCGGTACGTGTCGCTTGTAAGTTATGAAATAATACTGCGGTATATTTTTATAAACAGTGTCAGAGTATTTTTTCTTGAGACACAATTTTTTAGAGGTTGCTACCAAAAGTGTTTTTTTTTATACGTTTCTTAAAAAAATATTAATAACATAAACGAACGAACGGACTGAAGAACCTATTCAAAATATTTCTTTGAATATTAAATCATTCTTTATCACTGTGTTAAATAATTAAGAATTAAGCTAGACTGTTACGAAGGTAATCTTCACCAACAATTCAATTTAGTTTACTTTGTAGTTAGTACTATGAACAATTGTACTTTAAAAACGTAACGTATCATGTGTAGTCAATAGATATCATTGCGTATGTTTCTTTTTTTTTTTCAAATATAAATATCTTTAAAACTTTAAGTACATTATTTTTTGACAGAGTGTAGCGGTAACCTTTCCAAACTATATTTTCTTTTATGCACAGCGCCATCTATTAAGATCCCATCGCAATTAGTGATAGCGTTACGCGTATGGAAGAGAGTATCAAGATTCGTTAGTACCTACTATTTTTGTCAATAGTCGTTACTCGTATCGATTTTTTAATATCTCAAATATTAACTTCTTGAAAACTTAAATACTTATATTTTTTTGATAGAGTGAAGCGATTACAATAAAATAAACACTAAAAGCTACTTTGATTCATTTGTAATTTTTATGTATAAAAGTTGCTTAAATTTATTGTGTACTTTTTACGTGATACGTGTTCACATAAACAGACAAACAGACAAACAGACAAACAGACAAACAGATAAACAGACAAAAATTCCAAAAATGTTGGAAATGGATTCTGTTAATTATCCTTTAACACCCTGGCTAATTTTTTTTAAATATTTTCAATGTACAGAAACGACTTTTCTACAGATTTATTATAAGTATAGATTTCATTTCCTGGAGTGGAGTGGTCGCGTTTATAGTCACACACTTGTTCCAGTGCGCCACGACTGGCTTACTAATTTATAATAATATTTATTAACTGTTCGCAACAGCTATACTCACATTAGAATAAGTAACCGTAAACAAATATTGATTGACACTTCCATCTTCATCTACATCATCAGTAGGTGTATTAAAAAGTTCAGGTGTCTCTATCATATTGATGGTGTCCCGACCAGCTCGATGGTGTTTCATGTCTACTGAACCGAGGCGCACTGTAGCTTCCAATGTGAAAGTCTTTTGAGTAGCCGTCAGTTCTAATAGATTTAATGAAAACACTAGGAACTTGTCATATTCCTGTGCCTCGTTTACTGTTTTTCTATTAACACTTACTATTAATTCTGAAAAGGAAATTTTATTTTTAATAATATAATGAAATTAACAAAATTGTACAAATCCACACACAACTACAAATATATTTTCTGTTTTCCGTCCATTTAAAAGTTCAATTTCACATTTCATTGTTGTAGTCCCACGCTGTTCTTTGTCATATCAGAACAGAATAACAGATCTTAAATATAGACATTTAACCAAGTGGAAATCGAATCTATAATATTGTTAATGGTTATTATTTTCGGTAGTTCACTTACAATCTAAAATTACCTTTCATGATAAAGAATGCCTCCACTTCTGTCAATTGCACAGATTGCTCATCAGATTTTCTTTGTTTGGATCGAGCGCTATCTCTTTTTTGTTTTTCTGCCGGGTCAAGATACTTCAAAAGAGACAGACTAGATGCTTTCGAATCGCTTGCCTATAAATAACAAAAAAAAAATAATTTCAAACTCTTACTCCGGTTCTTCATTAGACTACTATAAACATAAAATCTATGTTATAATAGTATGAGATTGTCAGATGAAAACATTAAATTACATGAATTGTAATTAGATAAATGTGAACACAATAAACAATTTTTTTATTGACACAATATACAAAATATAACATATACATATTTATTTCTTTATTTATCTATTCTTTTACAAAATTTCAATATGGAGACACTTTTTACACATTAAAATGAATACTAAGTTAAATAATCTATAAATAATACATATTTCACTAAACTTACAATGAATTTATACAATTAAGTTTGCTATTAATGCTAAATACGTAAATTCTAAACGCTAGTGAGTTATACACTGCTATTCCAAAATGTGACAAATAATTACCGCACCGGCCTCATCTTGGATAATGAGAGAGCTTTCGATAGTACGGCCAGATAAAGTGAACGCAAATTTGTAGCAAAATATCTTTAAAATAAATAAAGCAATTCAAGAAACAAAAAAAAACAAAAAAATGTTTATAATATGCGTAATGAAAACGTAGGTAAGTTTTTTACCTTTAGTTGGGTCGCTTCTTCAGAGTGCGGTAAGGGCATACTGACTAATATTTCGCATAATGTAAGCAATCTGGAAAAAAATTTTTATCACTTATTATTACAAAGAATTAAAAATATTTTTTAAATAATTTATGTATATCGTTTTAAATTTTTAAAAATATTAGCTATGTGAGGCCATTCGTGGCGCAAGTGCACAAAATGTGACTGTAAAACCGACTGGTTCTAGGTTCGATCCCCACTGGAGGAGAGGAAATATTTACTTAAATTTATATTTCCATTTCTTCATTCTGGTGTCGAGGCAAAGGGCGGCGTTAAGTTTGCCACTCAACACTGACATTGACAACAAGAATGCGGCAGAAAGTGGGGAATGGAGTGTCTTAACACTAGGTTTCCTCTCGCCACCCTGCTGTGTGCGGGATACAGCGTGAAGCTGATTTGATTTTATTTTATTGGCAATGTAAAAAAGTTATAATAAACACACCTATCCTCAGAGACGCTGATCGCAATTTTTTGCAATTCTCCCATAACTTTAATTTTAGGTAATCTCGGGTCATCCGTTATTAGACACTTATGTATTTGTATGACAAGGTCCGTAGGCTGCAGGAGATGTAATGGAGTCGCTACATTCGAGGCTATGGCTGATTGCCAATCTTCACTGGGTGATGCGACGACGATCTGTTCGTATATTACTTTATTAATTATAATCATATGAAGACAACATTACAATAAAAGTAAAGTAAAATAATTAAGTTTACAAAAATGAAAAGCCTGTGAATAAAATTTGATATGATACAATTGTTACATAGCCTATAAGAAAAAAATATAAATGATTATAAAAACATAGTGATTACACAACAGTTTACGTTTTTTACCAATGGAATGGAACTTTACAGTAATACAAAATAAAGGTAAAAAAAGTTTTCCATAGACAAATGAATGAAAAAAAAGTACAATATAATGGACAAAATGAACTCGCCTGCATCTCGGTGAGCCTCAGAGCCATCCGGTCGTAGCTGTGGGCGGCCACCTCGCGCAGGATGTCTGTGTCGGCGAGGCCGCGGCGGTGCAGCGCGTGCACGTCGAGGGGCTCCGCGCGCCCCTCCGACTGCACTTTGATTGCACCTAGTTTCACTACTGCGCAGGATTCTTTGCTACGATATATAAATGTATAGGCTCAATTATAAATTCATGTTACGTAAAAAAAATCAAACTCAAATATTTACTAGCAAGTTAATAACTCTTAAATAAATATTAACTCATATTCGTGTAAAATGAGTTTCCTAATTAATTGATGAAACTAATTAACTTGAAACTGTATCGTGATAATTTTTATAACTTTGATATTACCGATTTATTTAAGAATTACGAGTAGTAATAGAACTTTAACAGGCTTCAAAAAAGAAGAGGTTCTCAATTTGACTGTATCTTTGTTAAATGTTAATAATAAAATAATTTCATTTATTATTAATTTAATTTCCATTTTTTTTATTTAGTAGATCATACTTCAACAGATAATTAATATAAAATAATATTTTTCTCACCCCTTGTACATGCCAGTCTGAGGTATAATAATATATGAGGCAGCAATGTCGATATCTAAATCTATGAACGTGTGGTGATGCACCGCGTACTGCATGCCTAGAGCTGATTTCTCCTTTAAATCAGATAATTTATTCTCAGCTGCGGCTTGTAATCTGTAATTAATCATAATACATAGTTATTAAATATAGCTCCATATATTTATATTAAAATATATAATTAAGAGAAACAATTCTTAAAAGTCAAATGTCAAATACCATTATAAATAATAGGAATATTTCAATAAAACTACATACAAATATTACATTAAAACAAGCAATCAAATCTTATAGTTTCGAAATATATTACTAAAAAGTGAAAAAAAATGTTACGTATAAAACTCACGTGGTCAAAGCGGTGGATTCGGAGGGGGGCTTAAACACATTCACAATCTCTATGACTGTCTGCGCGTCGTACACTATTTGCAGCGGCCGTGCTTGTACTTTAACTCTTTGGTCACAAGCTCCATCTATAAAAAAAAGTATACTTATTAGTTATTATTATAGTAAAATTTAAAATTTTTTTCAGGTTCACATTAAACAAGAGGTTGCAGCATGCCACTTGGCATGCCACTCTTCAATCAGAGCGTATCATTCGAATGGGTTTCAAGCCCACAGCCTCCCTATCTGTGCCTGTCTTGTTTTTTTATATATTAATAGTAGTTTGATTGCCAATTCCAATTTCACTAAAATTATTACATTTATAATCGTATGTATAAACATTCAAATGAATCCAGCTCAGATTTATATAAACTTATAGTTATAGTGTTTAGTAAATAAAATCTATTATAAATAAAAGGAATAATTAGAAAATTAATATAAATTAACCAGTAATATAAAGATAAGTAATATCTTATTTATATACCTAGTGGATTAGTTTCGAATATAACATTCAGTAGGTTAACATCCGTGGAAACCTCTTTCGAAGTAACAAGTTGCGGTTCGAAATCCCCTTGAAGTTTTCCTGTCACCGTAAAAGCACGCATTTGGACGTCCACTCTGTAAAAAAATAAAAATAAATATTTAGCTATGATGGTATACAAATGAATAGATATTTCAACATTTCTTAATTAGATTTTTTTTTTGTAAATATTTAAAATATATAAAGAGAAGAAACTATTTGGCATTCCAAGGATTCGGATGCTGGGTGAATCTCATTAAAGGGCGAGAAGCTCAAAGCAGTGTCAAAGAATAGCGAACCAAGTTAAGTTTAAGAATCAAATTTGAAATGATTCTACTAGTGCAGCCTTTGAAGTACCTTCTAGAATTAAATTGATGATAGTTCTATAGTATATACTATGCTGTACCGAGCCGGCCAAGAGGCCGAGATCTTTTAGCAGGTTATTGAGACATTCCGCTGCTGTACTCCTCGCACCTTCTCCTACTACTTACATAATAACTATAAAATTGTTAAAAGGAAGAAAAATAGATTTTATAATAAACTCATTTTTATTGCAAACAACAAAATATTACAAATAAACAAACTATAACTAAAGAAAAGTGCCTCTATAACAAACGAGTCCGCCGTAGCGCAGCGGCATCGCGTCTTACTGTGATCATTGTGGGATCAATTCCCACTAGGTGGAATTCATTATTTTTATTACCTCGCGCTCTGATAAGAAGACAAAAGGTTGCGTTGAGTTCTGCCACTGAACGTGCAACATCTAAAAAATTGCGGGGAAAGTCGTGAACTGAGTGTTTCAACACTACTTTCCCTCCGACTACCTTGCTAAAAAAATGTTATCCCTCACCTCAATGCATTAGCACTCGGTCGCTGCAATAATCCCACTTGCACGGTCTCCACACAAGCTCGTAGAACCTCCCCAACGTCGGTGACGGAGACTTGCAGCTTATCGAGCACGAAGTGGCTCTCCACCGCCACGTACTCGGTGGGCAGGTGCAGCGGCGCCGTGTTCTCTTGGTAGTCGATCGCGCGGAATAACTTGGCCTTTTCATCTGGTGTCATTGCCTTCTCGAATTGTTTCACTGTTTAAGGAAGTGTTAGTATTTGTTTTATAGAGGTAATCACTGTAGTAGAGATACTAACCCATAGATAGAAACTAAGACACAGATTCTCCGATCAACATTGTGTTTTGAAGTACAATAATAAATATAAATAGGATAACACAACTTTTTTTAGAAGCATTGCGTGTTGATTGGCGGACGTCGGGTGTTTTTGGCTTGGTGTGAGAGCGAGGAAATAAAATATTAATAAATATATAACAATTCATTGCCTGGAGTAGGGATCGAGCCCACAAACGTCACGTAATAGTCACACCCTCGTGCCCCTGCGCCACGACGACCTCTTAATAAGTATTAAATCAATTAAACTTAATTAAATTATAATATAATACATACTTATAGCGACGCCCTCGGTGAGCTCTTCGTCTTTGGAACCGCCGGACCACCAGCCACTAAACCAGCCACGTGATTTTTTCGCTTCTTCCTCTAATTTTCCCAAACGTTCCACCTTAATTGGTAATTTTTTAAAATTATGAAAGCTTAACATAAACACGTGTTCAATGTTTTGGAATATTTTTACGTCATTCAGTAAATAGTTTTTTTTTAATATTATTAACATACAAATTATATATAGGGAATAACACGATAGACAGATCAACGGTTGCCTATGGGTAGAGGACCTCAGTTTTCAGTAGTTGGGCAGATACTTGAGAATTCGTGATTTATTGTAAAAAATCGGATATTGGAAAAATATTGAAGAAAATTGGCAAATACAGCCCAATGTTAAGTCTGTGCTCGTAATTTTTTTCTCAATATAGCTCAATAGTACGCCTTTTGCATAATGTAATATTTCAAAAGTATCGGCTTATAAATCTTGGAAAAAACATAGAAACAAAAATCAAAGTTGGTTAAAGTTTTTAAATAAGCTAAATTTTATAAAATACTTTCAAAGGCTGTAGCGAAAAAGAATTACTGGTGATTTTTTTCCTGAAGTAATTTTAAAAACTACTAAGTATTAGTATAGAATTATCTATGAAAGTTTCATAGGCGCATCTCAATGACAACATGTTAAAAAATGATCTCAAATCACGTAACAGAAAAAAAAAGCTATTCTTACAAGAAGTGACTACATTTAAATCTTTTTTTTTCATATTTACATAAGTATTCGCATTTTTTACCAGGTTTCTACATTTACATAATTTTTACTGAGTACTAATATTTTGATATTGTAAAGCTATCCTAGCACAGGCCGTTAACTGGATGTCGGGAGTCGGGGTGTATTTGCCAATTTTCTTGAAGAATCTGATTTTTCCAAAAAATCACAAATTTTCAAATATATGCCGAACCTCTGAAAATCTGTTAACATACATAGTCGTGAAATGGATAGGTACAGAGGTCCTCTACCCGTAGGCAACCGTAGATCCGTCGATTGCGTTACAGCCTGTATAACGTGTTTTCAGATTTTCGTTAATTATTAAATGGTTATGGGAAATAAATAAATATTTTCAAACTAATATAATGATTTGCAGCCTTACAAAGACAAAAAAAGATTTTTTATCGTTAGCAGGTTTAGCAGAGGGTGCCTGGGAACCTAGTGTTAGAACATCCCATTAAGATACTTCCGTTCTTCATTTTCTGCTGAATTCTGGAGGCAGTGTATGTTGAGTGGCGGAACTTAACGCCGCTTGATCGTGTGGGAATCGAACCGGAAACTACGCGTTTTCAGTTTCTATCTCATATCATTTGTAACATAATAGTATATTTCAAACACATACATATAATTGTTGATATATGCATATATATAAATGTTTTTATAAAGATTAGATGCTGATAACATTTACAAGTGCTATGATAATGTTTGTTTACAAATCGAATCGATATCTACCTATAAGATCTTAATGTGAACATTCAAAGAACCTGTAAACATATTTATTTATTTTTACCACACTATATGTTCATCAACTCACCTCCATTTCAATCCGTTGTCTAATAACAACCAAATTAAACAAGTCCAAAGATTTTTCAGCTTCATCTAGCACACATTGCTGGTCTTTGGCCACTTTGCCTTTACAGCTAAGCTTGTTCTGATATGCCGAAGCATAATCTTTACAAAGTTGTCTGTGGGCTATCATGTGATCCCAATTCCAATTATTCCTTCGTCTCCTTACTTCTTCCTCTAAAATACATTTGTATGCAAAACGCCACCATTCTTTGTAATGACCTCTGTAGTTATTCAAATCTGGACGATATTTTCTGTAAGATGATAGAAAATTTGTACTTCTTATTACAGTAGAAACTCGATTATCTGGCCTCTCAGGATTACAAGCCGCGATCAATTTTATTAAATATGTACGTAGTGTATATACATTGTATGTCAGGAAACATCTTAATAATTTCTTAATAAATATTAATTTTCATTTATTTGTATTGTTATTTTCAATAAACATATAACTTTATATACAGGCCATTCGTGGTGCAGCTAAAAAAAATACTACATATGCACAAAATCTGTTTTTCTTCATACACTTGATTATTCATATTCTCGATTATTCGAACATTTACTATGGTTTTTCTTCTACAGGTTTTTTTAGTACTAAGCGATATGTACTTCTTTTTATGTAACTTACTACTGTGTTTGATTTTTTATTTGCAATGTATATATAGCAAGTAATTTTAGATAATAGTTTTTTTAATTGTTGCCATTATTCTACTTAGCTTAATAATAAATACACACATACAGTGTGAAGCTCAAAAAATCAATTCTACCTGTAAGGGGCACCTTTACTCATTCTGTCCATAGAGTCGGCCAGCAACATCATATCTTGGTACTGAGATTTGGTCAGACTGACAGATAGTTGCTCCATATGCAAGCTTAGTATCACTTTAGGTATACTAAATTTGGGTGTATCGCCTTCAGGTTTGGGATTCAATTTTAACTTGGCAGTGGCATTTATTGGACCCAAAGCTGTAAAAACGACAAGTATAAGTAAAAATAGAAGCTTTTTAAAGTTTTTTCTTTGAACAAACATAACAGGAAATACTACAATTAAGTTTTGAAAACAAATACAGATTCTATTTACCATACTGATAGAATGATGGTTTTGCTGATTTTGTTGCAATCTCATTTTGTAGGCGAGACTTGATGTCATCTGCACCTGATTTTGAATACAATTCAGTAGTTGGGTTCCAATATATTGCTAGGCCTTCTAGGTCTAGAATCTGTTAAAATATTTACATTTTTAAAACCTACTAGTCATTAGCATAAACTTGCATAAACACTATAATAAAAAAGTACATAAGTGAAACATTTTCATATTTATAGATAAATGTTTAAAAGAAAGTGTTTTTTTAACAATTTGTAGTGTTATTCCACAATTAGAAAAGAAATACATTTTAGAAAAACGTATAAAAATTTGAATGTAGCAGGACTTGAACCCCCACCTCTTGGACGGTTACCAATAGTTTTGTTTTGTTTGTACGGACAGTTTGTTTTACAAAAAAGTAAAGTATTTCTTTAAATAATGATATTATTATTTATAATATTTTGCATTGGAAAGTCCACAGAGTCCAAAAATATGCTTGATGTAAGCTATGGTCATTTAAATATTTTATTCTGATAAAAAAGTTATTTCTGTGTAGCCTTCTTAAAACACATTATCTCTACAATCTACATGTGTGAATGAATTTAAAGAATACAATTGTTTATAATACATAATTGTTCCATTGTAGATTTCACTGGAAGATAAATTTATATAGTCATTTGTGTTTCTTAATCTATATCTAGATTGCTTTTGTTGAGACTGTATATATTTATACAAATTTTTAACATATAGATGGGCTTCACATTGTAATTCGTTTATACCAAGGTACACAACGGCAGCCCCCCATTCCACTCTATTTGCGAAACATTTTGCTCAGTGGAAGAACTCAACAGAGCAATTTGTCTTCTTACCAGAACGAGAATATTAAAATGAGTCATTCCTCTGGGAATGGAACCCACAACTGTCATATTTAGTCACACATGATTATATTTCGCCTACCTTAAAAATTTTCGTGACAGCTTCCTGTATCACAGTTTGCTTCCAGTTCTCATCAGTTGTATGGACGGATAGATTGTGAAGGGTTATACCAAATGAGAAGGGTGCTTTTGGATTTGTGATGCTATCTTCATATCTAACATGTATATCAGTTATTTTCAACTGTACATTCTTTATTATTTGTGTTACTAATTTTTCAACAAATGTCTCATCTAGTTTATTTTGATCTATAAAAATAAAAACATATATATTTCCGTTATAATACAAACTTTTCATATAATTAATATTATGAAACATAAATTATTATAATACAAATTAGTAAAATGTAAACATTTGAAAACAAACCATCACATATGTTTATCTTGAATAATATATATTTACTAATATAAATTACAATAAGGTATTGTATATATTATTATTCATATATATAACATCTTATGTAATTTTGAATTACTAATAGGTAATATAAGGTATACTGAAGTACAGATCTTAGTAAGTAACAATTACCAAATTAAATAACTACAACAATACCTTTTTCAGCCTCTCTTTTCTTAGCTTCCTCAACTCTAGCGAGCTCAGCTTGCTTAGCAGCAAGTGCCATTTTCTCTTCCTTTTCTGGATCATATTTTATTTCAGCCGTGGGATTTACAATAAGGAATAATCTCTCTATTGTAGCTTCTACAGATGCACCATATAAATTTTTCCATGGTATTTTAAGTACCAGTTTTCCTATTAAAGTTATATAAATTAATATTACACAACAAAAATCTATATTTTTTATATGCATACATTTTTATTTTTATTGACCTAGTTACACTGTAACATTAAATGGAGTGACAACTTAAAAAAGTATTATGTTTTCATTGCTCACATTATGAAATATAATATTAATAAAAATTTTAAGTAAGCATTGTTTTATTTAATCATAATCATAAACATATTTAACATTTTTTTTTATTATTGTAAACATTATTATTATATACATACATAATTAAATGTTTAAAATTTTTCAAACCAAATATATATTTTTATACTATTCTATACTACTACAATTACACACATTTTATATAAGGCAACCATTGCCCCGTAGGTTACAATAACATGATGTTACATCAAGAACAATCTGCCAATTGACCTCCAAATTATAATTGAGTTGTGTGAGTCAATCATTAACACAATCAAAGACTAGTGATTGAGGGCATGATGTCATTTAAGGTATGCTGGTTCATATTAATTAGTATACTTTATATTGCATGCTAAATATACTTACCAATTTGTTTATACCAAAAACATATTCAATCTATTTAAACATTATTTCATATGTTTATGCCATACATTAAACAATTATGTCACAAATCTTGAGAATTTACATGTATTTAATAGAAAATAATAATTAAGTGATTTAACATTGTAAGTAATTTTGTGTTATTACTAGAAAATTATGATGTTGCGACACAGTGAGACAGTGCCAAATTGTAAATGGATGGTTGTGGGTTCAATACTCATTCAAGGGAGTCATTTATTTTTTTACCCCCATACTAGCAAGACAAGGGTGTTTAGATCCTCCCCTTCTACTCCCCACCAAATTCTCAAGGTATTACATGTAAAATGGCAGAACTCAATGCCATGCTTTATCCAGTTACCAGAACAATGAAATTTAATATTTCATTTCCCTGCATGGGAATCAAACCCACAAGTTTTATTTAGTCGCATTCTTACGTCTCTGGGCTACGATGGTCTCAACTCATCACTTTTTTATTTAAATCAATTCATAGTTTATTCGACTCTTCCACTTATTTAAGAGCAATGATAGTTTGATATGATAAATGATCAATTGTTTTTGATTAATTAAGAAGTCAATAATAAATTATAGAATTATAGAACATAAATATAGTTCTAAATATTTAAAACTATATTATTTAAACTAAATAACTATATCATACTTATATTATTTGAATATTCTTTAATAACTATTTCACATAAACAGAAAACAGAAATATTTAGATTTGAAAACATAATTATTTAACAGCTAAAAAGACCCATTTATTTGCGGCTTAATTTATTAAAACAATAATATTAAGAAACGAAATAAATCCACAGTACAAACCTAAATGTCCATAGACAGTTTGAACAGGTATGTTAAGTTCTTCCAGAGCATTTTGTTTTAATATAAGGTTTTCCAGTACTACATCCCCTGGAAATAACGAAAAGACATAAATAACTACAGTGTTACAACTTTGAACTAGTAGTAGTATGACATCATTCTTTCGTCTATAAAATCTTACCGCCCCAAATCCCAAGTTTTAGCTGAGATCTATTTAAATTTTCAACGTAATCTCCGAGAAACCTATTCAGTACATCCACCACGATGGATTCAAAAACCATTTTGAATTTTCTCGTTTAATAAACTAATATCAATAATAATAAATATTTATTTTTATGTTTTGATCACTTATGTCATGATAAGAGTAAAACATAAACATTTTAAAAAACTGAAATATATTTTATGACTAGTTTCTGGATTCATTTATTTAACAAATTTCTTCAATACACTATTAACACAATGCATAAATTTCAAAACTATGTTTTTCGTATTGCGAATTACGAATTATGATTATCCGTCTCGCTGACAGTACTGATATTTGATTCTGACATAATATGATATCAGTGTTGCCAGCAGTTGGTCTAACTCTCCAGTCTCTACCAAATTCAAGTAATATAACTATAAGTACAAGTGTTTCTTATTTGTTCGAAATTTTATACTCTTGTTACAACTTATTTATGTTGTTAGCATTTTCGATGCAGCTTGATGAGAACATATGGCTTAGTGGTCACAGCGCCTGGACGGATTACAGAAAGCGCGGGTTCGAGTTCCGCTGCGTTCATTTTTTTATACGTTTTCTAAATAACTATTTCTCCTTCCTAAGTGTGGAATAACACTTTAAAAATGTTAAAAATATATATTTTTATTGTTGAACAGGACGAATGAATAATTAACAAACAGTAAGCCCTAAGCCATCTTTCAGCGAAGCAATGTTTTCATTCTGTACTATTGGATTCGTTATCTTTTCAGTCTCAAAATAGTTAGTTTTACTAATTAATTTGGAAAACAAACGTTTACATTAATCTACCAGACTTAGTGAAAAATCCACGAACCGGGCAACTTTATATAGAACACTACAGAAAAGATGGACTATATAAATTCCACAGAATAAAAGAAAATTTTAAATATTTTGTATATACCTTGGCTACAAGTATTTTTAACAGTATGTACATTTAAACACCGTTTTGCAATTTAGTAAAGTACGGTACGGTATATAGCGATAATATCAACAAGAAAACTCTATATACAAAAAATATTGTTATGTATAAATGTTGAAAAAATTGAACAGACAAAAATCCTATCACACATGATAATGCCTTCTACACACGTAACGATATATCTTTACGATTTCAACCTATGTAGATAAATCAAACGTTCATAGTGTCTCCACTCGACGATATTATCCCTGGTTTAGCTATTTTTCCATATATATTTTTTATATTTCATTACTTCAAGTGGGCATCGAACCCACATCCTGTCGCATTCACAGTTACACTTTGTGCCTCTGCGCCATGATTGACCTCAAATTTTCTCATAACTTTATTTATTTTATTTATTTCTAGTGGGAATGGAATCTATAGTCAATTTTAGTTCGTATGACTTATATCACTATAAATTCTTGTAATTATTCGCGAAGTCCACCTCTTCCCTCTTCCGACATTGAAGTGTTCCGTGGAGGACTGCCGTGCCAATCGAACGATCGCCATCTTCACGCCTCGATAAATTGTAAAACCGCAATGGAGACCGATTTATTTTAGAAAATAATAACTGCCGCCGATATTAATAAATTGCAAGCATTTGTCATACACACGACCGATAAATCTATCAATCTGGTTTTCATACACTAATCGTTAAGATATATCGTTACGTGTGCAGCAGGCACAAGAGACGTTAGACAATCAAATGAAAACTTCGAAACTTTTTTTCCATTAATACTTTACATTTTGTTTAAATAGAGAACTGCTTTTTTTAATTAAACCCTTTATCGATCTCGGGAAGTATTTTCTTTTGTCAAAAAAAGTAAATAGTTTCTACCTCACAGTAAATGGATAGTAAAATGATTAAAACAAAAAATTTAGAAATTATGCTTTATTATTACTTAAATAAGCTAGTTACAGTAACATGGTTTAGCCATTTCACATGTTAAAACTGGAATGACATTTAGAGTAAAAGTATATATTTAGTATAATATAATATATAGAATATAATGTAGTTTATATTTCTGTTAACCACATGAGAAGAGCTCATCTATATTTATCAATATGTTGAAAGTTCATTGCCAGCAAAGTAGCTTATTATATAGGTTTAAATACTAAAATTTGCAACTCCAACGAATGTTGTTAAGAGATGTAGATGGAGAAAAAACAAATGGGTTACTAATTTCAGACCGACACTATACAACGATATATTTATATATACTCGGACATTTAGAAACTTTGGTGGAATTAAGATACAAAAGCGTCATCGCTGTTATCTTCAAGAATTACCAATAATAACAAACATGGTTTAACATTACATCTACATAAATGGTAGACATTAATTCAGGAGTAATTTACACATCAATTATTCAGTTTATTTTGGTATAGGGAATAAATGTAAAGAGAACACACTTTACAGAGCTTCTAGTATTTAATAAGTCAGATATTGTAGCTACATATATTAATCAAAACTGACTAAAGAGAAGTATTTTGGCCTGGTCTTCCCTAGTAGGAATAATTTTGAAAGGAGTTCACTTAATTAAAATTGTTAATTAAAATATGTATACATATATTATATATGTATTGTATATTTATTTTAATACACAATATATTTATCTTTATTTATAGTATTATAATTTCAGATTAATATTTAGAAGGTTCATTCATCAATAAGTTCATGCAAATATGTTGATGTAATTATTTTAGCACAATTTTTTATAGAACAAAAGATACCCATAAACGTAGATTTCATATAAAATTTAAATCTAGAAAATATTTAAATCATAGAAAATAATAATTATTATATAAACTTAACAACCACTTTTTCTTATTCATTAAAATTATAACTTAAAATACGTTTCGATAAACGTAACTAATATACTAGTGTTTGATATAAAAAAAATACATGTTTAAAAATGTTCTCTAATTATGGGGCAGTCACATTGGCACTGTTTCTATAATATTTAAAAATACAGAGATTCACATATATACTTATACATATAAATATGTAGCTACTTTTTATGGCATTTTTTAAATATTCTAATGTTTATAGTATCATTTTCAATTTCATAAAAATATACATATATGTATTTTACACAAAATATTAAATATGTACATATTTCTTAAAAAAATATAGGTATAAGCCTCACATGTAACTAAAAAAAACAAAACAATAAGAATATAAAAATATTTTATAAAATACAAAAAATAAGAACGTAGCGGAACTCGCCTCCGCGCCTCTTGGAAACTGTCCAAGAGGCATTGCCGCTACATACAATTTTTATATGTTTTTCTAAAATATATTTCTATCCTTAGTGTTGAAAAAGTAACTTTAAAAAATGTTGAAAATAAAACATTAATTTCTACAAACTACAAGGACACTTTAATCCCAATTATGTTGTTACACAACACAATATTGTTTACACAGATATCACTGGGAAACATTAGAATTCAAGAGCACTTAAACTATAAACCCGTAACAGGCGTAAACGTTGATAGGTCGACTTACATATATTTTTTTTTATGACAATTAGCAGTATGATTGCTTTATTTTATTCCATCGAGTAGTAATCGAACCCGCACCCGTCGCTTACATTGAGACGGCCTCAAAATTAGCATTTCGGCCTGCTTTATTTCTAGGGTTGTAATTGAATTCTCAAATACCTCCTTACTAATTAGATAAAAGAATGTGTGCAAATCCACTCATCAACCCATCACGCCCGGTTACGAAATATGCTAATCGTATGTTTACAAGTTTTACTGCGCTTATAGCAATAGGTAATAGTTACGGTTGGTTTAGCTACTCTCACAATAAATATTAATAATATAGCAGCATAATACATATATTTATTTATATATATACAGCTAATCACCATTTTGCAAAATTGTTATTTATTATGCATTTCACAAGTACTTTTGTATTGTAATTTTGACTAGGTACTTTTAACATTAGTAAACTTATGAATTTGTTAATAATATTGATCAATCTCATGAAGATATATATAATAGTTGTAATAGTTTATTTATGTATAAACAGTATGATTTTATATGTATTATCTAATTATTTATATTCATATAAGTTTTAAAAAGGTGTATAGTTCATACAAATTGTAAAGGGCCATCCATTAACCACGTGAAAAAAGGGGAAAAGGGTACAAAGGGTTAGGTTTAAATCATGAAATATCACAAGGAGTGTAGTAAGCTATCATGTGCATTTATTTTTTCTTCAAAGGCGGCGCAACCATCACCGGGTTCAGCTGGTCAGTTATTCTATTGATGAAACCGACGTTGATCTTCAACTAGTGCCACAGTGCCAGCCACAGACTAGCAAGATGCATGTCCAGTTGTTTGTGTTGAAGAAAATCCTAATAATCCGTAGTCCGAAGACAATGTACATTAGATAATGTTCATGTACTAATAGCATTAATATTTTCGCAAGAAAATAAAAGAAAAGGGGTAACTTTTATTATATCTATGCCAATCAAAAACAATCTGAAATCTTTCTTTCTAAACATTTTCATTATGATTATTAATATTTTAGAATAAAATAAGATAACATATATCTGTAGTTTATTAACATTTAAAAAACATATACGTGATTGTGAATTAGAGGGGTTGTAGTCTTATACCTGGAGGAGTTAAAAAATGCTAGGAAACATCACGTGATTCTGATAGATGGCCCCAAATAAATATCTATACAACTGTGTGTAATCAAAGCTATACAACAAAGATCATGGTTGAAATAAATTGGATATTATCTAAATGGTCTACACTACTTTATTTATTTAAGTAAATAATGAAAACGAATGAATGAATGAAATTTATTTAATATTTAAAATATTAAATAAAATAATTTCGATATGATATAAATATATACAAAAAAATATATAATAACTGTAGCTTCATTTGTTGCGCCACGCTTTATCTTACTTTTAAAAAATAAAAATAATTCATTTCCTCTAGTAGGGATAGAACCAACAACTGTCGCGTTTACAATTAGACGCTATGCCACTGCGTAATGACATCTTCTACTTAATACTTAGTATATTTTAACTAATCAAAAAAAAACTATAACACTGCATGTAGCTATGTAGATACATTTTTTACGCCTAAAATTTAACACATTCTAGAATCAAAATAGTTATCTGTATTTATATCTGACATAGACTCAAAAAACACTAAGCCATAAAATATTACCGGCGACGTAAATCATCGAATACTTAATGTACTCCATTTAATGCATTTCCATTTTCTGTTACACTTTTTTCGTCAATGACGGGACAACTAGGTGTGTCCTCTAAAATATCCTCTTCATCTGAAAAGAAATAAAATGTATAATTATTTTTAACATCACACTGTACCACAGCAGAGGAGCCAGGCCGGGAACCTAATGTTAAGACATTATGCTCCTCCCGCAATGCTCAATTTTCGATACACCTTGGAAATCAACTATGCCTTGTTACCAAAGCGAGAAAATAAAAATAATTAATTCATTCGAATGGAAATCGAACCCGTAATAACAGTCCCGTTTACAGTCAAATACTGTGCAGGTACGCCGAGGTTAGGCGACCTCTTTATAATTTTTTAATAATAAAATTGTAAAACAAAATATGAGATGTCCAATGAATTGTATAAATATATATTTTTATTATCAACACTCATTTAATTATGAAAGTATATTAAATAACAAAAATATTATATATGTATATTATAGAATTATTAGTATGAAATGTTTACTAAAAATATACCTGAGCTCACATCCGATTGATTCCTGGGGCTGAAACGGCATCCTTTTGACATATAGCTTTTCAGTTTTCCAAGAGAAGCCAATATAAGCCTATGAAATAGAAATGCGATATGAGAATTTTTTTATTAATTAAATGTACATACATTCGAATTGACACGACACACATTCTACAAGAGATCACTCTCCTACAAGAGTTAAATTTTTCCGGTTCCGTACCTTTTAACGGACCCTTATAATATTTTATTTCGTTTATTTCGACACTATACAGGGAATCAAAATTCATAGGGTACTTCCGGTTGACCTAGAATTATGAAATTAGGCAGCTAGCATTTTCAGATAGTACTTGTTCAGGAAAAAACCAAAAAACTTATACATTTGTGGTTAAATTCTAAAAAATAATAGCCTTAAGAGACGGAGGATAGAGACGGAGGGGGATAATATTTGGTATTAAAGCCGCTACGTAAATGAGGTATCAGAGAATCAGAAAGGGCTCTAGCTAAGCTAAGCTTGAATTTCAGAAAAAGCTCGATACCTCCAATTGTTGTACTTTACAAAAATTGGAGATAGGCGAGTCGGACTAATATAATATTTTTTTTAGTTTTATACAGTATCCCGAATAAGGCAGGCAGTAGGCTCTATAATATAAACGGACCCCAGGAACGGCGGGCTGGGCGACAGCGGGCGCGACAGGTACTCGGGGTGGAACTGCACGGACACGTAGTAGGGGTGCGCGTCCAGCAGCGCCACCTCCATGCGCGTGCGCGTGGAGTCGCGGCCCACGAAGCGCAGGCCGCCCTCCTCCAGCCGCGGGATGTACTCCGGGTTCACCTCGTAGCGGTGCCGGTGACGCTCCTCGATCACGTCCTTCTTGTACAGCTTTGCTGGAAACAACAATATCGAATATACAGCTTCACGATATATCCCACATATTGCAACTTAGTGTTGACACTCCGTTCCCACTTCCTGTCGACATCTCGAGGCATTACGTGTTGAGTGGTGGAACTCAACGCCGCACTGGCCGCACTTATTTGTTTATTTTTTTAGTCTCAAAATATTTTTTGTTACAGTTTTGTATTTAAAATACCTCGAGAAGAGCAAAAAAAATGCTTCTTCTTACGGTATTATAGGATCTAACTAATAACCATTGACTTCATGAATGTACAATTAACCAAAAAAAGTCAAATCAAAATAAAAAATACACATACAATATCAAAAGTTTGAGACCACTAATAAAACAAATTTTATTAGCAAATATTTTCAAAATATTGGCGATAAAGTAATCTGTTGTGCAGATTATTTTGCATATTCTATTGTCTATAATAATTGCCTAAAAACTCATTCTTTTGTATAAGCCAAGAAAAGGGCATTGAGCAAGCATTGTCTCCAAACTTTAATGTGAGCCAAGGAAGAACTAGTCCGATAATCAATTGAATTTTTTTCTGACCTCATTATCGCACTATAACACTTTATCAGGCTTCAGGCTCAGGCTCAGGCGTTTATCAGGCTTTTTTTACATCAACTATTTGTTTTTATATTTCTAATTTTTATTTTACCCTGATATTTTAGTGGTTATGTACGAATATCCACAGATATTAAAGTTAGCCAAGTAGACGCGTAACAGTCCACCAGTATCCATAATAAAAAAACGATAGTCAGACGCTAAGTTGTTTGATCGCATGCTTCCAGCCCATCGAGACTGGACCGAAAAAGATTTCTAAAAAGTACTTTGGAGTGACGAAATTAAATTTAAAATGTTTGGATTAAAAGGAAGAAATTTCTTTCGACATTCCGCCGAAGAGCATGGTGTCTGTTATAGTCAAGCTATGGGATAGATTAATTTTTCAACAAGATTATGATCCAAAGCACAAAACGTTCAAATTATATAAGAACCATTTAGACGAGAAACGTCGGAAAAAAATTTGAAAAATATGAAACGACCACCTCAAAGTCCTGATCCTAACCATATAGAGCATTTGTGTGAAGAGCTTGACCGAAATGATCGGAAACAACTTTCTCTGTCTTTCTTCACAGCAGGTCATGTGGAATTCATTAAAAGAAAGCTGGAGGAATATCTTGCAAGTCACTGTAAATAAATTAATTTCTCGCATGCCAAAATTGGTAAAATAGGTAAACACAAAATGCAAAGGAGGATATTTTGAAGAATCTGTATTAACTCTTTTGTGAGTATGTTATTTACAATATTGTAAATTCGTTCATTCATTCGTTATATTGTATAGACTTTATGTAATTTTTTAATTTTAAATCTGGTGTGTAATGTTGACCGGTAGTGTACTTGTTTGTTACTGAAATTTGGTATGAAGAGTACTAGACAATTGTAATGAGTATGTCAATTACTTTACATTTGAAATACATAAATGCATCTCATTGCAAATTTAGCCACATTGTAGATAATTTTAAGTCATATTAGTGACATAAATCAAATTTAATCTCCTATCATCCACAGTATTTTTAATATATCGTAAATTAGTAACACACGACAAATCGTATTGTCGTCGTTTGTATTACTTGTGAATAAAAATAACAATTTAGAAATTATAAAACAAAAATAATATACTTACACACAATACTGGGTTCCAAATAAGTTTTCCTTTTCCCTAACCTCATAGTACCACCAAGATCACCAGGATGGTGTTCGGGCATATCAATGACCAATTTATCTTCACAGTCGGGGTTGACCTCTGTGCTGTTAGCACCTTTCAAGCCGAGAACATTTCTAGCAAACTCAATAACAGCCGATTGAAGACCAAGGCATATACCTAGCATGGGTTTTTGTGTTTCTCTACACCATTGGCAAGCTTCTATCTTGCCTTCAATGCCTCGTTGACCGAAACCACCCGGGACTATAACACCACTGAAACATTTAAAGCATATATTTTATAACTTATACCTTAGTTATTATAAAAAAAATAATAGTTCTGAAATAGGAACTATTACACCATTTTTAATAATAACTATATCATAGAGACATTACATAAAACAAAAATGTACGTACTCGCTTTTACAAAGGTCCTGCCAAGCTTTATGGTATCCCACAGGGTCATCAATTTTGGTTTGTTTCTCTAAGTTGACCGCTTCAATATAAGTTAAATTCAATTTGCAGCCAGCAGCTATAGACGCGTGTTGTAAAGCTTTAGTTACACTTGCGTAGCTATCTTCTAATTTTGTATATTTACCAACCAATGATATATTCACTTCTTTACGTAGATTGTCTACTTTTTTCGCCAGATTTCGCCATTTTTGCATAAACCTAATTAAAGAAACAAAAAATTTTGAGTATTTAATTCAGAAAACATGGCATGAGTGTACCATACATGCCAAGCTTTGTTTGCTTTTACAAAATAAAATTTATTCACAACTTACATTCACTAGGAATTAGTGTCCGAACGAAACAAGGTTTTTAACCGAAACTGAAACCGAAATTTCGGCTTTGCCATCAGGTTCGGCCGAAACCGAAACTTTTTAATATATAGTATAATTTTTTTTAAAACTAAATACGTTTTAAAAATGTTGTGTCCTCTTTCATTCGATACCAAATAAGTGATATTTCAACTATTAATGAGATATTACATAGAGAACCTCAATTTAATAAATTTTTTGTCTGTATTTTTGAAATCGTATAATTAAAATTTGAATGTTGTAGGATTAGAAATCTTGATAAGAACGTTTGGTTTATTGATGAAAGCGTTTAGACGGTTTGCACTTGCTAGATTCGAACCTAGAGTCTAGCTACGTTCAAATATTTATAATTTTTATACGTCTTCTAAAGATAACTTCTTGAAATAACAATTAATAACGGTAAATATAATAACAATAATAAATGGCCACTCATATTAATATCTGAAATAACTTTTGTTCAAAAAAAAGACAAGAATTAACCATGCTCTTATCCATATTATCTCCGAAGCTATAGAGGCTATCCTACAAAAATAAAATTGGTTTTGTTACTACAAACAAATAAAATGTCAAGTATTTTTGGGAGGCACATAATCAATTATGAAAACCTTTCCACGTAAGATTTACATGCATTTGTTATAAATAATTTTATTTTTATAATTTCGAATTAATAAACTGACATTTATTCATAAAACCCGATTATTTATAAAAGATTTCTCTTAAAAATGAATTGATAAATAACATATTTTTTATAATATGTTTTTCCCTTATATAGATGATAAATCAACAAGCTCTGATTGCTAGCATATTGTTTTTAATTTGCTGTATAAATGTTTTCAATCAACATTAATTTAATTACAAATCAACAACAAGGTTAACAAGGTAAGGTTTTACATCATTAAGAACTAAATTAAACATGTATGCTAATATTATTCTAATAAGGAAGTAATTTTAAAGTCATTGTAGTATTTGTAGAAACTTGTGCCGTTTTGCATTTAATTGCTTAAGCTACTACGCTGTTGCAACAAATTCGAAAATCAAATAGTTAAACTAGCGACCCAGTCGTGGCTCCGCCCGCTTACCATCTACATTTTTTTTTATTATGCAGTATTTGTTAATTGATTGTATAATTTATACATTCAATCATGAACAACTTGTATTCATAATTGTGAGAAAGAGCAACAACTGCGTAGCTGCTTGAGAAAACGAGACCGGCGCCCCCCGCGGGACTGGAGCTGGAACTGGCTTGTGGCCGTAAACAGAGGGTTGAATTATTTACATTTTATTGAAAAGTATACGTCCAAATTACGTGCTGTAAAAGCCAAAGCTTACCTTCTTTAAATTTCCTTAATGATAGAATAATTTTAGGTCCTAAGTTTTAATATGAATGTTAAATAAAAAACAGTTAAATATCACCTTGCACAATTTTTTTTTCACAAATTGCCTTATTGTGACTTATTTATAAAAGATAGATTATGCGGTGTTGCGAACTTTTTTTCAGAATGAATTATGTTGAATATTTTTGCAATACAGTACTTACATATATCTAACCATTTTTGCAGCCCATGCAGATAAAGAAATTCTATGACTTCCATTATTATTGTTATTTCGTCATTTAAAGCTAAGTAAGAATTACTCAGTAATGTTATATGGCCTATAGGCCACACACTCTTGACATACATTTGTCAAGAAGCTTTCATGCAAAAAAAAATGTAAATCCAACCAATAGTTCCAGAGATCTTAGCGATTAAACAAACAAATTCTTCTGCTTTATTATATTAATGTAGATTAAAAATTATTGCAATAATTCGAAAATATTATATAAGCATACCGTGATGGACGAGGCATAGCTATATTTAATTGAAGTCTTTCATTTAAGTACTGAACCACACCCTGAGCCTCCATTAGTAATGGCACATGGTACACTGATGTCAGGTCATGAACACATATTACCTATGAATAAAACACAAACACAATTTAAAATAAAACTATGAAAGATAATAATAAACAATGTATATTTTTTTTAGCTGCTGTCACTTCATGTCACACAGGAAACCTGGTGACATATCCATTTAGACACTTTCCACAATTTGCGAATTCTCGAGACATTGCATGTTGAGAGGCCGAGCTCAACGCGACGCTTTGCTTTTTTACTAGAGCAAGGAAATAGAAATACTAAATATTCCATTCCCCGAGTGGGAATGAAACCCACACCACTTTGTGCCACCGTGCTACATCGCATGTAACTTTAAAAATATATTTATAATAAGAGTAATTTAAATAATTGAGTTATGGACATAATAAAATGTAATATATAATGTTCAAGAATATTGTCACAAATAAAATATGCCATATTTCTCAAATATAAAAAAAAAATATTTATAGCTTTTGATAAAAATTTTGCTCTTCCACGAATATATAAATTAGTTGTATTAAAATAAAAATGAATTGGCTAAAGTTACTTCCTAACTTAATTAAAAGCAAAAATATTCTTTTACATTTGTAAAATTTTAATCTACATTAAGTATAGTGTAGATATATCAATAATAAAAAAATAGATACAAACTTCTGAAAGATTTTAATTTTTAAGTTTTGAAAAATATTTTTTATATTTAACATACCTGTTCTGGTGCAACATGACAGAAATTAGATATTTTCTCCTTAACATTGTGATTGATGGGCTTTTCTGAACGACATAATATCAAGTCAGGTGATAGTCCTAGACCTCTGAGTTCACGAACAGACGATTGTGTTGGCTTAGTCTTAGGTTCTCCTGTTGCCTTAGGCTAAAACATAAAAAATCAAATCCATATTTTGAAAACATTTTTGAAATCATGGCCTATTGTCTGACTGAAAACACTAAAGTTTTGGGTTTGGTTCCCACTCAAGGGAATTTTTGATAATCTTTCTCTCTTTCTGGCTTTGTCAATAAGACAAAGGGCAGCACTGAATTCTGTTACTCCACAGACAAAGTCCCAAAATTGGGCAGTGCCTGAGGAATGAAGTGTCATAATCATCTACCTATGTGCTATATGTGGAACTCTATTCCGCATAAAGCTATAAAAAATAATAAATAATTGGTTCATTTATAACCAACATGTTTGTATATTTCTATATTATCTGTCATAAAAGCAGGGTCCCTTCTCCTGCCCTGCTGTGGCATATGTATGTGGCTAAAAAAATGAGTATGTGGCAAAAAAAATATTACTTACCATTGGTACTAAGGAAACATGTGCACAGCAAAAATTTTCTTTTTTTACCCTAAATTGAAATTGTCTAAATGCTTCAACAAATGACATGCCCTCTATATCACCTATAGTACCACCAAGTTCCACTATACAAACTCTTGGTGGAGTATTTTCTGGTGTGACAGGTACATGTGCTACTCTTTGTACCCATTCTTGTATAGCATCAGTAATATGTGGAATCACTAAATCATAAATAAAATAAATGTTAATAATATAGTTATTTTCATTGTTAAATATAAAAAAATAGTGGCATTCAGTTGTGCCATTTAACATGCAATGCCTCCAGAGTTCGCCAAAAAATGAGGAACAGAAATATCTTAATGAGAACAGAGTCCTAAAACTAGGTTCCCAGGTTCCCTCTAACTAATGCAAATAGCCTGTGGGTCATTTAATGATGCCATAGAGAAGTAGCACAACATCTGGGTGTAAATGTAAGTTATATTCCTACTCAATGGGAAACAATTATTTTCTTTCATAACCCTGGGTATCAAAATAAAGTGAGGTGTTTAGTTTCACTATTTAATTTGCAATATCTTGTTAATTGAGTGGAAAGTACAGAATAGATTGTCTTAATATTAAGTTTCCTCTGTCTATCCTAGACAGAGGATGCTATGTTATATGTGGGGTACAGCTTGAAGCAAAAAAAACATATTTGTGAACAATTTATATACCTTGTACTGTTTTTCCCAGGTAATCTCCACGTCGCTCGCGTTCTATTACTTGCTGATAAATTTTTCCAGTGGTAATATTGTTATCTTTATGAAGAGTTATGTCAAGGAAACGCTCGTAGTTGCCTAGATCAAGGTCCACTTCTCCACCATCATCAAGCACGTAAACTTCACCTAAAAATAATTAGAGTTGCAGACAAATAACAACGCAAGTGAAAACCTTCTAAATTTATCTAGATATAAGCCAAAATTTACCATGTTCATAAGGTGAAAATGTGCCAGCGTCTATATTAATGTAGGGATCAATTTTAATTGAAGTAACATCAATTCCGCAGCTTTTGAGTATCGTGCCAAAAGAACTTGCGATGACACCTTTTCCAACACCACTAATAACACCGCCCGTAACTAAAATGTATTTCATGTCAGGCATATTTATTATTAAATTTGTTTCCTAAGCGTGAATAATATTTTATAAAGTCACAAATATATATGTGCTTTTACGTTATAACCAAAAAATAACACGGACGAATACATGCACACCGCATTACTTTTGTATCTTTATTGACATTTAAGCAAATTGAATGTGACAAATAATATTTGCACGTTATACGTTCTGTAACGTATAAGCAAATCAATAAAAACAAAGAGAAAACTAAGCATATCAATTGTTTTATTTTTTAATTTTAAGAAATTAAACGATTGATAAAATCGGTGAAGAACAATCTACACTTATATATCCTAATTGATCGGTGGAAGATATTCAAGAAAAAATGTTATTAATGTAATAGAACCCAAAACAATGATTTTTTTTGTCTCTTTGTCTGTGCGTTTGTTCACGCTAATCTCAGAATTGGTTCCACCGATTTAAATGCAGTTTTCACTATTGGATTTTGGCAAGCTTTCCTTAACATACAAAATTTATTTTATTACAATCGATTAATAAATAATAAAAGAATATTTGTAAAAACAAAAACCCCGACTGCATAAAATTAAAAAGAAAATAAACAAGTCCAATAGTTTAGTAGGATTAACAGTCGGGACCTCTTTAAATTATGCGGGGTTCCTGGTAAAGTTTTTATTGATTGAAGAGATACTTATAGGTCCCGACTGTTAATCCTAATAAACTACTGGACTTGTTTAATTTCTTTTTAGCTTTATGCAGTCGGGGTTTTTGTTTTTACAAATATTTTTTTATTTTTCACTTTTTTGTTAGAATTCATTATGGCAATCATAATCATGATATACCTTTTTGAAATCCTCGTAGTAAGCTCTTGAATTTGAGACCCATATTGTGGTATTCGTTCGTATTTTTACTAAGTCCAATGGCGTCCCACAGCCGCCATGATTATTTTTATTTAACGTCACCTATCTAAGAACACTTGGGCTGCTAATACGAATCTAACGAAACCTCAATTATGTAAATCCGTTCAGCGGTTCTGGAGATTTGAGGTAATAAAGAATAATACATACATACAAGATACGCGCGAAAAACATAACCCTTCCTTAGCAGTCGGGAAAAAGGTTATATATTTTAAAGAACTTAGTTCTAAAGACAAATTTGCTAATTGCTATAACAATTATTTTATACAACTGTTTTATTGAATTGGCTAAATCTTTAGTTTCTAATGTTTTGTTGTTGGATATTGTTTGTATAATGATAGAAAAAACTGCAGATTGTATGACTATAAAATAAGCTGAGATAGAGGAATTCTAAATTCTTCAATGTAAGTTGACATCTTCTCGAGCAGCCACGTTGTGCTTGCAATTTCTTAATTATAGATAGAGATTTGTGAAGCATTATATAATGTGTTTTAACCCAGAATTCTGCTTCCTTTATTTTTAACAGTAATAAATTAATAAATATTAGATTGATGTTCGATAATTATATCCATACCAGAGTATGGCAATTTAAGAAACTTGACATGACACTGACAGTGACAGTGACACTAATATTAATGAAACAATCGAGAATGATGCGTGCATGTAGCTTGGCGTGATCTATAAAGTGTTAGCGAGTTTCAAAAACAACCAATATGCCTAAATATTATTGTGACTACTGTGACACTTATTTAACACATGACTCTCCCAGTGTACGAAAAACCCATTGCACTGGGCGGAAACATAAAGATAACGTAAAATTTTACTATCAGAAATGGATGGAGGAACAAGCTCAACACCTTATCGACGCTACAACGGCGGCATTTAAAGCTGGTAAAATTGCACAGAATCCATTTGGAAACAAAGGAGCAGCAATACCTCCTCCTTGGGATCCATCTGTTATGGGTCCTGGTGGACCCAGACCACCAGTACCTGCTCCTGGTGGCCCACCTGGCATGATACCGCCTCCAACAATGGGCCCTGGAGGACCAATGGCGCCACCAATGATGATGGGTCCACATGGGCCAATGCCTCCTATGATGGGAATGAGGCCACCTATGATGGGCCCTATAATGGGTCCAATGGGACCTATGGGCCCTATGGGGCAAATGAGACCACCTTTGATGAATGGACCTCCAATGAACAAATAGTGTTAAATTTTTACTTTGTGAAGTTATAAGTGACAGAAAAGTAAGTTTAAATAATTCTATCTTTAAGTGATTTTTGAAATTGATATATTAATAAAGAGCAAATACATTAAACTTTGTGTATTATTTTTTCATATTGTTTAATGGTTAATAAAAACCTGTTTTTCAATCAAAGAACAGAGGCAGAAGAGAGAATTTATTGACATGTAATTTTCCATATTTTCTTAATTAGTAAAAAAAATATCTGCAACAATTGTCACCATTATTCATTAAATTAAGGAAACATGATGTAATTAATACCTTATAGTATATTGATATTTGTAAAAAAATATTTAATTACATAATTTAGTTGTTTTAAAATGATAATTTAAATTAGTATTAGTATTTAGAAAACAGATTTAGCAAACACTCAATATCATGCATTCATTGTTTCACTTGAAAAATAAGGATGGTTTCATATTTAAATAGCTTTCTGTACATACTTAATATGATCAAAATCATCTTTTAACAGGTGAACAGTTAGAATAAATATTGATTTTAAGATTGACCTTCTATTATATAATATTTTACTTCAAAACATAAGGCAGACTGTGCATTTCATCATTTATTCTCATAGTCAAACAGAACCAGAATAAAATATTTCAAATGATGGCAACCTTTGCTTGCGGCAGTTATTTTCCAGGCAACTATGTGTTATAGTGTTGAGAAAAAAATAAGCCTTAATTTGATATATAATTCATTAAAAAAACTGATGTGTGCAATTATTAACATTAATCGAATGCTTTAAACCAGGCAACCCCGGGCTTGCGGCAGACTGAGAGCTGCAAACATTATTTTTCCAATTCCTTATGGGATCTATTTTCAAATGACGTGAGATTCACATAAAAAATGTATGAGTGCAATTTTCTCCAAAAACAAGTGACGAACAAATTTAATTAAAGGTTGCAGGATTCTTCTTCGCAACCCTATTATAATCTATTCTACTATCATGTATCATTCTTAAATATAAATTTCATTGGAAAAACAGATCCCTACAAATTTAAGCAATGGGAATTTAAGCAATGGGATCTTAGGCTATAAATCAAGTCATGGGTGTCGCAACAGCAACTCTACTTGTGATCAATTGGAGTCAACATTTGCAACACTTAATAAATAATCTAAACAGTGTCCCAAACCCTAGATGAAAACTGTAAAAATGACCATTGCCAATCATTACATGCTCGCATCATCAATGACAATAGACACATTTGATTTTCAATCTATATTTAATTGTGAATGGATCCTCGTATTATAGCAAGCACCTCTGCGGTATATATGTGGATGTTTTCTAAAAAAAACAAAAACTAACATTTTTAAATCATGCAGTCAATGTATGAGTGATATATCTTCCAAAGATAAAATCGAATATATACAATATAGAGAACTGTACTTTTAACTTTGCACTCCCAGAAAAGAATTTATTTAATTAATTTCAAATATCCAAGATGTATTTAATAAAATAGATATAAAATAAAAGAAATTATTAAAATTGCAATATTTATATTAATTGATTTTCATTGTATTCAATATGATCTACATAAAAATAAATCAGTTGATTAAGTATATAATTAATATTGTGATTTGTTGTTTGATGTATGTATAATTATTAATTATTGTAAAACTAATTATAGGATATTGGCTAGGAGAAAGAAAATAGATGATGATAGTGATAAATTCTAAATGAATGCAAAGAAATTCAATAAATGTTTTAAAAGACATCTACTCTGATTTAAGAAATATATACTCTTATATGTTATTTGATGATGATAAAATTATAAATTCGATAATTTATACTTTAATAAAAAGCAAGTAGGTTGCGACGTTACTAAATCACGGAAGATTTGAGTAACTCCTATAATTTGCCATTAACGAAAATTGAGCAGTACTCAAGAGAATATTACACCAGGAAGAGAGAATAACACAATAATTTTATTAAATAAAAAGTAAAAAAAAATCTTTGCATACTGTGGTTATAAGCGATCAAATCTCAATTTGCCTACGAATCATATTATTTAACCCTAAAATTTATTATCGCTCGCCCCTTAAGAAAATAATATTTGGCAAAGTTTGATATCAAAGCTGTTAGTTCAAGTGAGGCATCAGATGAAAGGGCTCTAGCTAAGCTCCGCTTTTTGCACGGAACCCTCGGTGGGCGAGCTTGACTCGCACTTATCTGGATTTTTAAGCTTATTATATCCTGCGTACAGGGGCTAGGTAGTGCGAACATAGAGTAAGGACAATCGGTTCAAGTATTTTTGCTCAATTTTCGAGATATACATATATTCTAGTAACACACAACTAGAATGAGGAAATGAAAAAGGAAAAGAGTAATTTAACCTACTATTATGTTTATCGTCAAATGGTACATGCCACTGTGATCACTTGATTTTGGATGCATTGAAGTAAAAATCCATTTTATTTACAATTATTAACTAATTTAATTAAAAATAAGCTACACATTGCATGCCACACACAGCAGGATAGGCAAAGGGAACCTAGTGTTAAGACACTTCGTTCCTCACTTTCCGCCGAATTCTGAAGGCAGAGTGAAGAAATGGAAATATTAAATATTCATTTTCTCGAGTGGGAATCGAACTAACAACCTGTGGCGTTTACAATCGCATGCTTGTGCGTATTATTGATTTATAATTTATATGTATTATAATCATTTGGTTTTATACAGTTATCGAATAATTTTATATTTTACTTCACAGCTTCATTCAAAGCGATTTTCAACCCGTAATAAACCACTTCGAATGAAGCTGCTCATATAGCCGTGATTGAACTACAAGTACAGATAAATGATTTTAATCGAATTATTTTATATTAAAATTATATTTTACAGCTTCATTCTTCGCGATTCAATATATGGTGAAACCCAACGAAATGCTACTTCAAATATAACAGCTTTCACAAATGGGATTCCACAATTATTGCTCACTAAAATAAATAATATTAAAAATAATTTCATGCCCAATATAATAAATAATGCAACACAAATTTCATATTTTTTTAATGAACTATATTAAATATATTCTTTAATTGTTTACTGTTGGTGACGACCTGGAGTCACTTGATGAAGGTGATGATGGAGGTGTTACCGAGCGGTTGGAAAATAAAACTTCTGTAAGGTTTACAAGTAACAGTAACGCACAGATCATTGGTAGAACTCCATCTAAAACTAGTGCGGCGTTTTGTTTAGCTAGCGTGGTTGTTTTTAAGCCATTGAAGACTATAAACGATAGCCATATTTGTACACTAACACAGGCAATTAGGCCGTAAATTTGTAAGAACAAAGAGGCGTAATGGTAACGGATCCCAGCACACACAAAGCTGCATATGAAAATGTATGTTGTAAATATCGCCGTAGGACCAATAAGGGCGTGAGATATACCTATAGTTGGTGTCGATCGTTCATTTATAAGATTGGCTGTGTTTACTACCAAAATAAGTATTCGAAGCTTCACTGAACAATCTTTAGCGCTCATTGAACTGGTAGAACTTACCATTGAGTAGCACTTCATTGATATTTCAATTGATTTTTTTAAATTATTTCAAAGTATAGAAGTAAAGTATAGAGAATGATCTTGTGATAAAGAATTTAATAGTATAAACATAAACAAACTCTGTCATTATGACTTTTTATATAAGTAATTGAATGTGACTTAAAGAAAAGTTTTTAGAACGAAAAGAGTTTAACTTTATTTCCTAAGGTTAAGATTGAAATAACATGTAGGTAACTAGGTCGAAATATATACACATATAAGGTACCTGTCCAAAAACTGTTTGAAAAAAATACACTTAAAATTGTTCAAAACATTTAATTAAATTTTTTAATAACTTAAAAACCCAAAAATCAAAATTACTATATGTATAAAATAAATACTTACATAATATTATGTAACTACACTTATCTTAATTCTATAAACTAAGATTGGCCCCAAATAGAGCAATTAAAATTAAAGCGAAAAGAAACAAATACACTTGAAACAAAAATATAGCTCATAAGTAATGAACACTGGATGTACAATATTGTTGCCAAATCAATGGCACTCTAAGCAAGAAAAGACTAGATTAAAGCTTCTTTCATTTCATATTTGTATTTATATTTACAATTGAACAAATCCAAAAAGCACCGGCTTCGACACATCTTTCTATTACAAGCGACTTAGACGCTATCATAAGGCCGTTTCTAAAGTACTAGGCGAAGACTTTTCTCTTTCTGGAGATGTTTTATTCTTTAATACTAATCCTAAATTTGATGGGGATTTTCTAAAAGATGACAATTGTGGTGTACTTTCTTGAGTGCTTTTGAAAAATTCAGCTCTTTTTGCTTGAATTATTTCTGATCTAGATAAAGCATGCGAACTTGGAAAATCGGTATCAATAGGAAAAACACCTTGATCTAAGGAAATATTAGCGTGCTCTTCATCTAAGTTATATTCACTTATAGGTATGAGTGATCTTCGTGCTCCAAAATGCTGATTAGTCATAATAGGAACTGTTTTCGACGGTGGGCTTACGGATGCTATTTCACATTTTTCACCAGAGCTATTTGACATTTCATCCTCATTATTCGCTTCCGGAATAGGGGTAGACAGTACATCAGATCTTGGACTAGCGAAACGCCATTGGGACTTAGGGGATAAAAGGATTTTAGATGTGTTTTTATGATCTTTTACTAATCCGCTGGTTCGACCTGGAGACATCGGTTGGTTGTTCGATTTCATAGACTTTCTATGGTTATAAGTTTTCGGTGATCCGCTTAAGTCTAGAATATTAATTTGTGATTTATTTCCCGGAGGTGTCAACGGTATTTGGTTTTTTTCTTTAGAAAGTTTAAGTTGTTCTACAGCAGACAGCTTGTTAGATTTACTTTGAACGTTAAGTGTATTAACCTTAACACTATGTTGTAGAAGTAATTTTTTAAAATCTAATCTTGATGTCTGTTGTGTTGGTCCATAGCGATCAGCACATGTTTCTCGTTTTTGAACACTTAAGCCTATCCCTAAAGAATTTGTTGTTTGTTTATCTTGTACTTTTGCTGACCTATGTTTAACATCTAAGTAACCGGTTTCTGGAAAGCGTTGCCCAATTTTAGGATATGAAGGTTCAGAAATAAGTGGCGTTACAGTAATTGTACTAAATGCTGGAGATTCAGCTCTCTCCGGAGGTTCTTTAATGTTAAGTTTCTTTTTACTCCTATGGATAACGGCGTATAATTCTTCATTCGTCATAGTTGATTTAACTGGCGACAAAAGCTTCGAATTTAAATTTATCGTTGTTTCTTTGTTCGTAGGTGTAGATGATTTAAAAGAACCAGAGGTACGAGGATCTATTGGTGATATTCTTATAGACTCTTCAGTGTGCAGATTGTGTTCTGTACGGTCTGGAATATTCGAATGCGGACCTAAATGCTTAGTATTTGGACTGTACAATGGTTTTTCTTCTTTTACTGTAGGCTTTTCTATATATGTTCCAGACGAGACTTTAGGTAGCGTCCAGAATTTTAAGTGAATTTTATCTTCTGTTTTATTGTCGTAGTTCGTAATTCCATGCTTGCCACGAAGATGGGCCGTATGGTACCGATGAACAGTCGGATGTAAATGATTCAAATCTACTATTGACTCTTGAACTCTCATATATTGTTTCAAAGGTTTGTCAGCATTTGATTGTCGATAGTCTGAAATATATAAATTATTAAATTTAAAACTTTGCCATAACCTTCAAACAGATTTTTATTTTTTTTAAATATATTTTTAGATAGATAGGCCCGGTATCTAAATAGGCATAATACATAAATATGTAAATTTATATTTTTATAGAAAAAGCAGGCATTTTCAGTACTTATATACCTCTATTTCCTTAACCTTTTTTATTTCCCTTACTCTTTTTATTTTTTATAAATACTCTAAATACATATGTGGCTATAATATAAAAATAAAAAGGCAAATAAAATGTATTTATCAAAGAAAATGCATGCGAAAGAAGCTTTTACTACGCTTACTAAGTGATTAAATTAATTATTTTACTGTAGGTGCATGGTATTTTATTCTAATAAAAACGGTAATAATTCAAAAAAAGTCTTGGTGAGGTGGATTATAATTTAAAAGGAAATGCGAAATCTACGATATACATAGGACAGATATTTAGTGTTTCAGTTTTGATTTTGGCTATAATAAATAATCTTATTAACGCACATAGAATGTTATTATGCTTCCAATGCCGCAATCGTTAGTGAAATACAACTATTAAACATACAGAAATAATATTATATGAATTGATATAATAAGATAGTTAAATATTAAAATGTATTTTTTTAGTATTATAATATTAATATATCCACACATGCAACGAAATATCATGCCAAAAAAGCATCAAAAACTTTACCTTTGAAGGACTTGATCTTAACAAAGTCGCAACCATTGGAAGCATCTCGATCGTTGGGCAAAGCGTTGTTATGATCAATAATTTTAATGAGAATTAATAGTAGTGTACGATCGACGGGGACAGTGTTTACCTTTGGATATTCCAGTGCAAGATCTTATATTATTATACATTAGTGTACTTGTGGTTATGAAAGGTAAGAATTAATGTTATTATAAGACATTTGTACGTTAAACCTTAACTTTATACATTATACTAAATTCTTTTAATAGGGAATTAAGTTCTATTGTGCCGTCAATCTCGTTATAACATTTTCTTCCGATATAGGACAGTGTGTTTTGGTTTAACTGAAAAAACAACTTACAACAGAACTTCATTCATCAACTGTTAAGGGTGCTGGTGGTACATATGTAAATGAGGTGAGGTGAGAGGTGAGAGCGTGGGGGTGAAATTAAATGAAATAAGTGCGTTAATTGACAATATTTGTATAATATTATTTACAAACACATATGGACACAAGAATAACACACCATGCACTCCATACAAAATCATAAACTAATCGTAAGCTGTGCACACTCAGGTGAAATAAGCCACCATGCATTTTATTATATAATAAAAAGTTATTTTTTAAATATCAAATAGAAAACATTCATTCGAGCGTGAATATTCAAAAATAAATTAAAATTAAATCTATCACAGAGATAAATTAACTAAGGCAAGGAAGACGACTATATCCTAAGAGGGACGGAGACAAGTCTAGTAAAAAAAATCTTAAACTACAATTTATTTTAGTCGTATTTTCTTAAAAATATCTAACTTCATAAAATGGAACATGAACAATTTCTTTAAACATTCAATATACTTTAAAATTTGATTGTAAAATAAAAAATATACTTAAGGCATTTAAGAAGTAAGCGTAATAAAAAAGAAGGTAACAAGGCTTCAAATAGGTAATACACAACAAATACTGAGCAATATGATAATAACTCATCTGATACATGATCATTACACTCCATTTATGTAATTCAAATCGCATTTTCTAAAAAATATGTTAAATTCATTTGAAGTAATAGTTTTTCATAAATTATTGTGGATATATACATAAACATTACCAAATTTCGGTGCCATTCTCAGATTCGGAAATTGATAAAATTCTAGCTCTGTGCATAGAACCGTCAAAGGGTACAGTAACTTTACTGGGTGATAAGGGGCAAGCGGGCGGCGAGTGCAATACACAGACAGTGTCAGGGTCAGAATCTAATATAGCTGATAGCATATCTATAGCCCTATCCCTGTTGTCTGGAATGAGTGCGATTGTATGCCGTTTGGGCAAAGGAGTTGTCAATGGACTTAAAGCTAACGAAGATAATTCGGTTTCAAATTTATTATCAATGAAACTATCATTGTTATTTAAACATTCGCATTTGAGGCTATCAAAAGTTTCCTTGTGACTTAGTTTAGGAGATACCGTTGATGGATAGTTTATTTGTTCTCGAAGTAAATCTGCTGTGATTTCAGCTTGAATCATTTCAAAAGAATTAACTTTTTTTGCGTTATTGCTAAAAGAATCAAGTTTAAGAAGTTTTTTGATAGGCATTAGTGGAGAGTTTGCAAGTTTGTAACTATCACTTCGTTTAATTTTACTATTTAAACATTTGTCAACATTTTGATTATTAAAATTTGGATCTATTTTATCGTCTACATTACTCTTAAACATTTTTATAACTTCTGCAACTTTGTTACCCGTTTTACCAAAATCTTTGCATTTTTTAAGCATTATTGATGTTTGAAAGTTAGGTACAAAAGGAATGATTTCTTCCAAAGTTTTATTATAATTTTCTTTGAAAATAGAATCGTTGATGACTCTCGAAGTTTTTGAAAGATTCTTACCTGCTATATCATCTTTCGTTGGGGACAAGCTGACACCTTCTGCGTCGTGTATGTTTACATACGCACCCGTCCTGGTAATGGCTTCGACTATTCTAGGTGGATCTGAATTAGTTTTAGTGATCGCTTTTAAATTCGTACTCGTTAGTACAGGTGACGCTGTAATAGGGGTCGCTGATATTATCGTACTGGGTTTAGTTGGTAACGTCACAAATTCCGTAGTAATGACACCTCGAGGGTCAATAGGTGCTTTTATTATCATTTTTCCTAATTGTGGCGACGTCGGTTTGCTACTAGTTGTGGGTGCGTAGGGGAAGTCAGTTTCGTCTATGATTTTTACAACATCCGCACTTTCTCGTTGTACAATGGAAGTGGTTGGACTAATCTCCTGAACAAATGGTCCCGGCTCAAATGTGGTGTGTGCTCCCTTTCTCCTTTTCAATGTATCTGACGAATAGATTACTTGGCCTTGCGAATCAAGAGTCACCTTTGCTCCTATTGCTTGTACTTTTTGCGCTTCAATTTGTTTTTCACCTACGCTATGTTCTAAGTAATCCTTGCCTTCGTTTAAGCAGTTTGGTAGTTCATTTAAAGAAACGTACTCAGTTTCATGTAATTTTCCAGATAAAACAGTTTGTAAATTTTTCTTAACTATGTCATTGTTTGCATACGTACTCCGATTTAACGTCGTTTTTTGATTATTGTTTTTAACGTCCGCAATTGTAACGTAATCACCAGAGTCGTAAAAATCTTCCAACATATCAACGTCTTTTGAAGGTGGTGATTTTTTATTAGATAGTTTATTTGGTAATACTCCTTTAAGTCGACACATAAAATTATTAAACGGATGTAAGGAGGATTTTATTTGATTTTGATATCTGTTAGTTCTTGCTGCATCCGAAAATTTTGTTTCCTTTTGTCTATCTTCATCAGGCAAATCTAGCTTTGGTCGGCTCTCTGATTTCGCTAGTGTCTGATCACTCCTTCCGTTATTTTCTTTTTTTCTGCTAACACTCTTATTACTAGTTTCACTTTCATCGTCAGAGTTAGTGGGTGTAATAACACACATAGAAGGAATTCGAGAACTGTTGATAGTTGTTTTGTATCTTATTCTTTCTATTCGGTCTGTTCCTTCGAGATCTGAAGATTCTGAGTAGTCTTGTTCAGATAAACTATTTTTCCCGTGAGCACTCGAAACCGAGTCTTCGATAGGCGAACTAGAAGTGTTGTGGCCAGAGTCGGGTGAACTCGTACCGGTACTTTTCTTCGCACTTTCAATATCTGTTTCAGTGTGCACCTCTACAACAGCTGTAATTTCTCTTTGATTACCAATATTCTTTGATATAGTAACCGTTGCTGATGGGTTTGTGTCAGATATTGAAAAGTTTGTTACAGATTTTTCTGAAAAAGCTCTTAAATTACTATATCTAAGGCTGCTGAAAGGCGATTTTTGGAATGACGCAGCACGCTCCAAACTTGTATTTACATTTCCGCGACTGCGATTCATTATTATTAACGAACTTTTGCGTTCAGGTACTGTCGGCCCAATTACTAACGATCTATCGCTATCGGCTGCCATCAGAGTGGTACAAACTGTACCAGCTGAACTAGTCGTCGTGCTTGTTGAACCTTTTCCAAATAGTTCATATTCATTTTCCGCCGACAAATTCTGACTATTTGATGAATTAGATAATGCAATAGTCGTGTGCAATGGAGTGCTAGGCGAAATTTCTTCTTCTTTTAAAGTTTTAAGACCAGAGTCCATATGGAATGATGTATAATATCCCTCTGTATCACAAGAAAATTCAGAACTAGTTTCCAGATCTTCATGTAAATCGTGAATAATATCAGGCGTGAGAGTGCCTTCACTGGTGACACTGCCAGATCCTGATGTGTTAAGGAATTTTCGTCTACTAATAATGGAGCTCGGTGGGCCGTGGTGGAAATTCAGGGAGTTATTCGACGTGCCAGCAGATGTGGTACTTTTGGGTGGTACCGTTGTGGTAGTTATTTCTGAGCCTATACTCGTTCTGCCTGACTCGGAACTTGCAGACCAGTTACCGCTGGACGAGTGTGGTTCATCTTTCCCGACCGCCGACCGTCTGGATCGCCTCTGTGTTGAAGCTCCTCGTAACCGCACTCCCGCGCTTATTGTTGCTGTAGTATGAACACTTGGAAGTCCAATGCTCTTTTCCGACGAAGAATAGGAAGCGCATCTCAAATGTGCTCTTCTATCTTCTTCTTCTGGTCGTTTTTTGCGTAAGACTACAGTTTCTTTACTAAGTTCATCATCTACAGGGACAATTGATGTTTTTGATTCCTTGCTTCTATCTAGTTTGGATTCTCTAAAACTGTCTCTGCTAGTACTAGGTGATCTTCCGATCATTTTTAAGCGGTTCTTTCCCCATTGTTTTAAGCTATTAAAATGGCTTTTCTTAGGATCTGTTGGACTTTTCTTAAGCAAATCACTCGATCGGGACCGGATAACTGTACTGTCTTCAATCTCTTCAGAAGCCACAGCATTTGGAGTATCACTATGATAAAACAAACCAAGCAAAGCATTAGTCACACGCTAGAGGCATATGAATCTCCGAAAAATATCACTTAGTCTTGTAACGGAGACATTTTTCGAAGATTTCATTAATTTTTAAGCTAATGAGAATGACTCTATTAGTGTTTCAGTGCAAAGATGTCTTATAATCTTGATCTTTACTTCGTTATTAAGAAGCGTAAGTGAATAACGACAACCAGGAACAAAAAAAAAGTTATTCACAGAAGCACGATATCATCGACAGGTTAAAATGTGCTGAATATTAAACGATTTTAAAGCCACACGATACTGTGCTTTTTGTTACTAAAGTTAATAGATCTCATTATCTAGATTTCATTATCTACTATTATTATCATTTTAATTAATGTTTAATTTGGTAAATTCAAAATAGATAATGTAGTCTATAGTGAGTAGTGCAATCTATAAGCTTACCCAGCTATAGCCTCTCTAAGCTCTTTCTGATCAGTGCCAGAAATTGTGTTTCGTCTTTTACCCCGTGGTTTCCGAGTGCGCGTGCGACGCTTCACCGTATCTGTTTCACCGGCAATGGTCTCTACGTGGAGGGACTTCCGCGAACTGCACATTCTATCGAAGAATTTGCCTGATGTGTCTATCGCTATCACTTCTGGTGGAAATCTGAAAAGAAAATGTTATATCAAGGTATTATGTGTACAATTTAACATTATATATGAAAACTTTTAAAATAGAACATAAAACTTCAATAGTAAATACAATACAGAATGTAAGTTGTATTGAGGCCGTTGTGTCGCAGTGGGGCATCGTCTAAATATAAACGCGACGGTTGTGGTTTCGATTTCCACTCAAAGGAATGAATTATTTTCATTTTCACGCTCTGACAACAAGACAAAGAGCGGTGTGGAGGTCGCTCTCTACGCAATGAATGGAAAGTGGAGAGTGGAGTGTCTTAGCACTCAGTTCTATCCGCTTACCCTGCAATATGCGGTATATCGTAGAGGTAAAAAAAAAGCAAAATCTTGTATGAGTTTGCACTATAACTTACTTAGATACAATTACTCGCAGCTGTTCCTCGGGGCTCGGCAGCCGATGGTCTATAGGTTCGTCGTCTCCCGACCCGCACTCTGAAAGCTCGTCTGGCGTTAAAGTAACGCTGCTCGCGATGCGTATTGACGCATCCGGTAAAGCCGTCACATCTCCCACAGCTTCTTTTGACGTCCATTTCCTTAAATGTTCTACTACCGACGGCTGTAATTTACATATAATTAGTTATTTAATAAAAAGTAAGCTTTGGATATAGTATTTTGCAGAAAATTCATTTGACTTCATAACAGTAATTTTGATATGATAAACAAATATGCATTTAAAATAAATTATTATATTAATTGAAACGTGCTAGAAAAATATAAAATATATTTTTTATAATATGATAAAATTAAGAACGTAAACGTAAAGGTACTCAATTTAAGTGTCCTTATTTCTTAAATAGACTGAATATTTTTACGTATTTAGAAAATGTATAAAAATTTGAACGTAGCGGGACTCGAACCTGCACCTCCTGGAAACCGACCAGGCGCTCTGAACACTAAGCCATACGTTCTCATCAAGCTATGTCGAAATTATTGTTATATTTAATAATAATAATTCCAGGTAACGTAAATAATATAGTTGTCATTAATGATGACGGTAACACCATAGCACTACTTAATAAATATTATATCCTAAGTGTTTTATACATGAATTAATGATGATTTCAGATTGCAATGTCGATGTCCCCTTTATTTTATTGAAATGTCAATCTAACTTGTACGTTAAATGAAATGATAAATTGGCTTACAATATGTGTTTCTATGTCGACGTCTATCTTATTGTATATTCGTCTTCTCTTTGAACTTAGGACAGGAGTGCAGAGAAGGTACTGGGAATGTTGGGAATCTCTTCTTAGTTGATCGAGGATTGATGCGGAAATTCTATCGGTTGTTGCCTTTTCATACAGCTTTCGTAAACTTGCGGATCTGAAACGTAAACGATGCCACATAATTTTTTTGAATATGAAACATAAGTAATTGCACACTAACGTTCAGCAATGTAGATAAGTAGTTCATATTGAAATGTTTGCTGAGCTCTTTCGATCTTCTGTATATTTAGAAGTTAAAAAAAAAATAAAAAAAAAAAAATAAATAAAAAGATAAAAATAAAATAAAAATATTGCCCATGTAAATATTGGCGCTGTACATGAGACGAATCCATCTATGTACTAAGGAGGCATTGTCGAATGTTCACAGCAGTAGATGTCCGATGCTTCACGTTGACCGCTTTAACATATACGATGACCAGTTAGTTATCCAGAAAAAATGGGTGATGTAATATATTATTAATTTATTTATTGTTATATAATAAATAAAATTATATTTAGTTCAATTACCTGGTATCAGCCGTGAACAGTTCCTTTCTAAGAGGATTATTGGCCGTGTAGTGAACTTTGCGCGTTGCAAAATCAGACAGGCTGCCCTCCGCTGCAACAATTACAAATATTATTATTAATAATGATATTTATATATTTATTTATGCTTAAAATGTTTCACATAATTAAATCTATATTAATACAATAAAGCTCAGGAGTTTGTTTGGTTGAACGCGCTTATTACAGGAATTATTAGTTAAAAATAAATAAATAAAAATATATATATTATTAAAAATTATTAGTTCAAATTAAATAAAATCTTTATTTGTCAAAGAAGGCTACGTTACGTCACGTCACGTTAATTGTTTTGATGTAACTCACTGTACCTGCAAATCCTGCGATCAGAACTATCCCGTATTTAGTTAGTGTCATGTGTTCTTTATTTTTATTTATTTTGATTTGACCACGGGAGCGAAGCCGCAGATAAATACTTGTAATTTATAAAAACAAGTTAGGTAAATTTTAAATGAAACTATTTTAACAAGATTAATCGCTTATATTTAAGGTTATACATTTTGGAAACCCGACGTTTCGAACACTTTGCAGTAGTCCGTGGTCACGGGTACCCGTTCCAAAGTGTATAATCTAAAATATACGCGATTAATCCGGTTAAAATAGTTTCATTTAAAATGTGTAATAATCGTGAAAATCAAAGAACTTATTAAGTTAGATAAATATTGTTACACTTAAAATTTTATAAAAGATAAAATTTGAATTTTGTCTTCTTTCGATCTTGTGTTTTATTTATATCTAATAATTATTTTAAAAGTCTTACTTAGGCAAATTACTTACTATGTAATTAAAATAATTGTTTATAATAAATAAAAATAAATATAAACTTAATGAATGTTACAAGAATTCAATATAAAACGGCAAATATAAAGTCGGGTATTCAATTCCTCTGTGAATGACATTCTCGCCAATGGCATTCCGGAGGAAACTAGTTCCATATATAAGATATAGTCATATTGAATAATATAGAATCGCAATAAGAAATGTGCAAGTGGAACCTATTGTCAAAGCGGCCTTGGTTCCCGGCGGACCAGGTCGATGCACACAACGTCGTGGGTGGTTTCAATATAGCAAATCATTATTAAATAGCAAAGTTATCGAAACACGTTCTTATTATTAGATGTCTTATTGTAGATTTAAAATTAAACAAAAAATCAGCTTCCCGCTGTATCCAGAGGGAACTTAGTGTTAACACACTCTGTTCACCTCTTTTCGCCGAGTTTTTGAGGTATTAATTTGCTTTGCCTGAACACCAGAGCGAAGAAATTTAAATATTAATTAATATTGTAGATATGTTAGTACAAATTCACTTTAAATATAAGAAAAAAATGAAATTTAATTGGAAGTAAATTTTTGTTATAGGCCCAAAAGCCTAAGGTAAGTAAGGTAGTATAACAACACCTGATACAGAATACAGATGTTGTAACTTGCATTCAAAGCCGTTGGGTAGGTTACGTATGGTCACGACTTTGGGACGTATACACAAGGACATAGTCCGTATATGCTTTTACTATTTAATCCGGTTTCTCATACTACGTTACTATAATCGACATAATATATATAATACTTAAATAACAGCAATATTGCCATAATAATGCTTTATATAATATGTGATTTGCCCTATTTATATTTATAATAATTAAATTATTCCGTGAATGTTTAAAGTTAAAAGCCGATAGCGAAGATATTTATTGAGCCCCTTTACCTGACTTACTAAATTTTGCATGTACTTTTACAGGAATCCAGAATATAATGCGAAGCGATATTACAATACAATTGGGGCCAGTCGTGGCGCGGCGGCACGAGGTGTGACTGTTAAACCGACTGGTTGTGGGTTCGATCCCCACTCGAGGAGATGAAATATTTACTTAAATTTATATTTCCATTTTCTTCGCTCTGGTGTCGAGGTTAAGCGCGGCGTTGAGTTCTGCCACTCAATACGCAATGCCTCCAGAATTCGGCAGAAAGTGGGGAACGGAGGGTCTTAACACTGGGTTCCCTCTGCCTGCCACGGACTACTGCAAAGTGTTCGAAACCGCCGGGTTTCCAAAAATGTATAATCTTAAATATACGCGATTAAACCAGTTAAAATAGTTTCATTTATACTACATATCTTAGTATACATAAATGAAAAGGATATTTCTTATGAAAGCTAAAATGTTAAACTTCGAGTTAAACGGAAAGTCTGATTACATTTAATAACATATCGAGATCGAGCTAATTTCCTCAGTAAGCGATTGAATGTGTAAGTAATAATTAAATTTATAAGTAAAACTGAGATTTTTACCACAGGCTTTCTCAGTATATCGGATTAAATTCCAATTTAATAGGCTTCTCGCATTAAATTTTCCCTGGTGAGAGGGTATTTCAGGTTGTTCGACAGGTATTAAGTTATTAACAGGCAGAAGCCCAGACAATTCACGGTATCATATTACGTGGATCAGCGTCAATTTATGCATATTATGGATAAGTAAAAAAAATTCAAAAACTGTATAGTTTTGGGATTTGAATAAATGTAAGTAATGTAAAAAAACTTACATATTGCACGTCACAAATTACTCTATAATTAAAGCAAAATTTAAAGATCTCAATTTTACAAATTATTATTTTTAACAAAAAACTTCTTCAATTTCAACTGGATTCCATAATTAGAACCTAATTAAACTCTCATCAAATCATACTTGAAGTATATCTTTTCCAATAAAAAAAAGATTATTCGTGTATTTATCGCGTATATACTTAATGCAAATTAAGACATGTGATTTTCTTATGGATACCGTTGTCAGAAATGGAGAATTATAATAAGACCTCACAAGAAGCACTAGCTTTCGAAAAAAAGAAGTCATCAAAATCGGTTCACCCGCCAGATCGGTTCAGATAAAAGTACTGAGGATAAAAGTCCTCATTCTACAGAAATCAGTTAAAAAGAAATAGGTGGGCTTCGATATGCAGTCAGCTAAAGACTGGAGTCTGGATCTAATATACAATAAACATACAAACATATTATTGAGTCATCCGTCGCTGGGTATTCCTGGATCGTCTGCGCATTATCACAAGTGCTCTCTCAGAAGCTAAAATTGAATTAAGTAGTCTATACCGAAGATGGACTCGTTTTGCATGTTGTTTGGTTTATGTTCATATATTTTAGGACACTAATTTTTGACGACATTTTTTCTGTGTGAACTTCAAGTTTAAACGCAGAATATAACTTAAAATGGTATAACATTATAAATTTGATATTTGTTATGCTTATGTTAATAAAGTTTATTAAAAGTTGATTATGACTGTTGTTGCTTACTCAAATATATATATATATATATATATATATATATATATATATATATATATATATATATATATATATATATATATATATATATATATAAAATAGTTCTATAATATATATATATATAATAGTTCTATAATAAAGAAATAGACGAAGATTGACCATTTATCCTTATCTTCGAAACTACTAAGCCTAGAATAAATATACAGTGTGGCGGAACTTAACGTCACGCTTTGCTTCCACAAACCAGAGCAAGGAAATGAAAATATAAATTCAAAGTATAAATTAAAAAATAACAATATTTTATTTCTTCGAGAGGGATCGAATCAGTTTACAAAGTTTTACGCGTTTACAATCAAAATTGTTTAATAATAATATTAAATAATTTTGATGAGATTCATAATACTTTAGTTATACGTTTAGTTTAGCATTATATTTTTAATATATGCTTTAGAACTTTTTGAGACTAAGAACCCATATATAACGCAGTATAAATATGAGTTTGGGTCAAGAGGATTCTTATGGTGGAATAAATGCAATAAAATTATCTCGGTTACCCTTCTGAAGCCTGCTGCTAATGGCTGTAATGGTGAAACTCAAGAGATAACCTATTTACATAATCTAATAAAACAAGTCACCAATAAAAAAGTCAACAGTCATTAATATAATAATGTGTTATAGAAACGTTTTAATTTGTTTTATTTCTTCGAATAGTTAGAAAGCAATTTTTTTATAGTAAATCAATTTTAGAGCCTGTAAAGTATGTACAATTTACAGAAGAGCAATAAAAGTGTCGTTTTTATAGCTTTGAAGATTTAATAAGGGACACTATCGACGTTTAAAGACATTAAATCTTTGAGTGTTTGCAGCATCAGAAACTAAAATAGTTTCTTGACCCTACTTACCCTTTACAAGACTTAGGAAACGCATTACAATAGATATAAAGAAATTTATAATCGTGCCTAAAATATGTTATAAAGATGAAAGTTCGTATTCGGTGGCGTCGCTTCTTAGATTATTCATCCTATTTCATACAATATTTCTTATTTCTGGCCACGATTCAACTTCTGCGAAAATTTTAAGCAACAAAAGATAATGTGGAGCTAGCACAGTTACGCGTCCTACATTATAACTAGAGAACGAGAGGAAACATTTTTATTTTCCTGTTCATTTTCAACGAGAATTCGATGCAAAAAAATGTTTATTTATCTTTTGTGTCGCCGAGGCCGTCGCGGCATAGAGGCGCATGGACGTAACTACACGGTTATGGATTCGATCCCCACTCGAGGGAAATTAATTCCCTTTTATTTCTTAATTTAAAATTCGGCAGAAAGTGGGAAACGGAGTGTCTTAATACTACGTTTCTTCTGCCTACTCTCTACGTAAATTTGACATTAAAGCCGCTAGTTCAAATGAGGTATCAAATGGAAAGGCTCTGGTTAAGCTAAGCTTGAATTTTAGAAAAAGTTCGATACCGCCAATTTTTGTACGGAACCTGCGGTGGGCGAGGCCGACTCGCGCTTGTCCGGTTCTTTTATTATAAATAGTATGTTTTGACAAAAACATACATTGATGATAATTTATATTTTATGCTACAACAACAAAGTAATGTAGCTGAAAGTAGGTATTGACTCGTTAACTTTCCCAATCAAAGAAGATTAATACCCGTAAAGATCATTATCTAAACTACGTGTTATGATTAGAATTTCCCTCCGTGGCAACAGTTTCCGTTTAGGCCTTGCTGTATTTTATGATTTAATTGCAGTTAGCAATGTTTTTGTAGTGTTTGTATCAGGATACAGGCTACTGCATAGCAGGCAAGCAAGTATCAAGGCACTCCGTCCGCCATTTTCCGCCCGAATCCAGGACTTGCATGTTGAGTTGTGAAATTAAACGTGTTGTGTTGCCAGACAGGGAAAATTAAATTCATTCTTTTCCTTCGACTTGGATTCGAATCCACAATAATCTCATTGACATTGTTCCACTGCACCACGATGGACGATATTTTTAAGAATAAAATAAATAAAATCAGCTTCACACTCTATACCGCACACAGCAGGGTAGGCAGAGGGAACCTAATGTTAAGACACTCCGTACCCCACTTTCTGCCGGGCAAATTATTGTTTTGGGTTCTATTACATCAGTAAAAGTCCCCAATAATATTTTTTTATATATCTTCTATGTACAGACACCGATCAGTAGCAATTGTATTATAAGTAAAGATTAGTAATTTAATTCATATGTTTTTGTGTGTAGGTAGTACTGCAGAGAAATATTTGAAATTGTTATTAAAGATTATTGTGGTCAATGAACTACCGACATTACTGCCGTCCAGTTAAGATCAGTCCATAAAAGCGTTTTCTTTCTATTCTATTTAATAAAAAGTTGTACAGTATTAATTATTGTCCGTAAACCGCCGTATCCTTTTAAGGATACAGGAAATATATAACAGGTTCTAATGCCTATTAAGGTACATCTCGTGGTAATGTACAGCTCGATAAGAGAAGAAAAGTAGTTACATACGATTAACAGTACTTTTGCAAATAAGGTACAAGATATGTGCATCTGAGGCCAGTCGTGGCACAGGGACACAAGCGTGTGACTGTAAACGCGACAGGTTGTCGGTACGATTTTGATTATTAATGAAATATTTAATATTTTCATTTCTTGGAGTGCGGCGTTGAGTTCCGTAACTTAACACGCAATGTCCAGAAGTGTGGAGCGGAGTGTCTTAACACAAGGTTACACTAAAGTGAAGCTAGACACTCGTGAAGCTAAAAAAATGTGTAAAAAAATATTCTAACATCTTAAGGTCTTAGGTTATTGTGTAAAACATAAGATTTGAAGAGGTCTTATTTGTTCTGTAAACTTATGACAGTGCAAGCCCGCATCACATTAAGCCGACAGTTTTATGAATGCCAATAAAATATTCTGAAACAAAGGAACGGGCTCTGAAATAGTAACCATAAAATAAAATTTGCGGTTCTCATTGACAATTTTACACGTCTATAAATAAACTACAATTTTTTTTTTGTAGTATTTGTTTATAAATCTGAAGTTAAATGTGAAAAACTGTAATTTATATTGTTACATATTAATATAACAAGAGTATTACAAGAGTTTTCGCGTACACAATTTTAAAATAATAAATTAGTACGATATTAAAATAAAAAAATAGGAAGGAAAAGTTATTTTTGGAAAACTGCAGAAATGCTAGCAAAATTAATAAGTTGCAACAAGCATATAAGAATTTCGATGGCTCAGTTGGTCAGAGCGTTTGGACGGTTTCCAAGAGCTGTGGGTTCCAATCTTTTGTAAAAAAAAATATTATTAATATTTTATAAAATAAATATATATCACATGAAAACGCAATGAATTATCATTATAATTATGAGCCAGGAAAGGCCGCGTCGAGTCGCTCCTTAATGTTTAAGATAAAACATTAGATAAATTTAAATTACATTTAAGAAAATAAACAAGTGTAATAAAGTAATCATTTAATTTGGCGAAACTTATTTAATCTGTGATGTTTTGTATAAAGTAAAATTAAATCTACGTTTAAGGAGAATATTATGCATTTGATTTCGATTATAATATGTCTACTTATTAGTTACTGTGCCGGAAACTATATAAAGAAAAAAAAATAATAAAAACAAATACATAAATAAGATTATTAAACCACAGAACGCTCAATATTTTATATCAATTATTATATTAAATCAATTACTAGATGCCAGTCGTGGCGCAAGAGCCCAAATGTGCGACAATAAGCGCAACAGGTTGTGGATTAGATACCCACAGAAATCCAGCGTTATGCGGGGAACTTAGTGTAACCCGACTAAAAAAAGAAACAAAAAATCTTTGAAAATTTCAAATAGGTAGTATCCGATGCTCGTTGTCGCTTAACTTGTAAATTTAAAGACACAATAATTGGGCGTGGCAGCTATAAGGCATTAACGTAATTAAGAGGCTTGCTTGCAGTTAAATCTTTCATCTTATTATTATTTGGTTTATTACTATAACATTGTTAAGAAATCAGGAGATCTAAATATAGGTATTTTGTTAAAATCTATATTTTAAACGATTTAGATAATGCTAATGAAAATGCATTGTAAAAAGAACACCTAAATTTACATAAACAATTAACAATTAACATTATTATAATTTAAAGGTATTTAGTATTCAACTGAACGTGGCCAGTCTAATGCTACTTTGATATGTAAAATTACTTTTGAGTAAAACGCCGCAAATTCCATCAAGATTATTTTATTAGACTTAAAGTTAAATATAATTGAGGCCAGTCGTGGCGCAACGGCTCGATGTGTAGTAAAACAGACTAGTTGTGGGTTCGATCCCCACTCGAGGAAATGCAATATCTACTTAAATTTATATTTCCATTTCTTCGCTCGGGTGTCGAAGTTAGGCGCGGCGTTGAGTTCTGTCATTCAACACGCAATGCCTCCAGAATTCGGCAGAAAGTGAGGAACGGAGTGTTTTAACACTAGGTTCCCTCTGCCTACCCTGCTGTGTGCGGGATACAGCGTGAAGCTGATAAAAAAGTTAATCTTGTACACCTATCTTATATTTTATTGTAAAAAACTTATATGCTACATTGCTTTCCTTGTGGCGCGGTATCGAGTGACATGCCCTCATTTCGCATTACAGTCACAACGATAACGAATTGTATTGAATCTCACGCACTTTAATGAAATAGGTTCTTTTACCTGTAACTATTAACTTTTGTTTATCTATTGTCTTTATGTATATAATAATAATAATAATTTAAGAATTTTCTATCATTGTTATTTTATTATTTATGACAAGTTTTTATTATTATTATAAATTCGTTTTTTTTTAATTATATGCCTAGTTTGTTACCCTCTGCTTATTATACACTAGCGACCAGTTCGCGGCTTCGCCCGTTTGAAATAAACGTTTATTTATTTAATAAAATGAGTGACTTCTATGTTCTCATATATGCCCTGTGGACTTACAGCGTTCTTCTTATTTTATAGCATTTTTATCTAACAAAATATTTTATATTGATATATTTGTTATTTAAGAATCACTAAATGTCATAGAAGCTTGCTGCATTTAAATTGGTTACGCTGTTCATTAGATTAGCGTGCACAAACGCACATAGAATAATTTTAAAAATCGTCGCTCGATTACATTGATAAATGGCATGTTTCTAACATATTTTCTATGAACAGATAGCGATCAATTACATCTAACTTTTGCCTAATTGTACTGGAATATCAAATTCATATAAAAAAATAAAACTAAAATAAAAGATTATATAATAATATAAATTTATTTAATGTCGAATTACAAAAGATTAAAAATGATTTACACTCTGTATTCGCTTAGGTACGTACATATTTAATAACGAACTTCAATTTAAATGTACTTTTTTGTTTGTAGTAATATTATATTTTAAATAAAGTATGTGCCCTTTACTTTCATAGAAGCTCTATACATACACTTTCCACCTGTTCTAACTGACTCAAAACGGCAGGTGGTCTTACTCAAATTAACTGCAAAAAAATTCTTAGGTGACTACAAATATATCATATACTTATTGGAAATTTCTTGTTTTTTAAACTATAAAATTGTTTCTATTTAAAAGTTTTTATTTGTTTTGTAGCAACTACTTAACGCTTTTAAACAAAAGTCGATTATTATACATTTATAAAATAAACTTTTACTTATAGATAGCCCACAAAGTTAAATACCATTATTAAAATTTTAAGCTAAATTTCGAGATAGTGATTGTATTGAGTGGCGGATCTCAACGCTACGGAGCAAAAAAAAAATCGAGTTGAATATTATTCCTTCAAGTGAAACTCGTAGTCACAGATTATTGTGATGATTGAAAAAGAAATTTAAAAAACAGTTATAAAAAAATATTTGTAAAAACAAAAACCCCGACTGCATCAAACTAAAAAGAAAATAAACAAGCCTAATAGATTATTAGGATTAACAGTCGGGACCTCTTTAAATTATGCGGGGTTCCTGGTAAAGATTTTATTGATTGAAGAATTACTTATAGGTCCCGTCTGTTAATCCTAATAATCTATTAGGCTTGTCTATTTTCTTTTTAGTTTGATGCAGTCGGGGTTTTTGTTTTTACAAATATTTTTTTATTTTTCATTTTTTTGTTAGAATTTATTATAGTAATGATAATTATGATATACCTTTTTGAAATCCTGAAATTAAGCTCTTGAATTTGATACCCATATTGTAGTATTCGAAACGATTTTTTTTCTTTTCACTAAGTCCAATGGCGTACCACAGCCGCCATGATTATTTTTTATTTACGTCACCTATCTAAGAACACTTGGGCGGCTAATAGAAATCTAACGATACCTTAAATATGTAAATCCGTTCAGCGGTTCTGGAGATACGAGGTAATAAAGAATATTACATACATACAAGATACGCGCGAAAAACAAAACCCTTCCTTAGCAGTCGGGAAAAAATAGAAAATCATACAGGAGTATCTAGAATGAAAGCTGTATGTACGTACATACCTATTACATAAATAAATGTAAGTATAAATTATTAAGTATTGTATACCAAAATGTATACAGAGAGTTCTGTGTTAAGACAAAATCTATTAGCAAGAGAAATGGTGACGTGAGAGCAGTTTCGAAATTTCGCACGTCCAAGTATATTTACCCATCAACTTCAACAGACCATCAAACTCAACTGCTTATTGTACAGTAAGCGGAGTTTTTACGCGCTTACCTATACCGTTATTACAATTTTTTTTAAAGTGCTGAATTTTAAGTTACTCTACTAACTGTCAATAGAAAAAATATTTCTAATCTACTTTCTAAAAGTCATTAAAATTTAATTTAAGTTTTTTTTTAATATTTATTTATGAAACATTAAATGAGTCCGTGCTAAAAGATAGTTTCACGTTGAGTTTGAATGTTTCACTTGCTTCGTAGTAAATAGTGCAGGAAACGTAACAGGGCCAGCGCACTGCCTTAGTGCTATTCAGTGTTTAAACATGGTTCAAACGCGTTCTCTTTGAAGTGCCGATGGCCGTGGTTGTTTAGCGTTGGCTCAAACAATGGGTCTTCGTGTTCAACACCTTCGCTTTTCAACATCTTCCGCGGTTAGTCTGGCATGTTTAGTATGTGTTAATAGGTGAATTTACTGGTAACTTATATTTTTTTACATTGCTTAATATATTATGTTAATGTGGAACAATTTAAGAACGTCTGTCCATTCACTTTTCTATTTGTAAACTTATTGATGTATTTTTAGCAACAATTAACAGTTTTACTGTTCGTAGTTTTAAATTAAAGATTATTAAGAATCTTAAATTATACAAAAGCTTTAACTTTTAAAGGAGTCGTTATATTGTCTACTATATTTATATTTTTTTTATAACATATAATAAAATAGTAAAGGAAGTTTAACAGTTTCATTCCAAATTGCGAATTGTTAAAGAGGAATCAAGGTTATTAATCCATCCGTCGTTGTATTGTTACGGTCTGATACCAACTAATTCGATCGAATTTTATTCCGTTTTGTGTTTTAGTTATTTGAAAACACGGAAAGTTACGACATTTCCGTTGGTTTGATCGTGAAAAGTAAAAGATTTCATATTTTTTTTATTTTATCTAGGTATATGTGAACAAAAGATAAATAATTACTCTACAAATTTTATGATATTGAAAAAAATATATATTATACACGTTGAAAGACTTATACATATTAGAATTTACATGACACCTTACATTACAGTAATTTAAAGCACTCATTCAAAATCACTAGGTCTCTGCTAACAAATTAACTAGAGAAAGTTAAGGTTATAGAAAACTTTATTTACTCAAAAAGAACAATGTTCGCTTATATTGAGCTTAAATACTAATATATAACTACTTGAAGTTATTTTAAATTAACAAATTTCCAGTGGTCGTGTTTAGCAAGTTGTTAGGTATTAATTACTTTAATAAATAAATAGATATTAATTCAGCAAGGAGTATACATATAATTTGAGATTTTTCTTAAATTCTTTTACTGTTGTACACGTTTTTATACAATTTGGCAAGTTATTAAATAGTTGAACACCCTCATACATAATATTTTTAATTCCGTAGCAGGTAGTTCTTGGCTTTCTTGTTTGAATTTTGTTTTTATATCTCATTGTATGTTTATAAGTTTGAATTTTAAATTTTAGGCTCGAATGTAGATTACCGCACATAATTTTCTTTATTAAGTTACATGTTGCATACGTATATAATTGTTTTATATTAAATATCTTGGTTTCTTTATAAAGAACTAATGTATTTGTAAAGAAATCGTAATGAAAAAGTACAGAAAGAAATCTTATAATTTCCATCTATTTGAACAAATTTATCTAAATTCTAAATGAACGTTTATAACTAAGTGAGAATTCTACAACTAATAGTACAAGTGCGAATGAATGAATAAATATTTTTCAGCGGCACGAAGTGTGACTGTAAAACCGACTGGTTGTGGGTTCGATCCCCACTCGAGGAAATGAAATATTTACTTAAATTTATATTTCTATTTCTTCGCTCTGGTGTCGAGGTTAAGCGCAGCGTTGAGTTCTGCCACTCATCACGCAATGCCTCCAGAATTCGGCAGAAAGTGGGGAACAGAGTGTCATAACACTAGGTTCCCTCTGCCTACCCTGCTGTGTGCGGGATACAGCGTGAAGCTGATTTTAATTTTAATTACAGAAATTTAAAGCACTCACTTGAAAACCACTAGGTGTTTGCTAACAAATTAACTAGAGAAAGTGCAGAAAGAAATCTTATAATTTCCATCTATTTGAACGAATCGAAATCGAAATGAAACGTTCATTTCGATTTTTCATTCGATACAATTAAGTGAAATATCTATAACTACTAGTACAAGTGCGAATTAATTAATTAATAATTTTTATAAAACGCATTGTAAAATCTTAAAAATATATAGAATTAAAAATTTTATACAACATCAATGGCGTTTAGATCAATAAATAAAATACAATAAATAATTAACTAATAGGTACTTATTTATCACTTAACGGGCCAAAACGTATATATTCACTAGGTAGCCAGTTAAGCTGCAAAATAGATAGGTCCGACAAACGGTAGCTCACATTCTTACGGTCGATAGTTCCAAGTATGGCGTTAAATAAATCAGTACGCAAAGGTTCAGAAGTCGTTTCACCAAATCGGGATGGAGGAATGGGGAGCGATTTATTTCTTTGAAAGATATCTTATAGCTCTCGTTGGCGTGTACGCAATAAAGGATACGGAACATGATTATTATAAATGATTATTGCATATTATGTGTTTTACTATGGGGAATTTGTGTGAAAATAATAACTATTTATTTGTAGTTAGAGGCCGGTCGTGGCGCAGCGGCACGAGGTGTGACTGCAAAACCGACTGGTTGTGGGTTCGATCCCCACTCGAGGATATGAAATATTTACTTAAATTTATATTTCCATTTCTTCGCTTTGGTGTCGAGGTTAAGCGCGGCGTTGAGTTCTGCCACTCAACACGCAATGCCTCCAGAAATCGGCAGAAAGTGCGGAACGGAGTGTCTTAACACTAGGTTTCCTCTGCCTACCCTGCTGTGTGCGGGATACAGCGTGAAGCTAATTTAATTTTTTTTTTAATTTATTTGTATTTGAACTGTTGTTATGTGATGTTTTTTTAACATAAAAATATCTAAAATAAAGTAAATCAGCTTCACGCTGTATCCCGCACACAGCAGGGTATGCAACCTAGTGTTAAGACACTCCGTTCCCCACTTTCTGCAGGATTCTGGAGTCATTGCGTGTTGAGTGAGTGGCAGAACTCAACGCCGCGCTTAACCTCGACACCAGAGCGAAGCAATGGAAATATAAATTTAAGTAAATATAAAAATATAAAAACTTTTAATAACTAAAGTAAATAATTTATATCGTATTATTTTTTATTTTAAACTAACGAATAGTATGTATCTAAAATGTTCAGATGATATATTGTGTTGTATCTTGAGTGAACAAAATGTATAACACACTATTCTAAATAAGTACATATATTTCAAGTTGTTAAGACTTCTCTTATGTTTAACCTTGCTTGATATTCTAAAAACAGAAACTCAAGGTGGAAATATAACTTTTGTAATTAAGATGTTTAAGTATCCTCTTAACTAAGATTACAAAGAAGTGACTTTTAACTTCAACTTTATACAGGATACTAAAACTTAGCTATGGTTCATAAAAATTTTACATAGTTGATGTAAGTAGCTCATAGTAAACTCGTCAGGATTTTTATTATCATTAAAAACTGTATTTTTATAGCTAGGTAGCGAACAGAGTTTCTTACAAGTAAAAAATTATAAAGTAGAGCTGAAATTTATTACTATTCTATTATTCGATAGAGTCGATCTCTTCCACCAAGGACTCCCTTTTTAATTTCATAATTGTAGGTCAATGGGAACGTGATTTATAAAAGCTGACAAACATAAGTGGCGTATACACTCATTCGGTGCTCTGAGAAACCATAGACCTAGTTATTTGATACTAATTTCACCTTAATACTTCCATGTGATCTTAAGATAAATAGTCTAAACAGATGGATAGACAAACAGACATGCTGACATGCAGATAGACGGATAATTAATATAAGGAACCGTGTTTCTATTTTAGGTATGGATCCTTAAAATTACAAGATGGGGCATATACTATATGAAAGTTTTTTAAACATTTTTAAAGTGTTATTCCACACTTAGGAAAGAAAAATACTTATTTAGAAAACGTATAAAAATTTGAACGCAGCGGCGGGACTCGAACCCGCGCCTACTGGAAACCGACCAGGCGCTCTGACGACTAAGCCATGCGTTCTCGCCAAGCTGCGTCGAAATTTTTATACGCTTGTTGCAACTTATTTATGTTGTTAGTATTTTTTTGATATTAAAATGAAACAAAGTTGTTTTAAGAATAATTTTTGGAAGGAAAAGAAAAAGATTTACTCCATGCAACATTTTATAAAACAAAAATATGTTATTTGGCCTTATAAGTCAAAGCGAATATGAAATAGACAGCTAATATGTATTTTAATATAAACATTTCCCAGTTGAAATACACTTTAAGCCTGAAGAGGTCTCTCCTACGACACTTGTATGTAGAAACTACCTTGGCTTTTTGGAGTATATTTGAATGCAAAAAATAAAAACACGTTTATGTATACATATTTTGTAATATAAGGCACTTATTTAATCTAAGCTGATTCTTTAAACCTTGTTACCTCAATAACGTAACATAAAATAGAACGAGGACCAATACACTAGGGAATGACTTTCAAATCATAGAATTGTCAAGATTTCCGATGCACCCTTGAGAATTGTTTGCTTCGTGCCAAGTCACGAATAAGGTGGCAGTAATTCAAGTTATAAAACGGTACCTACTATTGATATATAATAAAATACCTATTTTATATCACGATAAAATATAGAAATACATAGTAGCTTACCATTTATTTATATTTTTAATTCTTATTAAAATGAAATTCAAAAGTATTTTAATTACATTACGGTAATTCTATAATTAATTTTAATATTATTTCCATATCAAATATTATCATAGACCACAATTTTATTCTAGTTCTGGTTGATGTATAAGTAACACATTACTATATGCAAGTATGTCTACTAAAATCGTACATTTTATTATACACTTACATAATTATAGCCAATTATACAAGAAATGAATAATATTATATCATCATGTATGTATATTATAATTTATAATGTCTAATTTAAATCTCATTCTATTCATATGAACTTAAAATCATGCAAGATTTATGCCCCCTTCCTGCACCTTTAGTAACTTATAAACAATTGAAGTAAAATACAAATAAAATTAGTTTATGGCTTCATAGAAGATTGTTTTCTCGGCAAACCGACTTAATTGAGGCGGAGCGGTCGATGACTTATAGTCCACGACTAGCTTAAGGCTCCAGTACTCGAATGTGTGGTCTATGATTATAACATTCTGTTAAACAAATTACTACCACTTCAAAAGCATCAGGTATCTCCATGAAATATTATATTTAATGAAATTTAAAAATGTATGATTACTTTCAATAGTTTTGGTGGAAAACGTTAAGCTAATTGATCGCACGATTAGAGCAGTTAAACGAGTTACATTTAATTGCTTCAAAAGTTTATTCGACCTAGAAAGAACTGAGAGGTCTCTCGACCCGAGCTGGTGTAATTAAGGCACAGCACCGATGAAACGAGAGGCAGGTGACGACAGGTTAAGAGTTTTGCATTTGAGGTGTGATGTACATATATTCCTATGAATTTAATGAGCATAAAGTAAAATCAAATCAAATCAGCTTCACGCTGTATCCCGGACACAGCAGGGTAGGCAGAGGGAACCTAGTGTTAAGACACTCCGTTTCCCACTTTCTGCCGAATTCTGGAGGCATTGTGTGTTGAGTGGCAGAACTCAACGCCGCGCTTTGCCTCGACACCAGAGCGAAGAAATGGAAATATAAATTTAAGTAAATGTTTCATCTCCTCGAGTGGGGATCGAACCCACAACCAGTCGATTTTACAGTCACACTTCGTGCCGCTGCGCCATGGCTGGCCTCAAGCATAAAGTAATGAAGCAGAAATAGCTAAATGGTCTAGGAATAATATCGATAACTATCTGGACTTGCAAAACAAATGCCGTTGAAATTTTAAATAGACTGTATAATTTTTTTTGATATTAAAATTAATTTTCAATTATTAGGATTCACCTTTAATAAATACTATTATAGATTAAACTTATGATCAAGAATAAATCATATACCATTTCAGATCAAACAATAATAAGAAACAAACCAACAAATATTATGTTTTTTTCACATATTGACGTGAGGTGTGAGTTCAAGAGGAGCTTTTACGGTCAAAATCTTAGCAACCTGGTCGTATGTAGTTCTTGGGCCTGTTCCTTATCGCGACAAAAAAGCTTTTGCCTGTCAAGAGCTGTCGATAAGAAAACGCCATTGTTCGCGCTTGGACGTGTGCACAAAGGCAAAGCACAAGGCAGTGTGGCAGTATTCTCTCTACGCCTTCTTTAATGGAAGAATTCAATGCAAACGTAATGCAATGACTATTAACAAAGCCCACAGTTTTACTATGAGTGATTTTATTTCCAACCCTTTCTACGCCTCTCAGCACGACGCGCATTATTTTTTTTTCTTTTCTTTTCTTTTTTTTCCCAACAATTTAATTCAAACTGCATTTTAATTCAAAATGCACTTTAATATCGATGATTAATTTTTTTGGTAATTAATAGTTTGTTTTTTACTGGAAGTAGTTAGTTAGTTTTTTATAGTGCAATAACGCGTAGATTTTTTTTGTTATTACATCATGGTTTAGGCCTAAAGTAATTTCTGGTTATCCTGGTCGTCCTGGAAATAAGGACTGAGGTTTACACTATATTTGATTTATACTTAGATAGTTATAAGTAAAGCAAAAACGTTTTAATATTACTTTTTATAATAATAATAATAAGTTTTTTTATAAATAAAATAATTATTACATTATCGTCGCGCAGTGGGACAACTATGACTGTAAGCGCGATGGTTGCTGGTTCGATACCTAGTCACTCTGCAAGCAATATCTCGAATACAGGCGAAAAGTGAAGAACGGAGTGTCAACATTACATTCTTTTGCCTACTATGCTACGTGAAAAATAGCGTGACTAATATTTAAACGTGAAAAATATTTAAAATATACTATATAAACTTCTATCTTTTACTAATGGTGCAGTGTCTACTATTTTAATAAGAACATAATAATACCATGATTTTCCAGGAGTGTTCAATAAAAAAAACATGTCAAAACAAACATAACAATTCTTTATTGAAACTACACTTTCAATTATGGCGAAAAACGGAGTTCAATTTAAAGAAAACTTTGAAATAAACAGTATTTTACGACACCAAAAAGGCCAAATATAATTTGACCTATATAATATACATAAGGAAATGAGCACGAAAAATAATAACATGGGATATTGAGTAATCTCTTATTGAAGACAGTGAAAGCGGTCAAAAGTCAAGGAGATAATTGTTAGAGCAGGAAATTAAAAGCATTACGCAACTGGGACAATCTACCGCGTACTCAACTTAAACAATTGAGGACAGTTCCCTTGCTTTATAAATAGACAGAGGCCTCTCTTTAGAAACCAGGTAAATTATATATTTCTGGCTTTTATTCTACTATAAGATTTATTACACATTTATTCATAAAATCGTTTTGAATTTAATATTCAAAATTGAATTCTATACGAGAGGCCAGTCGTGGCGCAGCGGCACGAAGTGTGACTGTAAAACCAACTGGTTGTGGGTTCGATCCCCACTCGAGGAGATGAAATATTTTCTTAAATGTATATTTCCATTTCTTCGCTCTGGTGTCGAGGTTAAGCGCGGCGATGAGTTCTGCCACTCAACACGCAATGCCTCCAGAATTCGGCAGAAAGTAGGGAACGGAGTGTTTTAACACTAGGTTCCCTCTGCCAACCCTGCTGTGTGCGGGATACAGCGGGAAGCTGAATTCTATACGAGTATACGGATGTTTTGTTGTTGTATTTAAGTAAAAAAAAAACAATATATAAGTCTGGTTTGGGTTCCCAAGACATTTTAATTGTTTCTTAATCGCGGAAGTTCTCCGATCTAAGATAGCAAAGGTGAGACTGTAACATTTAGCGTGCAGGAAGAACCTCTCGTTGCATAACGTTGTAATTTAAAGTTAGTAGGTAGTATATTGCAATACAGGAAATAAATTATTCTTAATTTTATAGAATTAACAAGTGTGTAGCCATAGTAGGTATATGTTTTTGTATAAAAAATATTAATAAAAATTAATGTTTTTATTGATTTATTAGTAATTAGTAGTAACTAATACCAACATCTTGTTCGTAAACAATAAAACACAAAAATAAGCAAGTTTGATATACAAGAATTTCTAAAACTAAACTTTGCAAATATAATTCTTTTACTTTGGTTTCAACGAAGATTTTGAAATAAAATAAATTTAACTAAAAATGAAAGCACGTATTAGACAAGCACTGATCACATCTCTTCGAAATAATTTAAACATTAAAAAATATAAAATATGTTAAAAGATACTAGATATTTAGGATAAAAGAGACTACTTATGAGAACCAGTATAAGAATATTTCTATACGCAATGAGCGCCGTACTTAATTTGTATCTTCTTGTTTTCCCGTCTGGAAGTCTGTGACACGTGAACGTGAGTCATGCTCGTAGGCGTATCAAGAAACTACGCCTGCGCATATTCAGTTTCAAATAATTATTTCCACGTTGTACTTATTAACTATGTTATTAACTTGTCATTATTTAAAATGTTATAATTAATGCGGCGTTGAGTTCTGCCACTCAACATGCAATGCCTTCAGAATTCGGCAGAAAGTGGGGAACGGAGTGTCTTAACAGTAGGATCCCTCTGCCTACTCTGTTGTGTGCTGGGATACAGCGTGAAGCTGATTTATTTATTTATTTTATTTTATAACATACATAACAGTTAAAGCCATAAAAATAAAAGTTAAAATTGCTCAAGTGATTACAATTAATAATTTTTGCTCAATTATTGGTACCACCTGGAGCAGGTAACATGGTATTCTGTGTAACATAATTCAAATTTTTTCACGCTGTATCCCGCACATAGCAGGGTAGGCAGAGGTAACCTGGAAACCTAGTGTTAAGACACTCCGTTGAGACATTTCCGTTCGTCACTTCCTGTCGAACTCTAGAGGTATTGCATATTGAGTGGATTAAATTCAACGCCTTGCTTTGTCTTGTTACTAAAGCGAAAAAATGAAATGATTAAATATTTCATTTTTGCGATTCGCAATCGAGCTCACGATCTGTAATGGACATACAGTCGCACGTCTGTGCCACTGCGCCACTACTGGCCTCAATTATTATTAATTATTCGTGTAAATTTACTTATAGGCGTAACTTTTTTCAAATACACGCACATTCAAAAGCAGACAGGCATTTAAAATCTTACAAAGCCTTACAGATTATATAATGATAGTGTAATATAACAGTAGGTCCATGACTGATCAAATGAGTGGCGTGACTAAAGTCATAGTGGCTTAAAACAAGGCCACTCCAGCAACATTTGGCGTAGTTATAGCAAGGTCAATCTACTAAAGCGGTGCGTCTACAAGGAAACCTGATTTGGCTCCGCCTTGAATTAGCTCTCATTTCCCACTGGCATATTTAATAATAATTTGCATTAAGCAGCAGATTATCCATTTACGTTTTCAATTAATTATAAGAAGAACTAATATAAAATATTTTATTTATTAATATTAAAAACTTTGCGAGGTTGACAAAAATTTTACTGTTTATTTCAGCTTCACCTGCATCCTTTTTACAGCAAGGTAGACAGAGGGAACCCAATGTTGGGATACTCCGTTTCTTACTTTCTGTTGAATTTTTAAGGCATTGAATGTTGCGTGGCGGAACACAACGCCGCGCTGGCCTTTTAAGAATGAAAAAATATTAAAAAATAACAACCACAACCGTCGCATTTACGGTCACACGCTTGTACCACTGCGTCACGAGGCCACGACCGCCTCAGTTTAAATAATTATGTATAATTATTACGGCAAAAGCATTACTTAAATGTCAATATTAAAATCAGAATTTCACTTATTTTTTTTTCTTAATATTATTAAAAACAGCCTGCATCAGGATTGTCAGGATGGCAAAAAAAAAAGATTATGCATTTAAATCATAATTATCAGAGGCCAGTCGTGGCGCAGGAGCACAAAGAGTGCCTGTAAATCGACTGGTTGAGGGTTCGATCCCCACTCGAGGAGATGAAATATTTATTTACATCTATATTTTCATTTCTTCGCTCTGGTGTCGAGGGGAAAGCGCGGCGTTGAGTTCCGCCACTCAACACACAATGCTTCCAGAAATTAGTGGAAAGTGGGGAACGGAGTGTCTTAAAACTTGGTTCCCTCTGCCTACCCTGCTGTGTGCGGGATACAGCGTAAAGCTGAGAAAAAAAATCATAATTATTTCATTATCACAATATATGGTCTTCTTACATATAAATATATCTGCTGATCTAGTCACACTAATATATTCAAGATGAATGTAGGTTAAATTGAGTGAAACTATTTTTAGTTCATAGATTATATTAGCATTATTTGATTATCAATATCATTTTCGTATTTTAGCGTTAAATATTTACAAGAAAATATCGTATTGACAAAGATAATTGAATACAATGACCTAAATATCTTTATTAACGTGACTATAGGTTACTATATCTTCGAAAAATGTATTCAATTAATAAAGGTATGACAAATGGGGAACGCAGGTCTTAACACTAGATTCCCTCTGTCTACCCTGCTGTGTGCGGGATACAGCGTGAAGCTGATAATAATAATAATTAAAAGGTATGATAAATTAAGTAAATTAATTGCGTTATTATTTCACTCAATATCAATATATCCTTATATGTATATTTTAAATTGTTTTAATATGATAAATAGCATATAGAACTGTGTTACAGCACTGTTTGTGACGGTTTTATGAACAAGGAAACGGCAGTAAGTCATGGATCCATAAATTTCAGCTTTGTTCCGTTCGATGCTAGGTACGCACAACAAAGGATGAAGGAGCTATGTATTCCAGACCCTAGAAATACAAGAGAGAATGTCATTTTGATGTATTATTTGGTAAATAGTCCGAATAACTTGGTAACGATTAATAAGCTTATTTCACTAATTGTATACAGTATCTACGATTATTGTAAGGGAAGCTAAAGCAACAAATTACATTATTACCGTTTATCCCACCGAGAGGGAAACTACAAACTTAACTCTGTGAAAACACAAAAATTGTAAGACTTGTGTTATGATTATGACGCTATTTGAGTAAAAAATTATATAAAAATGTGAAAATTATAATATACGAAAATATGTATTATGTCATGTTAATTTAATTTAGTATATTTCTTCTTCTTTTACATACATCATAAGTATGTACAGCATAATACCTGTGATTTAGAGGTAACCGTTTCTTTCAATAAGGTTCTATGTTTTATATGTTTAAGTTTTGAACCTGAACGTTATTTGGAAACCTAATTCGGAAACTGTCGTGTGCAGCGGCACAAACGTGTGAATGTAAACGCGATTGTTGTGGATACGATTCGCACTCGGGGGAATGAAATATTTAATATTTTTATTTCCTCCCTCTGATAACGAGGCAAAGCGTTGAGTTGAGTTACGCCACGCAACATGTAATGACCTCAACTTCCAGAATTCGGCGGAAGGAATGAAAGTGTCTTAATGGGAACGGAGTGTCTTAACATTAGCTTCCCAGGACCAATACAGCATGAAGCTATTAAAAAAATGTGCAAGATTTATCCAGCGTTTCAATTAGTACGAGAAATATACTTTTATGCATAATTTGGTTTAAGTATGCAGGATTTAACGTTTACATCGGAATGTACACAGAATAATATTAAGATTATCATTATCTCTCGTAAAAGGCAAATTGTCGTGAAATTTGCTTTGATAAACTCATTTAATTGTCGTTTGAATATTTTGGCTATCGCAGTATTTATCAACGCGTTTATGTATATTTTTTATTTGCCATATATAAAACAGAAGTGGAATGTCAGATGGTAAGCGCGATTGTTGCGGGTTCGACCCCTATGTAAGGGAATTAATTATTGTCATTACTGCGCTCAGGTGTATAGAGCGCGACAAAGCGCGGCGTTGAGTTCCGATACTTAAATGTCTCGGATTTGTGGAGGAAGTACTGTCTTCAGTGAACTTGGCGCCTTTAGTGAACTTTCGATAAACAGGGTGTAATACAACAGGATAAGCAGAAAATACCTCTATATTCTCTCTCTCTATATTCTCATTACAACTTAATATGTTTTCACATAAATACAAAAAAATCTAAACGCCACAATCAAAGAACAAAACAGCTACTTTTGTGGTGTATATATTTGAAAAATTCGAATGCTTTTTAGACTACAATATATAAAGACGACGCAGTAGTAAAGGTCAAGGAGATCACGCCGAGCTCGCACATGAAATATTTTGAAAATGTCAAAATGAAATAGTCTCCTTCTAGCAACCAACCCAGATATACAAAAACCTCAGAATTTATAATAATATTATTTAAAAAGATTTCTAAAATCAAGATGCGCTCTGTTGCTGTGTCGTACATAAATTTTAAATAAATAAAAAAACACATTCTATGGTGACGTTTGTGATTATTTTCCTTAGTAACAAATTTATAGATAAAAAAAATATCAAGTAAATTATAACAATTGATATCTTGGTGCTTGGACTGCTATGAAGGTGGTTATTCACTTGCCGCTTCTATGCATACAAACGGACAAACGGACGCTTCCTCCATGCCCTTTCTGTATTGCCGCCACTCGTGACTGATATCGATGTAGCCCCGAGATAAGCAACTTATATTGTTTAATGTTAAATACTTATTCTTTGATCGTACCTATATATAATTTGTGTCGAGAATATCTATAAGTTTGTAGTTTTTATTGATTGTAAGATAAAAGCTAATCTTATCACAAAGTAAAATGAATAAATATTTATAATAATGGTTTTCGCATAATATAATTTGAATTTATCGGAGTTTTTCTTAATTTCTTTGAATTAATATTCAACAAAATGCCTTATTTAAATGTTTTGTAACGTTTATCTCAATTTCATAAAGATATCGATCGAAATTAATATTACAGTAATATGTAAATGTTATATTTTCAAGGAACTCTTAATTAGTAATATTTTTTAAACAAATGCAAGTATAGTAGAGAACAAGAGTGTAAAATAATTTACTTAAGGAGCTTTTAACTTCCGACAGCTAAGACGCGGCGGAGAGCAATTTGTTTCGCAATGGGGTCGCTGTGCCCATCGGCATAAATGAAGGGTCAGGAGATAGACCTTAATTAAAGTGAGCAAATTCGTTATCATGTCGAACTTACTATATAAAGAAGCGACCATTTAAGAATTTATCTAATTTATAGCAAAAAAAAATGTTAAATCCAACTTTTACAGTTTTTTATAATTTAAATAGCAAATTGAATTCTAGTAAGACGAGTGAGTACACAGTAAAATGACTTATTATTATTAATTATTTTGTAACAGTTTTATATGTCTATCTGTATTTATTAAATAATACGTCTGGATTTTTACATAACTAATTCACTGAATATTGGTGTAATATTTACGAACGTAGGTACTTATCTGCACTTTTTATTAACAATCGGCTATACTTACCTGAAACAGAAAAAGGAGTGTTTTATTATTCGATATTTTCTCTTATAAATAATGTAAAAATTAAGATTAAACATATACACCTACTATATATTATATATTGATATAAATTATATTTTAAATTTGTATCAAGAAATCAAGAACTACAGCGGTGTCAGCGCCCGCGTATCCGAGCATGAAAACGTTAACCGTTCCTAATAGGAATGCAATGATAAGTGAATAGAGCCTAATTAAAATCATGGGGGAAGATAAGCGCGATCAGTCACGACTCTAGGGCTCTCGAATGATTGACTCACAGATGTTTATTCACATGTTGTGGGCAGATGTTGCCAATTTTCAATCTTGTAAACTGATACAACTGGACAGATTTTATATTTAGAAAGTATTATTTTAGTCGATCGATTTAATTTTTTTTAAAGGTTTCTTGTTGTCTTCTGTATTCTCGCTAAAATTTATATCTTAATACATAATTTCGCTAAAAAAAACTAAAAGTTTTACATAATATAGTAAAGTTTTAGTTTTTCTTTTGAAAATGAAAATGTCTAATATAAATATATTTAAGACATTTTTAAAATACTCAAAACCTAACAACACACCTTCAATATAAGTACATACGAGTATATTTGTACGAGTATATTTCAAACTGTTTGTAACGAAGTCGATGACCACTAATGTGTCGTTTCGGTCCAGTGATTAAATTGCATAAAAAGGTAATATGTTTATTACGATGACTGAGTAACATACATTCATTATAATTTTCAACGGAGGGGGTCTGCTCTATAAAATAATCATTAAATCTTGACAGGTCTTTTGTATGGCTAGAGGCGGCACGTGTTCAAAGCAAAACACGTTATTTAAAGAACTCGGTTTAATTGCCATCAAAGGGAGCAAATCATCAACAGCTTTTAGCACTTTACTTTTATATGGTCATTAATGACAGAAAAAGTCACTAGTTTACCACAATTCCTGTTTTATAAATATAAAAGTAATGCTGCTTTTGAACAAGCCAATAATTTAATTAATAATTCAAATAAATCTAAGTAATAATCTAAAAAATCAAAAGAAACTACAGCCCTATTACTATCTGCATAGATATTTAATATCGAATTTGATTATGTAAACATCGACATATAGGATAGCAAACATACATATAATGACCACCCAAGTAGAACAACAGCGCGATATCATTAAAATGTCCTAAACCTAAATAAAAATACTTTAATTAATTAAACCGCTTACATTATAAAGTTTATCTATCTTTTATCTTTTAAAGCTCTTAATTGTTGTTTCTAATGGCTTTCAAAAATTGAATTTACCTATATGAAAAGCTTGTGTTGTATATTCCGGACACGTGCCCGTCCAGCTGTTGCGGTAAAAAACGACTAAACGACACAGACGGCACTGAGGCGTCTGATACGTCTATTATTTATTATTCATGCACATATTCTATCACTTACTATTATTTGCTTTCTATAGAGACTGCGAACATCGGTTGTTCGAACATGACCCTCGCATTGGATGGTATTTTATGGTATCCAAATATTAAATGAATAATAATATGAAATATAAGCTTTAAGGCTTATATTATAAGCTTATCACCTTTTTTTTTTAATAATAACAATAAGTATGAATTCAATTTATATATGTATTTTTTATTACAGTAATTTATTCGTATTATAAATTTACGTATTTTCGATTTCGAGGCAGGCGGCCATCTTTCCAGGTGGAAATTAGAGAAAGTGACCTTTCGCTACGCGGAGACGGGAAACGGAAATCATTTTAATATAAGCGTTCCACCGAATGAAAAGGGAACCTAGTTACGTTAAAGTAAGTGTCAATTTCTATAATTAATATTTAAATACAATAATTTGACTTATAACGGTTTCATCAAGAATCAGGTCAAGATAATATTATAATATTTTAATGAAATTGATAAGTAGAATCAATTGGCTCGCAGCATGTGTGTATATACTAGGCTAATAGTAATTTCGATGTTTTTCGTCACTGTCATAAATAAGTGTTATCTGTGAGCCGACTAAGAGATAATTGTACGAATTGTTAACCATGTGTGCGTTCTGCATGAATGAAACTCAATTGATATTGCAACATCTGGCTGTTATGATTAAATAAAATGCTTTTGTAAAGTATTTTTTGGGCGTCTCCGCCATAATACTTTATTAGAATAAACAACATAAAAGCTAGTAGGTCACGTAATGTCTGTTTAATTATTTAATATATTTCTATCCAATAAAAAACTTTTTAGGGGCCAGTCATGTCGCAGCGGCACGGGGTGTGACTGTAAAACCGACTGGTTGTGGGTTCGATCCCCACTCGAGGAGGTGAAATATTTACTTAAATTTATATTTCCATTTCTTCGCTCTGGTGTCGAGGTCAAGCGCGGCGTTGAGTTCTGACACTCAACACGCAATGCCTCCAGAATTCGGCAGAAAGTGGGGAACGGAGTGTCTTAACACTAGGTTGGTAGGTTGTTTTTATTTTAAACTTTTTAACCGACTTTCAAAATAAGGAGGTTTACAATTCGTCTTCGAATCTTTTTTGTATTTAAATTAATGAATTAGTGTTTATGTAACCTCATAACATAAAATTATATTAACTATATGTATTGTATGTAATAGTAGTTTATTTTTTGGAACAAATTTTGAAAATACAAGGAAGTAAATCGTTTTCATTTAAATTGTACGTGAATTTTCCAACATTTTTATTTGAGAATCACTTCTACCAAAAAATAGTCCAATTTGATTGTACGAGGAATCCCTCTCATCTTAAATGTGTATATATTCATTTTCTACTCGTTTCCCTTTAATATTTTCTTATAAGCAATAAAATGGCCCACTTTAACAATTTAGGATTTAAGTAACAATTTATTACTATTTAGGTATTTATTGTATTGTACGCCGACGAAATCAAGGTAAAAGCTACTAGAAATTGCAAACATTGAGGCTAGTCGTGGCGCAGAGGCACAAAGTGTGACTGTAAGCGTGATAGGTCGTGAGTTCGATTCCCACTCGACGAAACGAAATATTTAATATTTTCATTTCTTCGCTCTGGTGTCGAGGCAAAACAGCGGCGTTAAGTTCCGCCGTTCAACACGCAATGCCTCCAAAAATGGAAACTGGAGAACAGTGTCTTATCACTAGGTTACCTCTGCCTACCTTGCTATACGGGATACAGCGTGAAGCGTGATAAAAATTAAAAATACCATTAAATTTAAATAGAGCATTTTCACTTTAACTCAAGTAATGAGAGAAATAAACGACCTGTCCGAAATGGACGGAAGTACGGAAGAGCCGTAAGGTATTATATAGTAAATTATACTGTTTATTCTAGTATTCGCGAGGTTAATGACCGTGCTAAGATAGTTACACACACGGCGGTCGGCTTGTTGCACTGGTTGAAATTTGACGCTGGCTACGTTATTTATTAAGCAAACCACAAAGATTTAATCTACTTATATCTAGGTCTATTTTCTATATATGAGAATAATTTTTAAACTAATTGTTTCGGTTCATATTAATATTTCTTAATTATTGGGGAATATCAGTGTGTTTTTATTTTTAGATATAAAATTTTAATTACTTTTGAAATGTGGCATTGTTAGTCGTTAATCAGTTAAAGCAGCAGTTTGAACGATTTAGGTTTTATTTAGCATTATAACATAAAATTAAAAAAAATATATGTTTCTAGGGGTTATTCTCAATTTGAAATCAAATAAAATAAATACTTATTACATTTTGTTGTAACTAACTAATTTATTTATTTAATGAGTAGAGAAATAAAAAAATAATGCAAGGATAATTTAATTATAATTGATTTAAAATGATATAAGATATGAGAAATACCAATGGGCTCATTAGTAACTTCACTGTAAGCGCAATGATTGTGGGTTCGTTCACCAAATTTAAAAATTAATAATTTTTCATTTCGTTGCTTTACAAAAATAAAACGCGGCATTGATTTCCGCCACTCATCACGCAGTGTTTCAAATTGGAAATTAGCTGTAAAAAGAAATGAAATAATCAAAATCTGGTAAGTGATAAATGTCTGTAGAGATATAATGACGTGACGTAACCATCTACCTGACAAAGATAATTGAGAAAGAAGCGTAAGTTCGAGGATTGCTGAGTTCAACAATAAAGGAAACTGAAAACGATTTAAAAGAATATGTTTATAAGGCAACGTAGACTTATTTTTTTTGTCACGTTGTATCCTGTGTATATCAGGGTAGACAGAGGGAAACTAGTGTTAAGACACTACCGCCCTCCATTTTCCGCCGATTTCAGAAGCCGGTGCGTGATCTTTATTGGCGGTACAAAACGCCGCGCTTTGCCTCCACAACAGAGCGAAGAAATGAAAACATCAAAATATTTCATACTTAATTTCCTCGAGTAGGAATCGAACCCACATCGAACCTATCGCGTTTACAGTCACACCATTGTGCCACGATTGGCTTCAAAAAGTATGTTATTGACGATAGCTTATTTCGTGTTCATGTTCAGGACACATCATTAACAAGTGCGGACGTATTTGTTATTATGTTTATATTTACAGGTTACAACGTAAAATAGAATAATGAAGGGCACAAAGTGTGTTTTCCATCACTTTACACCTAGCACGCGTAATGTCATGTATCTGCTCTCCAAAAACTATATTTAAATTGTAAAAGTAAACTTGTGTTTTTCGGTGGAATTGTTCAAATATATATAAAAAATCAGCTACACGCTGTATCCCGCGCACAGCAGGGTAGACAGAGGGAACCTAGTCTTAAGACACTCCGTTCCACACTTTCCGCTAAGTTCTGGAGGCATTGCGTTTTGAGTGGCGAAACTCAACGCCGCGCTTTGCCTCGACACCAGAGCGAATAAATGCAAATATAAATGTAAATAAATATTTCATTTCCCCAAAGGGAGATCGAACCCACAACCAGTCGGTTTTACACTCACACTTTGTGCCCCTGCGCCACGACTAGCCTCAAAAAATAAAATAAAAATATACTATTCGGATTACCTGTGATATTTATTGCAAAATATTTTACGTAATAAATAAATTTTGATTACTATAAATAAGTTTCAGACAACAGCGCTTGGCCTTAATATTAATGGTGTATTCTTCCGGAGAAAGAACTCTTCATCAATTATAACACCAGTGAAATATGTTACGAAGCAATTTAAATACTTTCAAACAACGAAGCTGTTCACCCACTCCTCTAACTGTAACTTTGTCAATGTTGCGCAATTTGAAGGTATGTAAGTAACAGGTTTTATTCCCATCTGAATGAAACGCATACGATTTAAAAAAAATGCTTGTTACATTCATAGTTCGTGTTTTTTGTGTGTGGTATATTAATGTTTATATAGTCATGGTATTTTATCTATGGTGTTTACAGCTGCAAGGAATTGTATATTATGAGAATATATAACAAAAATATGATTCGTATTAAGTTAAATAATAAATATGTTTTTTTTTTATGGAAAAGACAAGGCAAACGAGCGTTCGGGTCACCTGATGGTAAGTGATTACCGCCGCCCACGACCCCGCGCAACACCAGAGGAGCTACAGGTGCGTTGCCGGCCGCCAAGGTGGGTTGGGCGTCGGAGCCCGGCATTACCTGATGCGAAACGCAGTGGTATAAAGCCACTACTCGACGCCGGTTTTAAATGCCGGGGGTGGTGATGATCCGGTCGAGTCTGCCCATGAGTGTTGCCATTGCTGGCGACGCGACTCTACCACACGTACTTTAGTCGCCTCTTACGACACCACCAGTACCAGGATGATCCTATTTTAGGCCGGGATCACACGGCTCAAAATAAATCATGTTATGTATAAAGTAACAAAAGTTTAATATTTAATTAATTCGTATATTTGAAAACTTACATTTAAAAAAGTTATTACTAGTAGCGCGCAGGCATAATAATTTTTAAAATACACATTCAAAAAAAAACTTTTCAAATAATTTAAACATTCAATCTATCTTTGTAGAATCAACTAGATTATTAAATAACTAAGTGATTATTTAAATTTCAGACTCTACAATGGTATAAACCTAGTTTTGAATATACGCTTCATTAAGGACGTGACTGTTGTAAAGAAGTGGCCTCATCAGTAAAAACATAAGCCCCATTAGCGTTATGGTCTTGTCAAGTAGTATAAAATATTATGTTGTTGTTAAACAACAATGAAAGAGAAAAGGCGTTGTTATAAAATAATATAAATGGAATTCCGTTTAGTTGAATAGTGTTGATATGTTGATTTAGTAATATAATATAGTTTTAAAACGATAACTGGTTATGTAATAAATATTTCAAGTAATAATAAAGATGAAGAGGTTATCGGCATCAAATTTCTTCTAAATCTTCCTAAAGAAGCATTATGTGACAGATTGTAACTTGAGATCTCCCCTTAACAAGCAAATATTTGTGAAGGTGGCAAATGTTGGTTTATGCAGGATCTATATTCGACATAACCAATTACCGTACAATCTCTTTCGTGTGTTCTCCATACAACGTGACATTGGCGAAGTGATTAGTGCTCAACTGGCACGCTCGAAGCGCCATAAATGAAGAACTGAACTGAACTGAACTGACATAACCAATAACAAAAATTCAAACACACAGTATCCAACTCTTTTGTAACTATTACTTGTCATTCCTTATATTATATTCCAAAAAAAAAATCAGTAAAGAGCAAAGAAAGAAAAGAGAAATACTTTTTTTTAGAAAAGCATCATATTGTAAAAAATATTTCTGTTTAACTGTGTATATAAGGAAATTTATCAAGACGTAATTATTATCTAATCATTTGTGTACCGTAGCGCGATACTCTCCTGATAAGATATACTCTTCACCTATATTTTTTAAAGTACTTTTATAAATATACAAACATTTTAGAACGTGCCAATGAAGATTAAACATTACAACCACTCGTGTATAAAATTAAAAATATAACGTTACAAAATATAGGGAAGGTCGAGTTTTAAATGATTCACGCACACAGTAAGGTAGGCAGGGGAAGCTTAGTGACACTCAGACTCAGACACTCAGTTACGCATTTTCCGCCGAATTCTGGAGGATCTTTTCTTGAGTGGCAGAACTCAACTCAAGAAAATGTAAATATTTCATTTCATCGAGTGGGAATCGAACCCACATCGTATCGCGTCTACTGTAACACTTTATACCTCTGCGCCACGACTGGCCCAAAGTGATGATGAATGATTCTTATTCTATATATTTATTTAAAGATTGTATTATATTCCATGTTCAAACTCGACGTGTTCTTTTATATTCCATTCAATTCTTCAATTGAATTCCTTTCAATATCTTGATCGGTCCTTACCGACCACTTGATTGACTGTACGTTATTTTTGCTTTTACGAGCATGGGCGGTGCGGTTAAACCTTGACATAAACATATATCTTCGAGTATTATTGATTACAGTAATATGAAGTAGAGATAGAGTTAATTTAATATCAATAACATAATTATAATATAGTGATGGTGATTTAATTTTTGTTTAGTAATCTTCTAAATGTTCTTTTTATCGGATTCACGTTTTATCCCGTACGCAACAGGGTAGGCAAAGGGAACCTGGAAGCATAGCGTGTTGAGTGGTGGAATTCAACGCTAGACTGCCTCGACACAAGAGCGATGAAATGAAAAATAATAAATATTTCATTTCATCATGTTTATTTCATTTCATCATAAATGTTTCATGAAAAATAATAAATATTTCATTTCATCGAATGAGAATCAAACCCACAACCTGTCGCGTCTACAGTCATATTTTATACCCCTGCGCCACCACTGGCCTCGTTTGATAATCTTCTAAACGTTACTTCACCTAATGGTTGAATTATGAAGTGCAGCGTAACGAAGTCCAAGTCCAGGTGTCAAGTGACGGTCCCTACAAAGCATAACATGGAACGTCGACTGAATGTTTGCTTTCACTGCTTGTGTGAATGCTCGAAACAGTACACCCACGTCTGTGGTCGGGATAAACACGCGGTGAAATAGGTCGATTGCATACGACGTACAATAAAAACAAGTACGTATAATGTGGAGCTTAACGTTTTTTTTATATTTATTTTTATTTATCCACGCCTGAGATATGATTTGATTTATGACGTTAGATAAAGAAATACAACGTAGGTAACCTCTGGGATGCTAAATGTATTTCTTGTATTAAGATGTATAGTTTTATGAGAAATAACCTGTAACACATATGTAAGTTTTTTTTTATCAGCTTTACGCTTTATCCCGCACACTGCAGGGTAGGCAGAGGGAACCTAATGTTAAGACACACCGTTCCCCACTTTCCACCTAGTTCTGGAAGCATTGCGTGTTGAGTGGCAGAACTCAACGCCGCACTTGCCTCGACACCAGAGCGAAGAAATGAAAATACAAATGTAAGTAAATATTTTATCTCCTCGAGTGGGGATCGAACCCACAACCAGTCGATTTTACAGTCACACTCTGTGCTCCTGCGCCACGACTGGCTTATATGTAAGTTCGTTTTCTATTTTTTTATATATATTCATAATTGTAAGCCCTTGTGTAATCAGATAGGGGATCGAAAAACTCGTATTTTTATTTAGTAATAACAAAGCGTAAGCAATTTTCTTCATATCAACAAGCTAATGTGCATATTATAGAGCACCCTACTTGCTCTACATCGTTTATATTGTCGAAAACCGCCCTGCCCACTCTCATCCTCCCACTGTGCATTGTACGTGATCAAACCTTATTTCCATCACAATACTCGGCTTGGCCTAGCGCCATGCCTTCAATATTTACCAAAAGTACTTTTCGAAGCTTTACGAACTCCTCTTGAAAGAATATTGCATCGAGTTATTTGGCTAAAATTCGTACCAATTTTATAAGTAGTTACGTCCATAACGCTATTTTAATACGTTTTCGAAGTAATAGTATTGATCGATAAAAGTTGAATAATTATACTTAAAAAATCGGTTAAGTGTGAGACGGAGTCGCCCACCGAGGCTTTCGTACCGACCAATTTTAAAATTGTAGGTCAACGAAAAGTACCACTTATAAGAGTTGACAAACAAACTTAAGTTTGCGGCCGTATGCAGTCATTTTATAAGCAATGAACTACAATTATAAGTTTAGTATTTTTTTTTTTCTGAGAAATCTATAAATTTTAACTTTTTGGATTTTTTCATTTATTTGCATTATAAGTACCTAACAAAACCTATTGTGGAGGTTTTGATTACGCGGTGAATTTTATATGAAATGCAGCAGAAAAGGAAATTGATGCGCATAAGCTCAAATCAATTAATTGCGTTGACTTAGAAATTTGTTTTTTTTCTGAGCTTTAAGACACCACAGACCTGATTATATGACATAATTTTCATTTTGATATATCCACCCGATCTCGAGATAAATAAATGGTCTTGACAGATGGACAACAAAGTGATCCTATAAGGGTTCCATTTTTACCTAAAAATATAATTTGATTAACATGGAAATCATCAAACAAGATAAATAAAATTGTAAGTTGTTTTAAAAAGTATTCCAGGCCATTAAAAGTGACAGATTGTAATAAGAGCACACATTAAGTCATATAAACAACTATCTAAAAGATAATGATGTAATGTATTAAACATTTTGTTTAATATTAATTTAATCGCTTAATACTAACTTAATTTACATGTAGGTACTTGAAAACATAAATCAACAACGAAAAAACAGAAATCTTCTCAGTTTTTTTGTTAATTGCAATTGTAAAAAATATCTAAACTCAATTTTTTTTAACGTCTTTTTAGCTTTTCGTCTTTTATTTTTATTGCTTACACGAGCGGACAGTTACGGACCATTTGTAATTATAGCTTGCAAGTTACTATGCACAGGAAGATAAGAAAAATAACTAATATAAGAAGATTGATATTTGGGGGTCAATACACTCACCGGAAATCCTTGAATGTAATCCATCAAAGTTCTCTTTTGAGTCTCATTTCGTTTTACAGCGCAGAGCACTAAATTGAGTTTATGAAACGAAGTCTAATGACTAAGGTTTTTTTATAATAAAATGTTATGAAACGTATAACTAACATATTCAAGTTACATAACTGACTAGTTGCGAGGTTGTAATATATTACAGTCATCAGTAGTTAAGGATAAAAATAATAGCGGTCTTTAGTTCGCTAGTAATAGGTATCTGAGAAGTTGTACATTATTTTAATAAATTAAATACGCTTATTCAAATAAATCTCCATCAAAAATAGTTTAATTTTTATTTATTAGTAGGTAATGTGTCATTCTTCACTTCTACAACAAACAATTTCTTCTCTCCTCTCAACCTCTCTGTCTTTCTCTACCCTACGCAAAAATAAATTAGCTTCAAGCTGTACCCCGCACACAACAGGGTAGGCAGAGAGAATCTAGTGTTAAGACACTCCATTACCCATTTTCCGCCGAATTTCGGAGGCATTGCATTGCGTATTGAGTGGCGGAACTAAACGCCGCGCTTTACCTTGACATCAGAGCGAAAAAATGAAAATATCATTTAAATAAATAATAAACCAATAATAAAAGTAGTAATATAATGGTAAATACACAATATTGATCATAATAAATGTCGTAATATACGACACCAATCGCTATCTGTTATCGCCAGTTATTCGACTTGTGATAGACAGACGGCTGCATTCGCGTGCATGTCGCACGTTTTAATTACACCAATCAATCTGCATTTTATGATAATTGAGGAATATCGAGTATTTCTTGAATAGTTACGGAGTTTATGAAGGTGGTTTTAAACGGAACCGACGCCAAAAAAAATACATTTTTGAAAATTTCTGGTATTCTCATACAAGAAGTAATGACAGTTCTCTTTATAGAAAAAATATCAAGTGACAGTGTACTTAATTGATCTTTAGTGTAAAGAGGTATTGTCCGCGTGACAGTTTTCAGGGTTCCGTACTTTTGACGAAAATAGGAACCCATATAAGGTAACTTTGTTGTCCGTGCATCTGTCTGTCTGTCAAGAGCCTTTATCTCAGGAACGCTTGGAGATATCGAGTTGAAAATCTAGCCATTTACTCAGATCTATGGTAAAAAATACGTATTTCAACACTATAAAAATTACAATAAAAAAAATCGAGACGTCGTGGCGTAGTGGCACAGGCGTGTGGCTCTAACGCGATGGTTGTGGGTTCGATTACCAGTCGGGGACATGGAAATTTTTTATTAATGTTTTTTCTTTCTACGCTCTGGTACATACGGCGATGATGTACCCTCTGCCGACTCTGCTAGGCGCATACATCGTAAAGATGCCAAAACTAATAAAAAAGACAATTCGAAAGCCCAAATAAGGTATCGCAAAAACTATAGAGCACGCGTGTCTGGACGCGCGTCGCTCTCAGTTCAGTGGGCAGTGGCATAGCGCAGGTGGCGAGCTAACGGTCGTTCCTCACAATGAAGCCGGTTGCGGCGTTGCGGCTAGGGGACAGGGACATTTGCGACGTCTTAACGGTCTTATGGCATCTTATATTACGCTGGGGAAACAAGCTTAAATAGGTAGTGTACAGCTGGGCAAACATAACCCTTTTATGTGAACTTAAGCAAGAATATATTTTTAAAAATGTATTTTTTATTAATATATTATGTATCAAAATTAAATCAGCTTCACGCTGTATCCCGCACACTACAGGGCAGGCAGCGGGAACCTAGTGTTAAGACACTCCGTTCCTCAATATCTGCCGAATTCTGGAGGCATTGCGTGTTGAGTGGCAGAACTCAACGCCGCGCTTAACCTCGACACCAGAGCGAAGAAATGGAAATATAAATTTAGGTAAATATTTCATCTCCTCGAGTAGAGATCGAATCCGTAACCAGTCGGTTTTACAGTCACACCTCGTGCCGCTGCGCCACGACTGGATCAAAATTAAGATATTTTTGTTCTATTCACGTATATATTAATTTAGTATGTCTAAGAATTAATTCCTATAAAATTTACAAGCAGCTATATTTCAACAAATCTTATCACACACAACGAAATAGTTCTCGGAAACGTCTTTGTTCTATGATCGTGATATTTATTTTTAAAATGCTTTATAAATGAAGTGGACTTATAATATTAGTTAGCGACTCGCTCACGGCTTCGCCCGTTTGAATTTAGTAAACTGTTATTCTGTAGTAATTTTGTCGAATAAAATAATTTATATTGATTTTTTTTTATTATGAAGTGAATTAAATAAAACAAACGCAAAATATTAAGAGAGATTTTTAAAAAAAGCGTCGTTTTGGGATCTATTACATTGATAAATGCTCTCAGTGAAAGATTTTCTCTTATATCTACCATGTACAGATTAGTCACTCACCTAATAAAAACCTAGCAAGATCAACTTAATGTAGAAAACTTTATAAGACGTATAATACAAAAAAAATCTTAACTGTTTTAGATACAACAGTCCTCGGGGCTAATTCTGCTATAATATACCACGAATTAGAAATCTTTTTAACCGCAGTGCAGCGCAGTGGCTCAACTGACATTTTTGACGTCTCTATCAGTGTATTTAAAAGATAATGGTTCCAGTTTCCAATTGCAAACTAATCAAATCATTTAATTTTTTCTTTGTAAGTAGTAAATGTTGTGCTAGTGTTTTTTTTTCAGCTTTACGCTGTATCCCGCACATGGTGGGGATACAGCGTGCAGAGGGAAACTAGGGACCTAGTGTTAAGATACTTCCGTTCCCCACTTTGCGCCGAGTTCTAGAGACATTGCATGTTGAGTGGTGGAACTCAACGCCGATCTTTACCAAACTGATGGATAACGTAGATAAATAAATACAACAAAATCTTAAAGCGTTTGTTCACTTACTATAGATTTTCTTATACAATTTGGGAATGAAATGCTGAAATGACTATTTACCTATTAGGATTTAATGAGATTTAAAGTATAAACATATCTAGTTATCTTTTTAGTCGTTTGCCACCTACTATAGTAAAGAGATTCGTTATAATAATAAAATAAAATTAAAGTGGCCTACGATCACGTCTATCTTTTGAACATAGCTCTATCAGTAGAACGTATAAAAATAAGTTAAAGTTAATATGTGTAAGTAAGTTGTTTATTTAATAGTAGTTAAATTTTTAATAGTCTGTGCATATTCATTTTAGCGGAGATTGTTTTCTTGTTTCGTACTTTTTAGATCCTGTTTTTGTAGTCGGGTTTTAGTTTTTAAACTTTCTTTTTATACTTGATTTAACATAAATAGATAATGTGATGCGATTTTATCAGTAGACATTATAAACGAGCGAAATTAAAAAAATAATAATATAATACATTTAAAACTATATTCACATGACTACCATTATAGTGCGATAGTATCAAATCACGAAAAGTCATGACTAGCAAATTATATTTTTAAATATTTCCGACTATACACGTGACAAGATATAACGAATGTAAAATTCGTATTTCATAATTATTAAAAGTATTTTGTAAAGAGATTTTTAGTTACTTATTTAGAAAACGTATAAAAATTTGACGTAGCTTGATGAGAACGTATGGCTTAGTGGTCAGAGCGCCTGGTCGGATTCCAGGAGGCGCGGGTTCGAGTCCGTCTTCAAATTTTTACGACAACGTTAAAATTTTTATACGTTTTCTAAATAAGTATTTTTCTTTCCTATATGTGGAATAACACTAAAAATGTTAAAAAAAAAATAGTTTTTCGTTTTTAATAATATCTAAGTAAGCCAAAATATACCTACTCATATTTATTGAAAAAGAAACACCTTTGTACCGCACCCCGCCAAAAATGAAGTCTAAAGAAAAGAGTCAATAATAGTTGTTTTCTTATGTATGACATAAAACGATCATGCGATTTTGACACGAAATCGACAGTAGGGTGGCTCACCCTTCTGTTCGGGACTCGTTTTACGGCTTTTAATAATTTGGTGTGCGTTGCACTGATTGTTGTGAAGCAGCTGCTCCTAATATATAAAGTAACGGCAATAAATCTATTATATTTTTTACTCTATACGCGTTAAATATCTTTTATATACGTAAGGTTTGTCCTGAAATTAAATTAAGTTTAAGTAGTAAGGCGAAATTCCCAAGAGATAAATCTTTTTATTTAGGTTATGTAACTGATATCCCAAACACCTTTTAAAATATTATTTAATATTTTATGCCTTGGCTCGTGATGTGTCTAGTGGTTAGAACTCTTTATAGTTGTGATCGTGAAGAACCCAAAATCTTTTAGAGATTCAGAGGAAACAGTGTTAAGAATTTCATATTATGCCATTAGAAGGTATCGCTTTAATAAGATATTTGCCATCAGAAGTTGTTCTTGTGTCAGTTATTTAGATAACTGTAGACTCGACAATATAACATTGTCATAACTCGAAGCTCGTCCGAAGATAAGCCAAGAGCGCGTCCTATCTTCCCCTCCACTATAACTGCGAACTAGTTATAATAAGAGGAAGAAAGAGTACGGGCCCCTCCCCGCCCTACACCGTGAGTTCCGACCAGACCGTGGCTTTACAGTCTTCGTTGAACCCTCCGGGACGTTTGTGTGTGATCTTTCCGAAGGTACTTGTTACGCTTGTTTATATTAAGATTGTATTAGAATAGTGATTCGTGATGTTAATTGATTTGTGAGATCAATATAAGTCGTTGGAACGAACGCACTACCGCAAGGCGGCCGATATGCTAAATAAACGCACGGCACACACCCCACAGTCGTGTCTCGAACCGTAGGCGGACACTACTACATACACCAGAGTTCCAGGACATAAAATAGCACCACACACCCGTATGAAGGCGGACACTACTACATACACCGGAGCTGGGACATAAAATAGCACCACACACCTACTACTCGTATACCAAGTCATAGACGTGGTATATAATATATCAATGACCAACGCCATACAAGCATAGCTTACGTATCGCGAGCGTACTGCGAGACGGCATCAGCCACGACATAGTTAATGTCGCATTAACAGTTCGCATAAGCCCATCACGTCAGCCTTCGCGACGTCAAGCAACATTCAATATTATAATATGGATCAAAGATCCACAATATGTGTCGCTCCTACACATATATTGCCTTTATAAGAAATTCGATCCTAAAAGATCGTGCCATCATAGGCTTCGAATTATCACTTTATATTTATTATACATTTGGTACGAGTCTTTATGTGCATCATATTTATTTGTACCGTAGTACTTAATAGTTCGACTCGACCGCTGCCTTCCGAGCATCACCACCACCTATATATACGGAACGACGGTCGCGACACTCGGGACGAGAATACACGAACGCGTCTCGATTAATATGATATTTAAAATATATAGTTTTTATTATTCATATTTAACTATGTTATTTATGTATATTGCCATGCATATTTTATTTTATTTATTTTTAACTTATACCATAGGTATATACTGTTACACCATGCATATTTTATTTTATTTATTTATTTATTTTTTACCTATACTCAAGGTATATACTGTTACAGTTACAATAAATAAATCAGCTTCACGCTGTATCCCGCACACAGCAGGGTAGGTAGAGGGAACCTAGTGTTAAGACACTCCGTTCCCCACATTCTGCCGAATTCTGGAGGCATTGCATGTTGAGTGGCAGAACTCAACGCCGCGTACAATAGTAAATAAGAATATTTTTTTGTATAGATGGTTTTTATATTAATTTAAAAAACATAATCAAACATATTTTTTTCATAAATAATATAACGTAAGTCTATCTTATCTGGGCATAAACAAACATACGATTAAAAGCCATGTAATGAAAATATATGAAAATTCTTCTTTCATGATAAGTTCAACGCAAATAATATAATAAATGGCCAAAGCGGCGCTGTAGTTAAAATCGTCTGCCAAAACCAGAAACGGTGACTTGCAAGTGACAGGGTTCGTTCACCGCAGTAGTCGGACAACTACCACGAATAAATCATGTTAACTTCCCTGAACTGGGAAACACTGACGTAGCTTAATTGGCTAAGACAAAATAACTTTTTACATGTGAAAAACATGTATGCAGTTCTTGTAAATATTGCAATTTTAACACATTACTGGATTATTCCCTTGAAGGCTCGAAGAATGTGTCTTGTAATTTGGTTTCAAATTAGAATTGAATATCATATTTTTTTTAATTTACGTTGTGGTTTTTTTAATTGAAAGAAAGTTAAATGCACGATTAGTTGATCGAGTCGTAGTTATTTGTTTAGTGCTTAATAAATACTGATAAAAATGTGATAAGTATATCTAAGATACTATTTATATCGAATTAAAACATTTAGAACACTATAACGCTAAGTAACATGGCTAAAATAGAAATGACTTTTATAAATTATCAATACAATCCATATATTATGTATAAACATAAACATTAAACACTCGCATTTCGCTATTTATGAGCGCCATTACAACGACGTGCATCGACTCTTATCTAAAACATACATTTGCAATCAGAATTTTTACCTATATATTGTAACAGACCACCGAATGATTCACATTCGCTGTAACCTATCATTATCGTATAAAAATTAGAGTTAAAAATAATGTGAAACGGTCATGCAAGCAATATTATCATGTTGACTAGTCATGCAATATTTTTTTTATATTTTATTAAATCAGCTTCACGCTGTATCCCGCACACAGCAGGGTAGACAGACGAATCTTAGTGTTAAGACACTGCGCTCTCCACTTTCCGCCGAATTCTAAAGGCGTTACGTGTTGAGTGGCAGAATTCAACGCCGTGCTTTACCTCCGACACCGGAGCGAAGAAATGAAAATATATATTTAAAAAAATATTTCATTTCTTCGAGTGGGGATTGAATCCACATTCAGTCGCGTTTAAAGTTACATACTTGTGCCACTGTGCCTCTTTTTATTGTATTTAAACAACGGTTTTATTCTATTTAAAATTATCATATATATTTTTAGTATAATTAAGATTTATCAATATGTTAAACATAAGGACATCTGCTTCTCAATAGTGCGACAAACAGCTGTCAATATATTTAATTAACGCAATTAAGAAGCAAGTAATTAATTACTTTAATATAAATTAATTAATTATGTACATATAAACATATATCTATCCATATTATATTTGTATCGTTTTTACTTTTAACCCTGAGATATTAAGGCAGTCGTGGCGCAGCGGCACAAGGGTGTAATCGACGGTTGTGGGTTCGATCGGCGCTCGGGTGAATGACTTGTTATGTATTAATATTTTCATTTTTTAATATCAAAGTAAAAGTCTGGCGTTGAGTTCCGCCATCCAAAACATCGGCGGAAAATAGGTAATGGAGTGTCTTAACACTATGCTTTTTCCTGCCTACCCTGCAATATGCGGGATAAAACGTGAAAGTCAAGATATCATATAATTTATTGAGCATATAAATAAATCATCACAGACTTCCACTACATATATTCACGTATTACGTACGTACATTACTTTGTTTTTGTATGACAGGATACAGGCGTACTATAAAGCACGAGTGTAAGAATAATATCCTGTTCATCTTTTTCAATCAGATTCCCATGTCTAATGGCGTCATCATGTCGAGGAGAGGAGGAGTAAGATTTAGCTTTATAAATTTTATTTTATAGTAAAGAATTTTATAGTATAGAACATTTTTTTTTTAGTATAGTCAAATGGACGTTTAATTTATAAGTATAAAATAATAATTATTGTGATTAAAATTTAAATATTATTAAATTGTGTATATATTGACAAATATTTTAAGGCTAACTATAAAAAAAAGTATAGGTCATACATTTGAATATTTGCTCGTGATCTATCTTAAATTCCTTAGTAACATAATATCATGTCTTGAGAAACGTGATATATAAAGGATATAGACTTACGTAAGGTAATTTATTATGATCGTTACCTGTAGCTACTTCTCGTGTTTCAAAATATCAATTTCGCTTACTTATTTGCTATGATTATTTTTGCCGCTTCCAAGCCATATTCCAAGCTATATAATTTCTTGCAATATATAAATTTTTAAATTTTTTACACATACACAAAATTATATGTTTTTTTAGCTTAACGTTGTATCCCGCAGATAGCAGGGTAGGCAGAGGGAATCTGGGCACCTAATATTGAGACACTCCGTTCCCGTTAAGCACTTCGCGTCCCCCACATCCGCCTTTCCGCCGGATTCTGCAAGGCATCGTGTATTCAGTGGCGGAACTCAACGCCGCGCTATCTACTTTTTCAGAGCGAGAAAAAGAAAATATTAAATATTTTATTTACCCTGTCGCGTTTACATTCGCACGCTTGTGCACCGCCTTGGCTTGCGCCACGACTGGCCTCAAGCTTATAAAGCTAAAGAGTTGTTTTGTTTGTTGAACGGACGGTTAATTCCTGGAACTACTGGTTTGAATATGTCGTTTTTTAATATTGAATAATCCGTTTTTTGAGATGGGCTATAGCTTAAAATTGTTCACTTTCGTAAAATATGTCATCTAAATATGAATCGTAAAATATATCATCTATCATACAAAACTCTTAGATGTTTCTATTTGACCACAATGCGAAGCCGTTGGTAAAAGCTAGTATTAATAAAAAACTTCGTATTACATATTATATTAAATTAACATATTGTAACATACATTTTTTTGTAATAAAAAAGGCAATTATTATGTAATAAAAAATATTATTACTCTGTCTACTTAGACAAAAAGAAAATATATTTATTTTTTGTAAGCGGAAACTTCTGTTATAAACATTATTTACTAAATACTGGGTACATACCTGTAAAAGCTATATTATGTTTGTACGTTAATTCTATATGACAATGGCAAAACTCTGAACAATCGGTTATGTAATCTTTGACAGTCACACGCTGCGCGTGCACCGTTGCGCGGTCCATTGTACCTAAAAATTTAAATAATGGAGCTTTCCTGCTTTTGTTAAAAAAGAAAATTTGGCGAGGGCCAATGAACCATATTAAATGTATCGTGATTTTATTCTTTAATACGTAAGCGATCGTGTTTTATATCCGAAACTACTTATAATATTTTAAATTAATATAATATCCTGGAAATCTCATGATAAATACAACAAAAATTGATGGAAGAAGACAATCCATGATAATAAATTAAGTAGCACCCTATTACTATACTTCCTTCCTTTCCTAACGTCAAAGTGTGGTGGTAAGTTTAACAAAAGACAGGACTTCCGATCAGCTGCCGCGCACCCCAATTTTTTGTACGGCTTCATCTACAAGTTAGTCATGTTGCCGGTAAGGTACGACATTTTTGTAACTTTTTTAATTTAATTAATTATTTAAAATATATATTTTTAATAACTGTACGTAAGTACTTCATACCTAAAACATGTTATTTTATCATAATTCTGTAATAAGCAGATAAAATGCGCGTACTTATTTTAGGCCCGTATTTGTAAATCACTCTCAAGTATGAGATCGATCTTAAAATGCCGTTCATTCATATATATAAAATTTACGAATGAAAACGGCATCTCAAGATCGATTCATCAGAGTTGAGAGCGGTTAATAAATACTCGCCTAAGTAAAATTTTGATTAACCTGCGCCATATGGTAAAAACAGAGGGGTAGGTACGTTAAATTTATTAGTAGCGAATCGCCAAATTATTACATTATAAGCTGCATTGCACACTTAAGGGGATTCTTTACGCTTTGGTGAACTTTTCATTACTAGGATATTGATTATTATTATATTACGTTTAAAAATACATTAAATATTAAAATATTCTCAGTTGCGATCAAACCCATAACATAACAACAAAAATATCGACTGATTTTCTCATGGATAATATTGTTACAAATGGACCACAAGGGAAACACCAGTTTTGAAATAAAAAAGCATCATCAAAATCGGTTCACCCAGTCCTAATGTCTGAAGTAACCAAAATAAAAAAATAAAAAACACTTACGGAAGTAGTTTAAAAATCAGATCACATCATCGAAATATTAAGCATAGATATTAAAAGACATGTTATAAGCTTTGTTAAGATTACAACAACAACATGCACTTCCGAAGCATCAATTTCTTAAGAAAGCCATAAACTGGATTCCACGTTTATTTGATAGATTCGACTTTCATGACTTTTAAGATTTAGTTTGGTGCGTTGAAACATACCAGCGACCAGTCGACCGGTGTCGTTCGCTAGTATATAATTAGCGTGGGTTTTTAAAGGTCATTGTCACAGCCTCGTTGCATAGACGGATTGGAATTAAGTCGGTCTATTGTTCTCTCTTCTTCAATATTTCAATTTTAATATACTATTTCTTATTCAACAAATGATAATATAGTTAATTGCTATAAAGTCGTGGCTCAGCGCCACGAAGTGTGACTGTAAAACCGACTGGTTGTGGGTTCCATCCCCACTTGATGGGATGAAATATATACTTAAATTTATATTTCCATTTTTTCGCTCTGGTGTCGAGGCTAAGCGCATCGTTGAGTTCTGCCACTTAACACGTAATGCCTCCAGAATTCGGCAAAAAGTGGGGAACGGAGTGTCTTAACACTAGGTTCCCTCTGCCTACCCTGCTGTGTGCGGGATATAGCGTGAAGCCATAAATTTTAAGACGAAATTGGCTAAAATGTGGAATGTTAAACGAATCCGATTTTTTATTTAAATTACAAGTTATAATAACTTTTTTAATGCTACACAAACCAACAAACAACAAACCGTTTTAAGCCGTTTTTGTTATTCTTATAAGAATTCTTTTATAATAAAGTTATTAAATATATTACTACCATTTCAAAATTGAAGAATTTCACATGGGCATTGTATCTCATCGAATATGTAATGCAAAAATTTCGAGGTTATAGTACAAAAGCTACCATTAGTGACGACTACCTGGCCAACATCATTCTTAGAATTTCTCAAACAAAAAGTCCTCTTTTCTTTTAGTGGTTCCCACAATGACGGATGAGAGGGGTGGTGTACATCTCAAGTGTAGTTTTTATCTCCACTTGTATTTCTTGAGCTGATAATAGAACTCTAAAATAGAGACCCCTTCATGAACCAAAGTGTACCAAAGAAAGATTATACGCATTGGTTAAAAATAAACGAACCCTAAGTGTAATTGCGTGGCGTGTGAAAAAGTAACTAACGTTATTTTGAAATTTCAATAATATTAAATAAATCAGCTTTACGCTGTATCCCGCACACAGCTGGGTAGGCAGAGGGAACCTAGTGTTAATACTCCGTTTCCCACTTTCTGCGGAATTCTGGAGGCTTTGCGTGTTGAGTGGCAGAACTCAACGTCGCGCTTAACCTCGACACCAGAGCGAAGAAATGGAAATATAAATTTAAGTAAATACTTCATTCTACCCCGAGTGGGGATCGAACCCACAACCAGTCGGTTTTACAGTCACACTTTGTGCCCCTGCGCCACGACTGGCCTCAAAACAAAAATGTAAATTTAAATAAATATTTTATTTCCTCGAGTGAGGATTGAACTCACAATCAGTCGCGTTTACAGTCTACCTTCAGTCCCCCTGAGCCACGACTGGCCTATTCAATATTATTAGCTAGTCAGTAACCCCAATATGTATAAAAAATATTTTCAACTCAATTTATAAAAGAGACCTCCATTCCACAATATCATTGCCACACCGCGTATTGTAATCCACTCTAAAGGTATTGCTTTCGCAACTTGGGTATAAACACATTAGGTAAGTATAGAGCCGCTAGATTTAAGCTGGGGTTCAGATTACATGACGGAGACTTGCTTAATACGGAGCGACTTCAGTTATTCTATAGCTTGCAAAATAACACCGTTACGAGGAAAGGCACTATTGGGTATGTAAGGTGACACCAAAGACTGCGGCACTAAGTGATCAATCATTCATTGGGTTTTGATTACAATCGTTGTAAAATCAATATAACATTTGGATTTTATACCGGGAAGTGATCGATGCTACCTTATTATGGCTTCGTCAGTAATGCGAAGACGAAATGGTTGCTTGGAAATTCAAGTATCTTTTTAAAGACGATGTGTTTCGAATTTATTATTTTTTGTCTAATTATTGCACAGTATTAAAAATTTTTTATTTTTTAATTTTATTGCACAGTATTGTTATAACATAACATTAGATAAGTATATGTGAAGGAAAAACTTAGGAAATTACAATCAAATATCGATGTGAGATAATAAATAATATTATAAAATTTGAGGAAATCGACTTTCTTGAGCAAAAGCTTGTTTATACACATATGTGCGGGTTATAGAAACTGTTTATGTGACATTTTGACCAACTGCGTGATCACATAGTTATGAGGTTTCGAATGGTTTCAAATTATAATTTTAGATGATCTTTATATCATAAATGCCGTTTATTACACATACCTTGGCAAAAATTAAAAAATTATTAAATTGATTTTGATATTTATCTTTTACAAATATTCTTCTACTACAGTACAGTTTACGTTTGGTGTTAATTCAAGGAAAATTTCGCAACAATTTATGTTAGCACTCATTTTTCACCGGATGTCACGAATCTTTCATTAATTCTTACCGCTTGAACTCGTTTCCTACTAACAAAGAAAGTTGATAAATGCTTTATCGGTCAATTAACTCGTGATAGCGTAGTTACAGGTCTGTTTTGAGTAAGTAAGTAAATTGTAGTAGTCGTGTCGTCAGCGGCCGGCGCACAAGTGTGCGATTGTAAGCGCGACGGTTGCGTGTTCGATTTCCACTTGGGGCAATAAGATATTTAATATTTTCATTTTGTTCGTTCTTGCAGCAATGCAAAGCGTAGTGTTGAGTTCCGTCACTTAACATACAAATCCTCGAAAGTTTGGCGCAAAGTGGGAAACGAAAGTGTTTTAATGGGAACAGAGTGTCCTAACACTATGTTCCAAGTTTCCGCGTGCCTACTTTGCTATGTGCGAGATAAAGCCTGAAGTTAAAACTATAATTATTATTTTGTCATATTTTTGGTAATTAATCTTGCATTATTTTTCAATTATGTAAAAAAATAAATGTATATAAATAGGCATTCTATCAGACACACCCATAGAAACTATGTACGCATGCACGCATGCCAGCACGCAACTTATACATACGAAGTTTACTGTAAAATTTTTAGTTTTAACAAGCCAACAAGCTCTCTTCTTTCATTACATTATTTTACAATTTACTAAACAATTATTAATATATATTAAAAGTGTAAGTAATTCGAAACGTAAAAAAAAATATATAATAATGTTATAAATAAACTTTTGGAATGTGTCAAATTTATAAAAAAATTAACACATCAGAATACTAATAATAAATATATTAACGACTAATAATAAATATATTAACGACTAATAATAAATATATTAACGATTATTTAAAAAAAACAGCTTCACGCTGTATCCCGCATAGATCAGGGTATGCAGAGGGAACCTAGTGTTAAGACACTCCGTTCCCCACTTTCTGCCGAATTCTGGAGGCTTTGCGTGTTGAGTGGCAGGACTTAACGCCGAATTACTACGAAATATTGATAGAATAAATATCTGTTGGTTCATAAGTTTGAAGAGTTAAATAAATATTAACATTCACACGGTGTGTATTACCAGTCATTAGTCAAACGCTAAGACTTATTGTTTAACGTGAAGAGTTGCTTCATCAGCGCTTTTCAAGTTCACTGTCTACAAGTACAACCGTCGAACAGTGTATTGTATGGAAAATTAAAATTCTAGATTAAAACCAGTAATTTTATAGACATTTTTAGGTATATAATTTTATAGTTAAGTCTAAATGGGACCCGGTATCTCGCAGTTACGTAGCGTAACCATTGGCCAGATCGTGAGATACCACTGGGTGTGGTTTTATAGCACGGTCAATCCACCGGCAGAGACGATCACTTTAATTCATCGCTTTGAAGTGAAACATAAATAGTTAAACGGGCAAGATCGTGTGCGGTGCGGCACCACCATTGGATGGACTTGAAATTATCTCAAAGTTTTTATGGTCTGCATTGGAATCTGGATGTTTTTTCCCATTGCGGGCCGCTCGAACGCCCAAACAGGTTTTTAGATAGCGCTCAGTAATGCATCAAGCTGGAACTTTTTATAAAGGCGGCCTGTTTAAGGAGTGCGATGTAATGAGATTTCCGAATGCTCATTTTGTTTCTTGTAAATTAATATAATTATAATGTAAAGCCGTTGCTAAGTGTTTACCTACAGTTTAAGTTTTTCTTTTTACTATATGTTATTATAATTGTATGGTTTTAGTTATCAACTAGTAAAATTTTAGCGTTATACAACGCCAACCAGTGGAATTAAATATTATTTATTAAATAAATACTTAACTAATTTATGATTTCTTTTTAGAGTATGACTGGTAATGACTTGTTTTAAGAGAAATATTAAATCTCTATATCTTATAAAATAAGAACGATTTTTTTCTCTGTCTGGCCTTTCTACGTTATCTTCTTCTAAACCACCCAACGGATTTTGATGCGGTTTTCACCATTATGTAGAGTATTTCTCAGGGAAGGATTATATATGGTTTATTATATGTATATTTTATTGTAATTTGACGTAAATATGATAAATGTGTATAATGTCCTACCCGTTCAGACACTTTCACGCATGCGCTGCTTTAATGGTAAGTCCTACATGAAAACAATGTACTAGAGTATTATTCCTCTTAAAAAGATCTACAAAAAAGTCAGCGACAGCATATTCGTATCTTCTAAGGATAACATACAGTGAGCATATTTCTGTCTAAAAATAGTAATTTGAATATATTTTTTATTTTGAGGGATGTTTGTCCATAATGGTATCAATCCTTATCCTTTTAAATACTTTATTAATTTTCTACGTTAAACGAAGATAAAATTTGCTCTTTACACTAATTTGAAATTACGAATAGTTTTAGAGAAAAACGTATTTAATTGTTGACACATCACGCCGGCTATAAACCGCAGTTTTGGCGCAAGTTTTATTTATTACCTTACTCTCAGCATATAAATAAGTATATTAGTTACGTTGGCCATTTAATGTAGATCAAAACTGTCTTTTACTGTTTTTCATTTTAATAAGTACTTTAGAAGTTGTTACAATATCAAAAAATCCTTGCTTTGAAACAACTCGCCACACGCCATGCGTCCCCCCGCGCCCCGCGACGTTTTGCTTATAGAAGCGCGTCCGCCGCGCCCGCCTGCTTCTGTACTGTAGAAAAGTAGATGTAGATGCGATTGTACGTATTGGATAATTGGAGTTTAATATATTTAGTTTCGTCTATTTTGATTAATAGAATAGTAGGTAGTCTTTTGTTCATAATTTCTTCCGTATAAGTATTTTAGTTTAAGAGAACAGTAGGTAGGCTTTTGTTTATCATTTCTTGCGTTTAAGTATCCTGTTGTTTATTTTGTTTACTCTTCTTCTGTTCTTTTATTATTTTCTTTACCTTTTAAACATAGGAAATGTTTTTAATTTAATTATACCACGACAAAGTCGTTCAAATATAGGTCGTAGAACAAGAAATGCAAATAAAAATCGTTTACATCTTAGTAATGAAAGCGTATGTGAGACGGAAATTAGATAGTAATTTAAATATATTTACTTATTGAGAGGCATGTGTGTGTCAATAATCCTTACCCTTTTAAATAAGTTATTAATTTTCTACGTTAAACAAAGATAAATTTTGCTTTTTACAATATTTCGAAATTCCAAATAGTTTTAGAGAAAAGCTATATCGACTCATGTTATCCCTTACTCTCAGTGTATAAATAAGTATATTAGTTATCTTGGCCATTTAATGTAGATCAAATTGTTGATTAGTAGCACAGATTTGAAATTACGATACTAAAAAAATCTTGCTGTGTAACGGCTCGCCGACCTCCACGCTTCCCCCCGCGCCCTCGACATTTTGCTTATGAAAATGGATCCGCCGCACCCTCCTAGCTTCCCCCGGGCATGGAAGGAGGGCCTGCTCATCATGTTGCCCAAGGCTGGGAAGAGCCCATAGCAGCCTGAGGGGTACCGATCTATAACCCTCCTTTGCGCGGTCTCCAAGCTGTCCGAGAAGTTATTCCTCTCACTTCTCCAGGCGCACATCCACCCATGAAGCGAGCAGTTTGGCGAGCGGGTATACTACTCTGGTTACACTACGCCGTAACAGCGATCAACCGAAAGGAGAGAGCAATAGCAGTCTTCCTCGACGTAGTACGCGTATTCGACCACGTCTGGCACCCAGACCTACTTCATTAAGTGCTCAGAGCCGGCACCCTCCAGCACGTCGCGCATGTCTTTGCCTCCCTGCCTCAGTAACAGGACAATTTCCTTGAGAGTTAAGAGTTCGAGGTATAGCAGCGACTCGATCGTTGCCGTTGTTCCCCAGGGCAGCATTTTGTCACCTGCTCTCTACGCACTATACACTGATGACATCACATCGCCCTAGCGAGTATCACTCAAAGAGAAATCCTGCAGGTGGTCCAGAACCTCATCCTCCGTCGAGTGACGCAGGCGCCATACTACGTGAGATACACCACGCATCACCGCAACCTAAAAATAGAAAGCCTGGAGGTACACATTGGTCGTCTCGCGTCCAACGCATTCCGCTGCGCCAATGTATCGGGTCACCTGCACCTAAGGAGCAGCACTCCGTGGCATATCCGGCCGCCCGAGGTCAGACGTCAGATGACTTCTGAGGGACTTTCTATCCTCCTCCAAATGCGACTCATGAGCCTTGCATTGATCCTTGGTCGTTTAAGCTGGGCCTCCCTCAGGAAACCGAGGGTCTCACCTGACTGAGTTGACCGCCTAGATGGCATTTGATAATCTTTCCAATCCCGTTCTGCACGCCTCTCTCTGTGTCTGCTCTAGAGCAGGTTATCGCTTGAGACCACGGCCATGGAACCAACGCCCAAATGTCGTTCGGAGCTACTACGGAGATGGACGAGAGAATGCTTCAATTCTGCGCCTGGCTCTATAGCAAAGTAAATTTAGAAGCGATTGCACGTATTTTGGAGTTATCCAATAATTATAATGTATTTCGTCGCAGCATTGTTGGTTACATCTTTCGTTTAAGTATTTTTGGGTAAGAGAATAGTAGGTAGTCTGTTGTTTATAATTTCTTTCGTTTAAGTTTTCTGTTGTTTGTGTTATTTGTTCAGGTGTGTGTTTTTTTAAACAATTGGAACATCCTTATTGGAGCTACGAAAATGTGGGTTGCATTAAGGTTTCAATAATTTTCACATTAGTAATCTTAAGCGCTTTGCAAACATAGGTACATTATATGAATAATTCAGTAGTTAAAGCGGGCGAAGCCGCGAGCGGGTCGCTAGTACATTATAATAATAGTTATCATAATATCTAAAGAATTGCATGGCGGAAAGCCGATTTAATAATAAAAAAAAAGTTTTGATGATAAAGCTAATAGTATAATTAATATGAAGTACTTACGAACTGTCACTTTCTTGGGGTCATACTTCTCAACGATGTTATGTATACTTTCGATCTTCGTCCGTGCAACTTTCGACCTCTCAGTTATACCTTCAAGCTGGGACGTTAGCTCACTGAAAATATCTTCAGCCAGGAGAACCAAAGAGGCGAGCTGGCGCAGTGCATTACTTAGTGTACAGTTGGTGACCGCTTGGAGTTCCTCATCCGTGACCCTCGGCTTTCCGTTTTCATCTCGCAAACTTGTTCGTGAGAGAAACTTCGGTTCCACCACACGTTGCACGAAAGGCATTTCAAATGAAGTTTGCAAACACGAGTAGCTTATTCATCCATTCCCGCGCGGCAAATTAAGCGTAATTCCGCCATCCATTCAACACACAACACAAAAAATGTCAGGTAACCGCCACTTTGAATCAACCGACATTGTAATCAGCAAACTTTCACAAATTATAAATTCATAAGATGACAAAATCCAGTCCATAAAACAAATAACTAATTAAAATACATATTCCGTTCATAAAGTCGCAACTCAAAAGTTTGTTAAAAAGTTTTTATATCGACGAAATCGCGCCATTTTACTAAACACACTGTCATCATCAACCTACGACCGTGTCTACCGGTCGAATGAAATTTATACTTGAATGAAGTTGAGGTGTAATGTTGCCACATTCTTGAGGTAGTGCTAGTGAACGAGTGACTACCTACTGTTATCGTTTTTAAATATCGAGTACGAAACAAATACAATAAAAATATAGAAAAAAAATATGTTATGTGCATTAAATTATTTATTATAACAAATTATTATGTAAAGAAAAATTAATTGAAGTAATGCTATTTTTGTATATGGCAGCAGGTCGTAGCGTATAATTTGGAACGCCATCTAGTTTTTAATGCGTACACTAAGGATAAACTACAAAACCTTGATGTGATGCACGATTTTCTTTTTAGTGCCAAGAAAAGTTATAATAACGTATTGATAGATGGCACAGTTTTTTTTTTAAGTTTTTTACTTTAATCAAATTCAAATCAAATTAAATCAACTTCAACGCCATTTGCCTCGATGCAAAGAAATGTAAATATAAATTTTAAATAAATATTTTATTTCCCCAAGTGGGGATCGAACCCACAACCAGTCGGTTTACAGTCACACTTAGTGCTCCTGCGCCACGACTAGCCTCAAAAGCCTGATATTTAAGTAAAAAGCTCCAGTTACCTAATATGAATTCAGGTATGATTTATTAACGTAAATTTTGATAATATTATCCTTTATGCAATGTACAATTACTTTATTCCCTATGGTTATATAGCAATTTTGTCCATTTCTAGATATTTAGTTACGTTAAAAAATGTCTAGACAGGTAAAATTTAAAGTAACACCGTTAGCAATTATTGGCGCAAATTAACTAAAACATGTTCCTACACGTTTACTGCTGCATAAATTATTTAGATGAATTTTAAGTTTCTTTAAGAGATTTGAAATATTTTATCTTATATGCTGTTCCCGTAAAAGGAGCGCAGATGGAGGAGTATGAAATTTGGCTCTCTTATGCTAGTGTAGTTACACATGCTCATTACTAGTACAAAAGCATGCTATTATTGGGCAATCAATAACAGAAGAATAACAGAACAATTTTATCGGTGATATCAGTAATTATAATCTGTCCTACTAAACGTTCCAAAGACGATTTTCCGATTTTGTTACCCATTTTGGATATGTTTAAAAGAAAATCTCTTATTTTTTTGACATTTTAATTTTAATAAGACTACATGGTACAATTTGCGCCCCTATATTGCTTAAAATAATTCCAGTACCCGTTGTAATATCCTTTGTGGTACACACAGTCTAGTTTTACAGTTAATCTCATCCGGAGTTTGTAACTACTGTTTTAAGTTAAATTGATGAAATTTTAAAGTTCTTTTGTCATAAAGTAATAGTTAATTATGTTCACTACAATTACGCGTTTATTTTTCACATGTAAATCAATTGTAACAACAAAAATACCAGGATCCGCCACATGCTGTCCACGGCGGGTGGAGCTGAGTGAAGCATTGTTGCGCAAAATTTTGCAAAATTGTCTGTTTTGTCCGCACGCGCTTGATTATGTTAGTCAAAGTTCGGTCTGTGCGCGCGAATATCGTAACGTTCCACAGCTTAACTCTATGGGACGCATTTTAACCATTTACTCAAAAACTACAATTACAATTATCCCCAAAATGCTTCGCTGGTATCACCGTGTCGTCCACAACGTTCCTGCAAAATTTCAGAGCCGTACATTTAACGGTCTAGGACAGGGGTTCCCAACCTTTTCTTGATCAAGGACCACTTTTATATCATTCTTGGTAGCAGGGACCACTATGCATGTAGGTATAATAAAAATTAACTGTGATTATTAAACAGAAACTTCACCTCACCATCTCCAGTCATAAAATTCAAATCGTTCGCGGACCATATTTAGGCTTCTGCGGACCACTGGTGGTCCTCGGACCACTGGTTGGGAACCACTGGTCTAGGAGGAGTACCATTACATTGAAACATACTTTTGACCAGTAAGAGCTTCGCTTCGCTCTACTCAATCATATAGTTTATGATTTGTGTATAAATTTTGAGATGTTAAAATTGAAAATAAAGAAATAAGAAGTAACAAAAAAGGAACATATTTTCCACCTTAATTTAGATTTTTCTACATTTTGCAGATAAAACAGAATTTTAGAGGAATTCTTTGTAAGAAATCCTAAAATAATTTAAATTATCTATCCGATATTATCAAAAAAAATGTTCATATTTTAATTTTAAACAAATTTTTGAAACTGTGGCGAAAAATGAGAAATGCTCTAATATCGATCAGACGCTCCTTCCCTCTTTATTTAATTAAATTATTCCCTCTTTATTTAATTTATTATTATTTAAAGATTATTTACAGTGTTCAGTTCAAAATCATCTTTTTCAAATAATTCTGAATGTGTAATACATTCCACGCAAAGTGGACAGGTAAAAAAGTCGATGTCTCCGATTTTGGTTATTTCTTAATTTATTTTAAGTTCAATAAAGGGAGGCCAAGCTGTTTAGGAGCTACATTGATAACAGTTATGAGGCGTTACACCACCATCTTACGGAAATCTTTAATTCTTCTATGTTTTAATTAAATTGATTTAAATTTTCATTGAAAACAAATATTCCCAATAAAATGTTTTAATTACTATACTTTTTTTATTGGTAATTGGAAAAATGGTATAGGTTTATTTGAAACTAGACTAGACTAGGTGCATCAATTACCCAGAGTCAATTTTAAGAGCCCACATAAGATTTATAGTAACTTGACATCTGACATTGGCCATAAACTAAAAACTGAACTGTAACTTGACATAAACTCTAGTACAAATCAGTGCCCTATAGCTCTTCACTATGGAAAGTTTTGACTATATATAATTACAGAAAATATATAATGAGTACATAGCAAGTTCAGAACTTTTTGAATCATAACCTTGACTATCCCTTAGGGTCTCCTTTATTGACAATATTTTTAAAGGGGTACAATAAAGAAAGTGATTATTACCATCGTTCCAATAGTTCCTTGATGGAGAAAGAACAATTTCTAAGGAAACTATTTTTTTTTTTATCAAAATAGAGAGTCAGTGCCCTGCGGAAAAAACGAAAGAAAAAAGAAAATTTATAATAATAATAACAATAAAACTATTGGAAACGCTAGCCAAATTTATAAGCAGTTTCTTAAGCTAGTAAAACCTTAATTTGCGGATATTGCTTCAGGGTGAAAATGTTTTTTTTTTGTTTGCTTTTAATAATACCCAGAGAATAATTATTTTCGAAACATGAATTAGTTTGCTTAAAAACTTTATGACAGAGATCTGATTAACATACATAGATAAATTCAATGCAGAGGAATGATAGAGTGAATTAGTTATGAGTATGCCTAGTAAAATATTTTAAGCAATGATTCAAGTGCTAATATAATTAACCAGTATTTTTCAAGGACATTTAAATCTGCTTTAGAACAAATATAGGAAGATTCTAGTTTTTAGAATAAATGAAGATTAAAATATCTGGAAGGACAGAAAATTGTAAGAATGATATTTGGATCATTTTTTTTTATTTTTTTTATTTTATTTATTTTTAAGGGAAACATACAGTACATTAATATATTCTAATAACACACAAAAAATAGTACAAATACCAATCAAGTTTCCACAAACTACTTAATCATAAGTCAAAAGAACAACAATTTATGCACATACAAAAAACAAAAAAAAACAAAAAGTGGAAAACTTTCATTCGGGACAAAAAGATACAAATAAATTACTGCTAAAAATATCGACACCTAACCAAGCACAAAAATAAAAAACAATTCATAAAAGTTTCCTCAAACAGTCCTTGAAATTGTTGAATTTTACATTGAATAAGTCTAAGTTGTTATGCTTAACATTAAAATTTTTGCATGCACGAGACACAAAGTTATTAGACGCATATTTTGTTTTAAACTTAGGAACTGCAAACAAGGGTTTAGTTCGTGCACCCAATCTATGACACGCAAAGTTTAGTTTACTCACGAGAAGGGGGGAATCGATCATATTGTTCACCAGCTTATACAACAACACTTGATCCCTGAGATCACGGCGCTTCTCCAGAGATATATCTTTTAAAGTCTTAATTAATGGTTCTGCGTTAGAATGTCTCTGTTTTAAGTGACGAAGGAACTTGTGATATAAACATTCAATTCTTCTGGTGTAAACTTTATATTGAGGATTCCAACATGCGGAACAATACTCCAAAATTGACCGAACCAGAGCATTAAACAATGTAATGAGAGTTTCAGCCCGTTTAAAATCTTTTGATATACGCAATACAAAGCCTAACATTTTGTATGCCTTTTGAGCTATAAGGTTTATATGAGAAGTAAACAACAACTTGTCAACCAAGTAAACACCAAGGTCCCGTATAACACTTTGTCTAGTGACTAAATTATTTTCTAGTTTGTAATTAAATATGATAGGGTCCTTTTTTCTAGTAAATGTGATTATGTTACATTTATTGATATTCAAATATAGGTGATTATCGTCACAGTAGGATATTAACCTACACAAATCCTCTTGAAGTAAATTACAATCGTTTATCGTTTTAATTGACCTAAATATTTTCATATCATCGGCAAAAAGGAGGATTTTGGAATGATGAAAGCAAGTTATTATGTCATTGACAAATATATTAAATAGAAGTGGGCCAAGGTGTGAGCCCTGAGGCACCCCTGAGGAAACCGGAAGGAATGCTGAACAGTGACCCTTTATAGCAACTGCCTGACTTCGATTTCTAAGATATGAGCAAAACCATCGGAGCAAATCTCCATGCACACCGAATTGTTCCAGCTTGTGTATTAAAATATTATGACAAATTTTATCAAAAGCCTTTGAATAATCAGTGTACACAGCGTCCACCTGTATCCTATTGTCCATAGAAGTGTAAAGATAATCCAGAAATTCGCAAAGGTTACTTTCCGTAGACTTACGAGCTACAAATCCATGTTGTTCCGGAATTATGAATGGTCGAACTATTTGTGAAAATGTGTCATAAATTATTCTCTCAAATAATTTTGGTATAGCACTCAATTTTGATATAGGACGGTAATTAGAAATATCATGCTTATTACCACTTTTGTACACAGGAGTAACGAACGACTTCTTCCAATCTAAAGGCATTATACCCAGTTTCATGGACCTAGAATCATATTGCTAATTTACTTTATTTTTAATAACATTTCAGTTTAAAATGTCTTAAATATTAGCATACATATAGAAACAGATTAATTTAGAAGTACTGTTTAAATATTAGAGCTTTTTTGAAGTGATTAATTTAATTCAATGTTCATTAAGTATTGATAATTGAATAAAATATTTTCAATGTATTCTTAATTCTTAAATTAAAAGCCAGAATTAGCAGTAAAATATTCAACACTACTAGAACATAAATTACACAAGAGCTACTTTTCTTATTTTTGCAATAATTGAAATTGAGTGCATTATTTTTATTATTTTAAGTATAATAAACAGGTCAATAAATCGTTTATAAAAAATACTATTATTGGATTTTTAACGAAGACGAACAGTATTTTAATGTAATAACTTTTCTGGTTCTTTCTAATATTAATATAACGTATTTGATTATTTTCAACATAGCATTTAATCGTAACACCAGCAGATCATCACACAAACACTGTGTTTTTGAAGAAACATAATATTACTATTTTACATTACAATAAACCAATTATTATGTGATGGATAAAATCCATTTTGAGCAAGTAGGACTTGCTGGTGATTGAATGAAGCATGAAGATTATGAATTGACAGATGTATTGGCGCTAACCGTCACGGTAGGTGCGCCTTCTGGTGTCAAGAGTAGGTAAACTAGCAGTAAACCATGGACTAACTGGTAAGTTTGTAGTGCCATAGACTTCTTCACACTAACACTGTGTTTTATCCAATACATAACAATTGTTTTATTGTAATGCAAAACAGTTATGTGATTTATACATATAGATACATAAATATATATAGTATTCACAAAAAAAACTCAGGATTGAGGTACATTTTGTAAAATGTAATAAGAAAACTTATAGCCCAAAAAATACATTTTATTTTATAACAAAGCGTTTTCACACAAATCTTTTACTATATTATGATAGTAAATGATGTATGATTATCTATAATTTAACAATTATTTGCAATAAACATTTCAAATATCGATATAAGTACTTAACATTAGTTTACTTTCTTATTTGCCTAACAATATACTTGCAGCTTGGCTTTTTTTGTTACTTGTTTTACAAGTATGTACCATCGAGTAAGAGAGTTAGAGAGTAAGGTAAAATAGTAAATGATGTAAAATTTCTATTATGTTATAGATTTAAATCGCAACTGCTGCAAGCAATATGACTATAAACTATTATGTATGATTGATTACATATTATAGAATAGTTGAATACACAGAAGTTACGAGTACATACAATTTTATAAAACACGACGATTACTTTAATCTAGCAAATTAAAAATGCTACGACATTGTTTGTTGAATATTTATTTATTATGAGTTATAAATCATTACTTTGCGTAAGAACGTTACATAATACATAATATATAAAATATGTGTCTAGCAATGTATATATTCTAGTCTACAAGAGTCTGGTATGTCTAAGTTGTTTATGGTATAAATATGTATATTGCATATAACATTTTTTATCTTTTTATGTCTACTTTAAAATGGATATATGAAACAATAACGACTACTTTACAAAAAAATTACGTACGCAATATTTTAACTACACAATATGTTCTATGTCTAATTATAAATATATATATTTTAGAAAATAAGCGCATCCAAAGAATTTGTGTACTATAATTATTATAGTTAATGAGTAATGCTTGTCTTATAAATAATAAGAAGAAAATTAATTACAGTAGTGCATATTTTTTGCATATATTATCGGCTAACAAAAAATGAGCTAAATTTGAATTTAAATACTTCGCATCTGGGATTTCTACACAAATGAATGTCTGACCACAAAATGACCCCCAATTAGTTGTTAATAATGTGCCTGACCATAACAACTTAATAGCAGATGACAAGGTAATTGAAAAAAGATTAGCGTTAATAGATGTAACTATAAATTAAAATAAATAAATATACAATTTATGACAACAGACACAGGTCTACAAACGATGGTGTAATATAGTTAACATTAAATGTAAACTATAAAATCTGATACTGGAGCCTACGATACAGGAATACCTAGCGTGGGTAACATCAGAGAGAAAAATGTGTATATAGATATTATTATTGTTTATTCTTGAGTATTAGCTTTAAGAAAGCAGGAAACGATAATAGTAATTTCGAAGATTTAGATTAATAATCGGACAAATTTTATTTGATAACGACATAATTTCAAAAAAAAAAAAAAATCTAATTGTATATTCAAATAAAAATAGGAGAAATATTAATTATCTAAACGTACCTATCGTATAACCATTATGCCTATTGTACAACTACCTACATTGTTTGTAGCATCCATTTGTCTTAACTAATGGCAGTAACATGGCTTTCTAAATATTAATATCAAACTGTTGATAATTTTACATTACCTATATTATTAAATGACCGCCATTTTGTATAACTGTCAAACTATCCAGCATTACAGTTTAAATCAATAATTATTAATTAATTAATTGCTCTTAAAATGTAGTTTTTTTTTAAATGAATGAAGGAATATGATTAATTCCAGACTATTTATGTTTGTAGCTATTTCTTTTGATTACACAATAAGTAACTACATTATATGTATTATCAATATTATGGAAAAGTTTATTAACTTATACAAGTAGCCTCACTATATGCTTTCATATTATAAAATATATATAATATCTCGATAGCTAAAATTCCTCTAAACATAATTTAGTTTTGACGACTAGATATATATTAGGGATATTTTTTTTTATTTTACATTTATTTTTTGTAATTTGACAAGACACACATGCCTATTTTATAACTAGACTGTTTTAAATCCATTAATATCAATATGTTATTAATAAAGTAAAACTAAAATAATAATCAATTTTATTTAAATGATATATAAACTATATAAACTTTAAATGAAACGCTTACTTTTATTATAAATATATTGAAAGAGTTTCATTTACAAAAGAATTTTTGTAAACCCTATAGAATGTATGTCACATAATTTTTAATAAAAATATTATAAACTCTCTAATCTAATTAAAAATATTAAATTATGCGAGTTTTAAACTGTCAAATACATAAATGGAACAATATTAAATTACGTGTTTTTCCAATTTTTGCTATTTAGCAAAAACGTTTTTGGTATTAGGTATAGCAATTATACCTAAACAAATGATTTACAAAGTTATTTTCAGATTGCAACACTTTTTGCTTGTAAGCAACGGCCAAGGAAACTCATGTGAATGTATCAAAGTTAAGATACTAGAATTTGCCTTAAAAAAGCGTCCTAAAATTAAATTGTAAACTAAGTATTAAATATTGGATATGTATTTATTTGACTTGAATATTTATTTAACTTCAAGTCACATTTTTAATTTTTAATATTGGCTCTAGTACCTTTTCTTTTCATTATAGATGTCCGACATATCAGTATTTCCGGTGTAAAAACAGACCAACTTCTAATCAATAATTACTACCCACATTTATTTGGATAACTTGTAAACAAGATGCGGTGATAGGACTGTCTCGAGACAAAGTCCTTGCACAACGATTCTACGTGGCCTTATTCAACTCCAAAAGACTGCCAGTAGTCAAGTTCAGGGTATTCGTGGCGGCAGTGATACTGACGTCATGCTTTAAAACACCTGTGGGGAGCCTTCTCCGACATTATTTGAGTAATAATATTATTTTTTAAAATAAATTTATTTATAGATACACTTGTAGAATATCAGAAATATATTATTGTAATAATACTTAATTTTTCCAAGCTTTAGAAAGTCGTTTTCCTATATAAAAGACATGCTTTTTCAAACTTTTGTAAATTATACAAAGATTTATTTATAAGAACTAGTTACATAGATAGCATTTTGTATGGGACTATAAACCGCACATATAAAGCAGTTACTACATGGCCCTATGTAGCGCGTTCTACACTAATAACAAGAACGTACATACGTATATGCGTTATTTGGATGGTATTATTACAATGGACTATTATTTATAACTATAATAATTAAGAAAATCGAAAAAATATATTCAATATGTCTTTTCATATGTACTTATATATTCAATATATTTGCTCCAGTCGGATATGTTTTGATGTATTCTTAAATGATGGATTCGGGAAGTTGGAAATTGAATACAAAAGAAAGGAAAATTCAGGACGAGTACTTACATCCTAGACTATCTTATAGTGACACAATCACAACTTAAGTGCTACAAAATGTCCAATCACAAATTAGCGCAAAATAAACGAGTACTCGTCTCTCTACACGACGCTAGCAAAACAATCTTCCCGATACATTTTCTCATATCCCACGTTGTTTCAAATCTTCAGCTTGAGGAATATGTTGGTATGTCTTAGATCATTATTAGATATATAATATAATGTTATAAAGGTTACACTCTTCAAAATGTATGATTAGCTGGATAATCAGCACATAAACACAAAGTCAAGTTCGTAAGCGATACGCTGTCATGCATTTTTATGGTGATTTTCCAAAAAAAAGAAATGACGGGCGTGTGTATTAAAGATAAAAGGGATTTATTGTGACAAAGTGCCACAATTTTTATAATCTTTGTAAACATTAGATTCTTCGAAACTTGATTATCTGTGTATGTTTTTTTTTAAAGATAACATTAATTACTTTCAGTACCTAGATTATCGTTTAATTTCCACGCATTTTTTTAACAATTTGTTTATATAACAACAACAATAAAAGATGAAATTGAAGATACTAGACACAGATTATTCCTGAAGCTGAAGTGGCTAACAAGCTGAAATCAATTGACATCTTCAAACATTCCATGTGTTGTCTCGGCTAGCGACGTCGCGACCGGGAGCGGTCGGTGAAGGAGGCCCTCGTTTACTTGCGCACCCCGCGCTAAGGGTCGACCTCATGGCACACCTCCATGTAGTCGGGGTCGTGCATGATGTCCTTTATCATGTCCTTCAGCATTGTGTATCGCGGAAACATTGGATATATTTTAGAGCTCACATAGTCTGACTGAAATACAAAAAAAAAATATTTCACCATAAATTATTTATTTAGATATTTTTTTTAGCTGTTTTTATGTAATTAAAATTGTGTTATTGAAATAGAAATAATTTTCTATTTAAAATATTTACTTGAATATACATTTATTTTTTCAGCTGTATCCCGCTCACAGCAGGGTAGGCAGAGGGAACCTAGTGTTAAGACATTTCCCACTTTTTACCGAGTTCTGAAGGCATTGTGTGTTGAGTGGTGGAATTATATTTTCGAATATACATTTTTTTAAACATATACATAAATGCATACAGATTTGTTGACACTAATATATTGGCTCTTAGAATCGTGTCCATTATAGAATGATCTGAACATTCATGACATTATGCAAATGCTAGTTAGTCACGAAGGCTACATTAACATACAAAAACTATGAGTTCATACATTCTGTGACAATATATTTAATAGGTCTGAAGAAACAAAAATAATTAATTATTAAAATACAATTATATAGAAGAATGTCAAAGATAAAAATAACAGTTATATTAACACTTATTTATTATTATTATTTATTTATTTTAGCTTCTCACTATATCCCGCACATAGCAAGGAAGGCCGACGGAACCTGGAGCCTAGTTTTACGACACTTCGTTCCCATTTAGATACTTCCGTTCCCCACTATCCGCTGAATTTTAAATGCATTGCGTGTTGAGTTGTGGAACTCAACGTCGCGCTATGCCTCTTATTGATATTAATTCAGTAATTGTCATAATATATATTATAAATTTAGTTTATTCACTATAATAATGATTGATCTTACCTTAAGCTCCCTGATAAGATTTCTTAAGCCTGTGTATTTTTTCAGCAGACGATATAAATCATTAGTCATTTGCGTATTTTCGGCTTCTATCTGTGATGTTGTCATGTCTGGAAATGTTAAACATGACGCAGAATATAAAAATATATTAACATACACAAAAATGAATTTAATATATATATATATATATATATATATATATATATATATATATATATATATATATATATATATATATATATATATATATATATATATATATATATATAAATATAATTTAATAAACGGTTATAGTACTTTGCAAATCGCGTAGAGGTAATAGAAATATTTTAGCACTGACTATTAAATTATATTTGATCTTCTCTATATACTCAAGAACCCCAATATTTTTATCAGAAAATTTTGTAGAGAAGTCTTTATGATTATAACAATTTGATTATTTTGAAAAGGCTGTAGACAGATAATGTTGTAAGTATCTTATCCCGGATTGTAATACCTTCTTTCACACAAATAAATAGCTCAGCTGATTAACTTACACTATAAGGAGAGCGGAATGCAGCAAATTTGTTAAAAATATAAACATGTATATGTTTATACAAACAAACATTACTATGTAGAGAATTATGTTATAATAACACATACAGTGAGTATAATATTAGTACACACACAGGGTAGGCAGAGGGAACCTAGTGTTAAGACCCTCCATTCACCACTTTCCGCCGAGTTCCGGAGGCATTGCGTGTTGAGTGGCGGAACTCAACGCCGCGCTTTGCATCGACGCCGATCGAATGCAATGAAAATATAAATGTAAATAAATATTTGATTTCCTCGAGTAGGGATCGAAGCCATAACCAGTCTATTTTACAGTCACATTTTATGCTCCTGCACCACGAGTGGCCTCAGTATAATATTTATATGATTAATTTATTTCAATCTCTCTGTATAAAAATAATAAACAAAATATTTTAAAGTTCAAAACCCATTAATTAGTGTGCCTTTGATCGTTTCGTGATCCTTGAAACCTTACCACTCGAGATACATACGTAATGGCATAACAAGACACTGAGGTCATAAGCTTAATATCTATCTACATATGCAGAAATTAATAAGATGCATATTATAAATCATATATAATTTTCAGAGTGCTTATGATATCTTTTTTAATTTTATTTAGCAGTCGGGTTAGCATAAACAAGCTAGTGTCAAGACACTCTGTATACCGACAATTCGGGACGAGCTAAACGCCGCACTTTATCATCGTATGCCTCCGTGTTGAGATTGAATCGTGACCGCCATCACGTTTACAGTCAGTCTATTTACGATAATATTATCATCAAAAAAACTTGATATTGAGTATTAATAATCATGTCAAATTTATATCTGGAACTAATAAATTCAGTATGAAAAGCACTTAGTTGTTAAAATGAACACAACATCTTCTTAGTTATTAAAATAAATTCAAAATCTCAAACTGACTGGGAATTTCTAAGTCAATAACCATCTAAGAGCGTTGTTTGAGTCAGTGATATATTTAGATGATGTTTAAATGAATTCCCGCAATACATTATGATTGACGTGGAATTTAAATGTTCTGCCAACAGATTTTTTAAAGGAGTTGTATACAGGGTGTAACTTGATCGACGGATCAACGGTGCTCTATGGGTACGGGATCTCAGTACTTAGCCATTTCAACCGATCGTGTTACAGCCTGTATAAGATATATAAAAAAATAAAAATTAGGTTTTAAAATAGATATTTGCAAAGAAAAAAATATAGCATTTTGTCCAGTATATTCGTCAGAAAAATAAAGAGTCTAGTAATGTTGCCCTTGTGAAATGTTTGGTACATTCCCCATTCCCATCCCAGATAAATTAATAGTAAAAGTAGTTAAATCTATATTAATATGTAGAAATACTCTTGTATGAGATAAACAATAAAAATAATTACCATTCAGTCGTTCTATCCGCTCCCTCCGGTCAGCAGCTTCTTCAGCAAGTTTAGATGATGTTTTTACACCTTCTCCTGACTTTTGAGTTTTCTCCATGATAGCACAAGCTCTCAATACAAAAGCAGGTACAGTTTCAGCTTTTTCCTGTTTTGGAATTTCTACAAGAGACCAATATTGGGTTTCAAGGCGGATTACATCCTGAAAAGTTTGAAACGAAATATAAACATATTATAAATATAATGTTATTACCCTTTTTTTCTAAGAGTGAAGATAAATGTATAGTCAAGACACTCCGTCCACCCTGCAATAATTCGAATCACTAAATAGTGAGTGGCGGATCTCAATGATAGCAAATTATTATTATTTAATTTTAAATAGTTCTCAGAGGAAACGGAAATCGGACACATAGCCGTTTACAGTGAGACGCCTTATTTCGCCACGACGGCCTTACTTATGGTTTTACAAAAAAACTTTTTTTTTTAATTTAATAATATTTACAATCAAAATTGTAAACCTTCAAAGACCAACACCATAGAGACGACAAAAGCTTTATCACATATTAAAAACAAACTTTAATTTCAATAGTTTCCAATTGTAAGATCGGAATCTGTTACGGGTACAAGGCAAACTGCAAAAGAACGACTATTACTGAAGTGCAATCAGGGCTTAAAGTGGATAAGTTTGCACTGGAACCTTTCCAGCTGCGGCCGATAACTACTATCTTGCTTTTGTAACTACAACAGTTAGCGTCGGATAATCTACACTTTAAAAACTTTTAAATATTCTCTTTTCTTTATGCTATATAAAGTTATGATCTCAGAGTTGCCAAGTATCTGTAGAGTACGAAGTAGTGTACTATATTAGATTTTTAGCGAAACTATTTTGTATCGATATTGTAATTTTTTTAATTAAGTAAATTAAATTATGTTTTGAGACCATACGTGGCGCAAGGGTTCAAGCAAGCGCAACAAGTTATAGATTCGATTCCCATCCAGGAAATAAAATATTTCATATTTTCATTTCTTCGCTCTTATGTCGGCCACCAGAAATCAGCGAAAAGTAAGGAGTGGAATGTCATGAATTCATGATACTACTTCCTTCTACCTACCCTACCACATGCAAAATCATTCACCTATGGTACCGTACCAATTTCAGAATTGTAGGCTAACGAAAAGTAGGTAGAATTTATAAAAAATAACAAACTCAGCTTGATGGGCGTATTCACTCATTTTGTATGAAACGAACTACAACTATAAGTTTAAAATTATTATAAAATATTAATAAATTTTTATTCTTCAAATGTTATCTTTCTTTGTATTGCACGTTCTCACTCCGTGCCAAATTTCATATCTGTAGGCTCACGGGAGGTACTCTATAGATTCTGATTACGCAGCGAATATCGTACAAAATGAAGCAAAACGATGAATAAATACTCGTGTCTTTTGATTGCATTGACATAGAAGCTTGCTTTTTTTTTATGTTTCAAGAGACCGTAGATCTGAATATAATTTTAGTTTGATATCTGTACGCAATCTCGAAATTAATAATCTTGACAGAGGGACAGACGAAAGTGATCCTAAAAGAGCTTTGTTTTTTTTTGAGGTATAGAACTCTAAAAACATAAATTAAAAGAAAATAAAAAAATAAGTTAATTAAAAGTACGTTTCACGCAGAGCTGGTATTCAAAGGCGACCTAATAAATGAATCGATTATCGATATTTACTATTTATATTTATTTATAGAAAACAAAACTTTTGTTTAACCAATTTTATTCATATTTTGTCTTTGTATTATTACTACCACTATATAACCCAAATCTTATTGGCATAGAATTATTAAAAAATATATATTATTTAACACGGTTTCAAATAACACAGACTGTACGTTCATTTAGCTTATACATATTCAGCTTCAATAACTCAGAAGAAGACTGGCCTCAATTAAATGAAAACAGACCCATTCATAGAGGCACTGTTGCCAACATTTATTTACAAAGCAGTTTTTGTTTTACATGAAATGTATATTAAATTTCTTGTTACGTAAATATATTCTGTGAAATTAAATTAAATCAGATTCACGCTGTATTCTGCACACAGCAGGGTAGACAGAGGAAATCTAGTGTTAAGACACTCCGTTCACTACTTACCGCCGAATTCTGAAGGTATTGTGTGTTGAATGGCGGAATTTAACGCCGCGCTTTACCTCGACACCAAAAGAAATAAAGATTTAGATTTAAATAAATATTTTATTTCCTCGAGTGGGAGTCGAACCCACAACCAGTCGCGTTCACAGGCACGCTTTATGCCTCTGCGCCACTGACTGGCCTCTGAATATATTCTATAACCTACATAAATATATAACGTTATACCCTGTTCTCGTCGATAATAAAATGGTTCCAGAAAATTCTTTAATGTAAAATACAGCTATTGTCTTGTCAATAAAGGTTGATTTATGTTTTAGTAGATCCAATGTTAGTGCTTAGTAAAATAGAAGTTATTTAAAGAATCTCGAGACTATATATAAATTATTCATTTTAATAGTTTCTCGGCCTGATTGATTTTTTTATTCTTTGTTTTATTCTTTCGCCACAAGTGGCCTGATTAATTTTTTACTGCATTTTAATAGTTTCTAAAATATTTCCTTAAGAATATGTTCTAATTTTTTATTTATGTTATTTACCATAAAAATTAAAATTAACAAAAAGAGGGATCTTTTATAAAATATGTAAAAAAAATCAAATCAGCTCCACGCTGTATCCCGCACACAGCAGGGTAGGCACAGGGAACCTAGTGTTAAGATACTCCATTCCCCACTTTCTGACGAATTCTGGAGGAATTGCGTGTTGAGTGGCAGATCTCAACGCCGTGCTATGCCTCGACACCAGAGCGCAAAAAAAAATGGAAATATAAATTTATGTAAATAAATATTTCATCTTCTCGAGTGGCGATCGAACCCCCAACTAGTCGATTTACAGTCACACTTTGTGCCCCTGCGCCACGACTGGCCTCAACTGGCTATAGTATATTAAAATAAGCTAAAATATTAATAATTTTTTTTTATAACATATGTAAGACTGTCTTTATAGTAGTTGTAACTTCTAACAATACTTTACAAAAGTATCTGGGGGCACGGCAGTGCCCCCGCCAAGTCGAGCAAAAAACAGCGGCACGGCCGTACCATCCTTTTCTCGAAGCAATTCAGGCCATTTTCGACCCCCTATAACTTCGTTGTGGATAAAACAAGAAACCTGATTTTTCAGTAACTAATCAGGCATAATATAAACTCGGTATATTTAAAATTTCAATCGATTTGAACCAGTAGTTTAAGATAGACAACTTGTTAAAGTTTCTAAATTTTGTCACTCACTGACTGACTCACCGATCATCAAAAGTCTAAGGCACTTCTAGCAGACATAGAGGCTTCAAATTTAGAAAACAAATAGAGTTTAGTGTCTTAATCATGGGAAAACTTAAATATTTTGTAATTTCGGTCCAGTTTTCCAAATACACCAACTGCATGAATAACTTTGTAATCCCATAAAAATGTATAGGATTACAAGGTTACATTTGCAGTTAATGAATCTTTATTACTGTATAATAGAAAATAATAAGTGTATATAGGTACCAAAAAGTAGGACTCTACAAAAAGAAGTGAGATGCCATCAAAAACATCCTGTAAAAAAACCCAAGTCTCGCAGCTCAGTCTTTCTACCGTAAAAAGTTGTGAGATCCATATAATACCAAGTCGGTTAATCTATTTAGTCTCTACTTAAAGGACCTTCTGTCTTAAGTTATTACAATAGTTGTTATCATGCCAATATTAAAAATATTTTACGTTTTAAACAAATAGATCGACTTGGACATCGCATGATTTAATTATTAGTATGTATCACACTATCACGCTACACAGCACGACGGGCCAGCAACCGAATTCCTCACCAGAGTCCTTCCGAATATGATGTCTATTATGTCTTTCGATAGGTTGTGTTTTCATGCGATGTCCAAGTCGATCTATTTGCTTAAAACGTAAAATATTTTTAATATTGGCATGATAATAACTATTGTAATAACTTAAGACAGAAGGTCCTTTAAGTAGAGACTAAATAGATTAACCGACTTGGTATTATATGGATCTCACAACTTTTTACGGTAGAAAGACTGAGCTGCGAGACTTGGGTTTTTTTACAGGATGTTTTTGATGGCATTTCTTTAGAGTAAACTATTTAATAAATTTCCGAAGCAAATGATGCAGCCTCGTCCGCGAGTAGAATAACTTTTCTATGCCTTGGGGAAATTACTCTTTGCCTTTAAACATTTTTGCTTATGTTTTCAAATTGCAACATTAAGAATTGTTGGAATAATAACTGTAAAAAAAATGTATTTAATAAATAATATAAAATTCGGTCAGTGTTAGATGAGTACATATATCACTTCACCACCGAACTATTGTACCAGGGCAGTCAGACGGAGTCTAGTGTTAAAACACTCCGCTTCCCACTTTCCGCCAAATTCTGAAGACATTGCTTGTTGAGTGGCAAAACTCAACGCCGCGCTTTGCCTCGACATCAAAGTGAAGAAATTAAAATATTATATATTTAATTTCCACCAGTGGGAATTGAACCCATAACCTGTAGCGTTTACTCGTTTTTATTCTTTCGCCACAAGTGGCCTGATTGATTTTTTTATTAACGAAAAGTAAAAAATCATGTTTCTTTGTATATTTTTTCAGTTGAACATATTTATTGGGTAATTGTTATCAAAAGATGCGACAATTTTCAGTGTACGTACTACATATTTATAACACACTAGTGGGCGCGCGCAGCTTCGCCCGCATATTTGCACCCTTAGGGGTGAATTCTAAAAACAAACACGAAACACGTGTTCAATGAAATATTTTTAAGAGTCTGAATTTCACATTTTATAAAAATCGGTGCCGATTTAAAAAAAACTTTCAACCCTTATTTCATCTCTTTAGGGTTGAAATTTTTCAAAATCCCTTCTCAGTGGATGTCCAGATTATGAAAATAAACATCTGTCCAAATTTCACGTTTCTACGCACAGCAATTACGGCCGTGCGTGCGTCTTACCTCAGTCAGTCATGGACATGTCCTTTTATATATATAGACATAGATTATATACCCACCCAGTTAAAAGATAAACAGAAAATTTCAAAATACTCTAGGTAAATACAAGTAAAAACAACGTTGGTTTTTTTAAAGTTTTTTTGAGCTCTGAAAAGCTTCTCATTAAAGGAGATAATTACAATTTCCTTTGTAGAAAGCACAATCAAAGGGCGGAGGCAATCAATTACCCACAAATAGGGAAACATCTTTTATCGGGTGTCGGTAATTGTTTTTTTTTTTTAATTTAAAAATGCTCTGTGAGATGTTTGTGTACACGTGCGTGATATAAATGTTGTCAAAATAAAATAAATTGACGATGAAAGTTAGTCGAGATAATATTAGAGTAAGTTTATGTTTTTTGTAAATAAGTATAATGTTTATAGAGAGTGTATTATATTATATTTTATTACATTCATGAGGTACATTAATTAAAGATATATTTAATTGTAGGTTATACAGGATGGAAGTGTCAGCACCAATTTAAATGAAATCACAGTTTTAACTACTTTATAAAAGCCGAATACAATTATTTTTTTGTGAAAAAAAAATGAAAAAGTATTTTTTTCAACCAAAATAAATAATAAAATTATTGTTGTAATATAAAATGCCATTTGTCAAGAACGACGCACGCACACATAAACCTATAAAAGGGAAGCATACGCCTCATTCTGAAATCGAGTTGTCGATATTGGCGGCAAAGTTCAAAGTTGTTTAACCTTTAGTAGTATTTTTGTAGTAGTATGTGTTTACGTTATTGGTATCTATGCGTAACTGCGTCACACGAAATACAAGTATGGATGTTTATCCATACTTGTATTTCGTGTAACGCAGTCGTGAAATGAAAAAAAAATCTTACGTCTAAACTGTTGAGGTATCTTGATTCATTTTTTTAGGTATGGTAATGTATGTATGGGTTTAAAATATTTTATCCTATATGCAGTTATAAATTCTTAAATATAGCTCTTTAAAATATTTTATCATAAAAAATGTAATATAGATATTTATGGGTGTTGAATTTTCTACAATATATACATCTTAAATTTGCCAAAATTATATCCCTGCAAATTTATTAAATTTGTGGAATCAAAAAGCCATCTCAAAGAGGTTTTTCTAATAATACGCGAAATCGCTACTATATTAGTCGTTTTATTTTTCTCATGTGATTGTATAAAAACGCTGAGCATATCACTAATTGACATTAGATTAATATTTACTTTTGCTGTAATAAAGTAAGTGAACTTTATTGTTTTAATAACGTAGGTATAAGTATAATCTCCGACTATCGATCGTATAGTGGTAAAAGCGAATGGGAGGAAGAGTTTTAGAACTAATCGAAGTTTTAATTGGAAATAATTCTATAAAATGATTTCTAAGCACACAGTAATTAAATGAGAAACTGCTGAAATATATTTGATAACTGTTGAGTACTTAAACATAATTTCGTTAGTTATATTAAGGATTTCTGTGTCATACTATGTAATATAATTAATATTTTGACATGTAATCAATATACATTAACAGCATATTCAATACCAATAACCTCCATGGCGGAATTAAGGTAAATTTTACGGCATGTGTTAATTTTAGATTCGAATATATTTTAGTAATTATTTATATTAAAATCGAAATCATTTTCGTCTGTTGCTACTGTTGCTACTCAACGTGCAATCTTTAGAATTTGGACAAAAAGATTTTCTCTGGTGTAAATTTGTTTCAGTAGATTTTTTTGATCTTTACACTTCTACCTATAGCAGATGTAATAATAATAATCTGGTGTTAAGATATTCCGGTCTTAGCTTTCTTTCCGAATTCAAAACATAGCCTAACATCAAAATTATCTAATTTTGTTTTAGTACTACATAATTATTCTTTTTCAGTTTTCAACTAGTTATTAGCAACTTCTAACTATATAAATAAGTATATTTCTAAGTAAAATACAATTCTGAAGCTGTTTCACAAGTTCAGGTTCAGACTTAGGTTCTTATCTATTCCCATTAACATGTGATGAAAAAACCATAAAACCATAAAGCTCAATTGTAACAAATAATAAAATGCGGCCTCAGCAAGCAGTAGCTCTTAACACTAAGTTCCCTTTGCCCACCCTGCTAGCTGCTGCTGGATCACAACGTGAAGCTGATTAAAAAAGTTATTCAATCTGGTAAGCAGTTTTAGTTAATAAATAAAAATTATTAAAACATGAGGTCAAAATGGAGCAGTGCCACAGCATTGAACTGTCATTGCGATAATGTTAAATCAAATTTCTTGTATTTCCCCGCTCCGGTAAGACAAAGCGTGTTGCTGTCTTTACACTAGGGTTTTCTTTGCACTTTTCAATGACAATGGGTGATAAATGGCAAGGTTCATAAAGTCAATACAAACAAAGTTGTGGATGGTAACTAGCTACTAAAGTGGAGAACGGAATACTTGGCACTAGGTTCTATTTACTTTTGTCAAAGTTGACTGATCATTTGGAAATTGCATAAATATTGATATAGATAAATTTTAATTAAGTATTAAGTGATTTGGCTTTATCATTAAAGTACATATTGTTATGTTAAACTTTCATACAGATTAAATATTTGTTGGAATAGTTAGATTTACTAACAACAATATTCAACTAGGGAAATGTTGTTCACTATAGCAAATACAGCGGTTATTAGAATATGATGGCGCAGTTTAACGAGAACAAATTTGATTAAATCCGGTGCGCCGTAATTGTACCGCAAATAATTAATTTACATTGAAAATTGATTGTGTTTAGATTTAAGAAGGCATTGGATTTTTAAAGTTCAACAACAACAACTTCCTTATCGAAAAAAACGCGTATTTCGTCAAGGGAAACTATACATTTATGGTTAAATCCTAAAAAAAAATAGCCTTAAAAAGGGGGACAAAATTTGGTATTAAAGCCACTAGTTCAAGTGAGGTATCAGGGCTCTGGGTAAGCTAAGCTTGAACTTCAGGAAAAGATCGAAACCTCCAATTTTTGTGCGGAACCCTCCCCACAATAACTCGCTAGTCTGGTTTTTTTTTAATTTTGTCTCTTCTGTTGAAACATTACATGTCTAAGTATGAAGGTCATAGAAATTATGTTATTTATATATTTATTACTAGGATAAAAAGCTCATTTGAGGTAACAAAAAAATCTTATATTTTATTATTGTATTTTCATATGCTCGCTCTGGTGACGTGGCGTTGAGTTCCGCCATTCAACACGCAATGCCTCCAGAATTCGACAGAAAGTGGGGAACGAAAGTATCTTAAAGGGAACAGTGTCTTAGAACTAGGTTCCCAGGTTCCCTCTGCCTACCCTGTTAGGTATGAGCGGGATACAGCGGGATATAAATATAGTTATGTAGAACAAATAATCTATTTAACATTCTGTAAACTTTCTTTAATATGTTAAAATATTTTTTTATACTGTATGTCGAATTTTAATAATTTCAGTTTCTATCTTAATTTAGGGTATTGCCTCCAGTGAGGATTTGCGGTTTAACAAGTTTGACATTGTACGATGTTAGCGAAGAATAAATTGAAATTGATTTTTTCTGTAACTAATACCAAATTATTAGAATTGGCTAGAGTAGCTTGTGTTAAGTTAGAGAAGCCAAATAAAAATTATTTCAGCTGTTTCACAGTTCTGAAAAATACTCCATTTTTTAAATTATTACAGCTTAACTTTTTTTTAATATTGATTATAATGCAAAATTCTTATGCTGCTTCTTAGCGATTATTGTGCAAATTATTCACAATCTAATCTAATCTAAAGAAACTTTATCTCGATAATATGATTCCGACAATCTATCATCGATTTGATATGCCTTCTAAACTAAAATTGAGTTATAAAATCCTTTATATGTATAACATGTATTTGTAATATTCTGTTTTATGTATGTTAGATGATACATCTATAACTTATACAAGTTGCTGAAGATTTATTGCGGTGGTATTCTTTATACTATAATATCATCTAGGTACATTATAAGTCTTCTTTTTAACTCTAACATGTGTATTTTAATTTTTTTTGGACTTCATATTGTATCTCGCATATAGCAGACTACGAGCGAAACCTTAGTGTTAAGATACTCTGTTCCCCACTTTACCCAGAATTCATCCAATCCAAGACTCAGCGTCTGGCTGTTACTTGAGACTGAGGCGTCATCACATTCACACATCTTGTAAAATTCTGCCCATCGCAGCAAAACATGTGGTTGTTCTGTTAAAATCACCGTCTTTCGCAATCACCCCATTCATTCCACAGGTTAGCGAGCTAAACTTGAGAAACACTAATTTCTAGCCAAAAAAGCTTCGTGTTTTCCCTGAAGTTGTTAGTTAGCCGTTCATCTCTTTCAATCTCTGACTTTTAACGCTTGACCTTCTTCAGTACTTTTGTTTGGTGGTTTTGAAGCGTATACTCTTTCTTTTTTATCTCTCTATTTTATATTTACTCTCTCATAATATTAATAAATAACAATTCATTCTCTCCAGTGGTGATCGAACTAACAACCGACGCGTTACAGTCATACGATCACTACGTCGGGGCGTACTTTTATATTATTTAAAAAAATGCTTGCCACATTATTTATAAAATATATTTATAATTTTCAATTCAATAATAGCTATTAAATACAATTTTGTGTTTATATTGCTTTTATTTTATATTCGGGACGCACAAATATAGTAGTAAGCGGGAATTTTGCGAGTCTGTCCGACACAAAACTCAGCAAAACGTGACCTGTATGACATAGAAGTGAAATTGGTTTAACATCGTCCTTGGGGGCGGTTAACTTACTTCGATTGTTTTCCTGCAATTATTTCTTGTGGAAAAGTGCTCTGGGAATTGAAACAAGAACTCTATACTTATGTTTTCATGTATAATATACAATATTGTTATAAGGCCAGTCGTGGCACAGCGGCACAAGGTGTGACTGTAAAATCGACTGGTTGTGAGTTCGATCCCCACTCGAGGAGATCAAATATTTACTTAAATTTATATTCCCATTTCTTCGTGTCGAGGTTAAGCGTGGCGTTGAGTTCTACCACTCAACACGCAATGCCCCCAGAATTCAGTAGAAAGTGGGAAACGGAGTGTCTTAACACAAGGTTCCCTCTGCCTACCCTGCTGTGTGCGGGATACAGCGTGAAATATAAATTTATGTAAATATTTGGAAAATGAAAGATGATAATAATGATAAAATATTCACATTGCCCTGTAATAATGTTAATATAACATTAAGCACATCCATATACCTAATAACAGGTTTGTTTTTCGCCGGAACGTTTTCAGCAATAGCTTTACTTCGTAAATTTTGCACTATTACCCATTTAGGATGCGCATGAAAAAGAAACATTCAGAGCTTCATTAATATTTTATGACTTCGACACTGTTCCCTTGACTGAATGTAATTTCGTTTGTGTTGCTATTTCGTAAGCATTTCAAAAGGTTGCCTCGGTAGTTGTTGAAGAGTCCAAATATACACATTCAGCTTTTATAGGAACTTATTCGTTTACGTTATTGGTCGCTAAAATTTTAAAGCGAAGGGAAGCTCTTACTGGTCATAAGTGTGTTTCGTTGTAATTCTAATCCTCCTAAACCGTAAAACTTAAAAAAAAAAAAAAACCGTAATACCTACAGCTCTGAATTTTTGCATGAACCTTGTGGATGACAAGGTGATCTCAGAGAAGTAGTTTGGTGATAATTGTAATTGTAGTTTTTGAGTAAATGGTCAAAATGTGTCCCATATAGTTAATCTGTGGAACGTTTTGAAATTCACGCGCACAGATTAAACTTTGACTAATCTAAACCAGCGCGTGCGGACAAAACAATTGAAAATTTCGCAAAATTTTGCGCAACGTAATGTCGCTTTGCAACAATCATCTTTTAATTAAGACATCGAATAAGCTTTTATGCTTTTTTTTAGATAAACAAAATATGAAAGTCTATATTTCACAAAGCTTACTAGAATAAGGCCTATGTATTTAAATTAGTTCATCAAAGTAAATTGAACCAAACTTTCGAGTCAAATCACAAGTCACGTTCTCTCTAATTAAAGGTCTAAGATATTAACAAGTACAATTAAAAGCTCTTGGTTGATATCAAGGGATTTTAGTATTCGCAATTTGAAATATACACAAATGTAAATTAAATTTATATGATGAGAAAATTAGCTTTAACGTGGATGAGGCAGTTTCAGTAGATGGTATAAAATTATATTAATAATTATAATAAATGAAAATATATTTTAAAATTGTAGCGATATTCTTGTTCACATCTAATTTTAGAATATCGTACCTAAATTCAAGTTTTGCTTAACTGAACTCAATATTAAATAGATTTACACAAAACCGATTTAACTAAAGTTAATATATAAATAACGCTAACTATCAAATAAACTAAAACAAGTGGCAACTATATGTATTTATTTATGGCAGTTACACCACGTATTTGATTTCACGTACTACATAGTTCACGAAGGTAGAATGCACGATCTACATAAATGTATGTGTGTTTGTTCACGATTTTCGCATATCCCGATCTCGTTGAATCACATATCAGTTAATGAATCGCATTTACGGAAGTTTTCATTATTGAATTCTCGTGATCGGCTAATAACCATTTATTTGTGCCTTGTGTTTTAAACAGTTTTGTATTAAATCCTACGTTATTTTATTCAACTCTGCACTTTATAATTAAAATAAATGTTGATGAAACATAAAAATAAAAACATATTACAATATTGAACAATATTGAACATGGAACAATTAACAAATTAAAGTTACATATAGGGTTACAAACGTAAACCAATTATGTTGGTATTCGGAATATATTTTGTTCATACAAAATATTTAATTTTATTTTTATATAAAATTTATTTTGTGATCTAAAATTTTCAAAATATTATAAAATATTCTATGTAAATTAACTTTGTTCTTAAATTTACAGAATATTAGTTTTACAACGATGAAAAACTTAATCTGGGCTTGAGGTGTTTGCGAATTTAATTACATATATACATAACATAGAGGCCGTCGTAGTGCAGAGACACAAAGGGTTTACTTGTAACGCGACGGTTGTGTATTCGATCCGCACTCGAGAGAATGAATTATTGTTTATTAATATTTTCATTTCTGCGCTCTGGTACCAAGGCAAAAGCCCGGAGCCCGGAGTTCCGCCACCCAACACGCAATTCCTAGATAAATTTATCGGAAAGTGGGGAACGGAGTGTTTTAACACTAGGTTCCCTCTGCCTACCGTACTGTGAGAATATTAAATACATATGAACAATTATTATTATACTTCTACTAACAAAACAAAAGATCATCACAATAGTTACAGGAATACAATAAAAAATCAAATCTGACCTTGATCATAGCTTTAAGCATGGCGTAGCGCGTAAAGACGTTCCTTTCGGCCTTCGAGTCATTGTATCTCGTCATGAGGTTAACTAGAGCTTTCTTCGCTGTGTCGTAGTTTTCATCGAGACGCACGCGAACCACTCGGAGGCGCTCGTTTGTCTCGATCACCTCCTCTTTAGTTTGCCCGCCTTGTAAATAAACATACAGATTTTACAAATATAGGTAAACATTTTGGAGGTTATTGGGTTTATCATTCATTACTACTAAAATATTTTATAAACATTAAATGTTTTATATATATAAATATTGAAAAGTGTGAATTCTGTTATTTTAAGTCTTAATATTTATATACTTTGTATGAAAAAACTTACTGGAAGTGCCCTCGTCTTTAACGTCTTGAACGATTCTTCGTACACTTTGCGTGAATTTTCCGACTAGATTGGTGCTGGCTGCGAACAAAGAAAACACTATTTAGAAACAAAAAAAAATCTTAAAAGTCAAATCGTTTTAAATTTTATTTAAATCCTCTATCCTAATCCTCTTTATATCCTTTTTTAATGAATGCTAAGAAGGTAGTCTTATGTAGTTGCAAGACTAAAGCTGGCTGTCCAGCGTCCATGTTGCAAGTTGGTGACACGGATGTGCACTCAGACGCTTCACTAAGCTGCCCACTAACACGAGCTAGTGAACGATGAGCGGAAGCACAACTGCGGCTATTCTTCAGCACTTTGATCATATTAAACCAAATTTATATAAAGAAAAGATTATGAACAAAGGGTATTTTATAATTATTGAAGGTATTCTCCTATTAAAAAAATTAACAAAAATAATGCAGCGTTGAATTCTGCCACTCAACATGCAATGCCTCCAGAATTCGGCAGAAAGTGGGGCACGGAGTGTCTTAACACTAGGTTCCCTCTGCCTACCCTGCCGTGTGCGGGATACAGCGTCAAGCTGATTTTGATTTTGATTTAACAAAAATAATCAATCGCCGTAAATAAATTTAGTTTATGTAGCAGTCTCTTTTACAGCATTTTATACCGAGAAAATTTTAATAAGATAAGTTCGCGTAAGTTTAAAAATTAGTTGGACGTAATATTGGAACTTTTTGCGTCGCCGGTATAAGACTACAAGGTGAAACAGCATGTTTTTAATTAACAATGTCCAAGTAAGTATGAGAAGTAGTCAATGCATATTTTATAAATATAAAAATATGGTTTAACAAGTTTTTTTACATGAACTGGTATTTGATCTCAAAACAAATCGTTCATTACAAAAAGGGGATAAATTTAGATATATCATACGTTCTGAACGATTACCCAGATACAAATAGAAAAAGAATTTAAAAGATTAGAGGTTAAATGTCTGGACTTCGAAAGCTAATATGCTTTAGCTATTTTGTTACCAAGAAAACAAATATGTTCTTTGCCGTTCTGACTACCGGAACTGAGCCGCGGGTGATCCATTATTTGAAGTAACTACACCCCTTGTACTGGTAGCAAAGTCACGTGATATCGTCTCAATTTTTTATGTTTTTTTCCATTTACTAATACATCAATAACAATGATTTATTGAGGCCAGTCGTGGCGCAGCGGCACGAGGTGTGACTGTAAAACCGACTGGTTGTGGGTTCGATCCCCACTCGATGAGATGAAATATTTACTTAAATTTATATTTTCATTTCTTCGCTCTGATGTCGAGGTTAAGCGCGGCGTTGAGTTCTGCCACTCAACACACAATGCCTCCAGAATTCAGCAGAAAGTGGGGAACGGAGTGTCTTAACACTAAGTTCCCTCTGCCTACCCTGCTGTATGCGGGATACAGCGTGAAACTGATTTTTATTTTTTATTTATTGATGACTAATAATCAATTTTATTTTAATTTTTTTAATTTTATAATATTTTAAAACTTTTGGTGGTCATTCACATAAACGTAAAACTCAGCTTACGTAACACACGTCGTAAATGCTCTAAGGGTGGTCAAAATTATTGCAGAAAGAGGAAGAGAGTTTTAAAAAAAAGGACAACAAAAACAATTAATTATTGAGAGTTGTGAAGAGAAAAGATTAAATGGTTTAAAATTAATTAATATGCTGACTAACTGTCTCACAAAAAGATATTGACTGTTAGTGTTTTTAATTTCTAATTTCCTATTTTTTTTCAAAAGTCCATCGAAATATGCAACCACAAAATTTATTCAATTCTCACGAAATTCCCATTAACTTATTTTTAAAAAACTATTTGGACTCAGAGGCAGAGCAAAGTCCTTTAAAAAATTATGTTTAATTTTACTTCCCTACATAGTGAAACGCCTTAATATATACCTTTGTGATTTGTGACAGAATAATTCGAATGCCGAAAGATAAACGCTGTAATATTTTAACGTCCAAAGTGTAATTATAGCTTTTATGGGAAGTTATTTACGCTTCAAATTATGTCGTTGAGCTTGAGTGTGCCGTTATAGGTTTACTGTTTCCTCGAGGACGAAATAAACAGTAATATTCTCGTTAGGCTTTTCTCTTAACCTCATTTCGACAGATGGTGTTAAAATTTATAAAATTTGTTGGAAAAGAAAATTTATTTGGGGCGAAAATTTAACACGATTATAATAAAAAGGTTTCCATTCATTGAATACCAGCGAACCGCTCTCAACTTGGCTTGCTTGGATTATACAATTATTTAAGCTGTGTTCGAGTTTCTCGTCGTCCTTAGATATAAGTTCAAGAACTTATAGTGGTATCTAACAGGATTTTTTAGGTTACATAATTTTTATTTCCACAATAATTTGACTCTTTTTTTAAAATAAAAATATTATCTATATATATAAAAGGACCTGTGCTGACTGACTGAGGTAAGACGCACGCAAATGGGCAGATGTTTATTTTCATATTCTGGACATCCACTAAGAAAGGATTTTGAAAAATTTTAACCCTAAAGGGATGAAATAGGGGTTGAAAGTTTGTATGGTTTGAATATATTTTTTTTTAAATCGGCACCGATTTTTATAAAATTTGAAATTCAGACTTTTAAAAACATTTCATTGAACACGTGTTTCATGGTTTTTTAGAATTCACCCCCTAAGTGTCCAAATAAGCGGGCGCCCACTAGTGTATTAATAAGATTATTGTCTAATATCAGTTCAGTAGATTTTGTAAATTATTATTTTTTACTAATTTGTAAATTATATTTTATAATGTTAGTTTCTTTTTACTCATCGTATACATGTGTTGTTTGCAATTTGAGTTTTACATACACAGAAAAGAAACGGTGAAGTTGAGAAAAACGCATTATTCAATATTGAACTTGGCTGTCATTTCACATTTATGATTTTGAAGGAATTGTACCGCATACATCATTTTAAAATGATTTATAGAATAATTTAATAATCTTTTGTCATTAAAATGTAATAAGTTTATAATTTAATAACGGTAAAATACAGCTTCTTTTATCCAATTTTGTAAGCAGCCTTCACTCATTTTGTGACAGGCTTATTACCTGACACCTAAAAATAATTTACTGAAATGATGTACTTTTTTTATTTAAATTACGCTAATAGTTTATTATTATTATTCTAAATACTTTTTTTTAAGTGCTTTTGTTATTATCTGGTTTACAGGTACATCTTTATTAATTTTATAATTATATAAATTCATGTTATAGTCTTTGATATACACGGATGTCATTTTAAAGTCTAACCATCCATGTGCTAGTGTGTCAATATGTCATGTTCATTCGTAGTGTGTTGTGTTTTTTGTCTGGCCTACAAATCACAACCATCAACGATATGGCAGTGTAAATCAAATTTCTGTTATTATTATTTAGCTTCACGCTGTATCCCGCACATTGCAGGTTAGGCAGAAGAAAGGGTAAGATTACGACACTTCGTTTTCCATTCTTTGGACGAATTCTGGAGATATTGAGTGGCGGTATATATCACCTCATTAAATTTCATTTCCTAAACTGGGAATCAAACCCAAAAACCTGTCGCGTTTACAGTCACACTTTGTGCCCCTGCGTCATGACTGGCCTCTATCTTTAATTATTCTCGATGTGGATTAGTTAAAATACCTTTTATTTAAACGAAAAGGAAACTAAAGAAAAAATTACAAAACCAGAAAAAATCACATCAACAAAACAATAAACACTTAAAGTAATTCGGCAACAGTTTTACCAAAAACGTATAGTATTTTATTTAACATTTTTAAAGTGTTAATCCACACTTAAAAAAGAAAAATACTTATTTAGAAAGCGTATAAAAATTTTGAACGTAGCGGGACTCGAACCCGTGTCTCCTGGAGCCTCCTGGTCGGTTTCCAGGAGGCGCAGGTTCGAGTACCGCTACGTTCAAAAAATAATTTTTATACGCTTTCTAAAGAAGTATTTTAACGTACAGTAAGTAAGTAGGTAAAAAAGTAGAAAAACACATCGGATTGTTATTGTTTAACGAACTGTGCGAATTGAAATGACCCTGTTGTATTCTTCTGCTTATAAGGTTAATTAAATAAATGACACTTCATCGAATTTTCGATAATATGGGTATTTAACAAGTACGGTGATAAATTAAATAACAGAAATTAATTATTTTAAAAATTTTACATTTTATGTATATTATTTTTTCCACGAAAATAATATAATAAAACCTTCACAAATAAAAAAACATATCTGAGCTTAATTTCGCATCCCAAGATAGGAAGCGCCATACGACAGACGAACAAAGTGATCTTATAAGGACTCCTTTTTTCTTAAAAGGTACGGAACTCTAAAAAGAGCAAAAAATAAATAACAATGCTAATTATAAGCACGCTATTAAGATGCTACTTACTTACTAATACCTGCAAATATAATTTTGTTTCCTCTTTCAAAGCACCTCACACTTTTGACCAAGGCATAAAAGAACTTTAAGTTTAGTCGTGGACCTTGTAACTTATAGATGGCTTACGCTTAAAGCTTAAGATTAAAAACTCAGTTATGATTATATTGTAAATGTCATTTTCCCAGCCAAAAGGTTAGGCAAAGGACGCAGCCAGATACGAACTATTAAATATCGTGTTGCAATAATGCGCCAAATTATGTTAGAATTTGCTGTAATTTTATGCAAATAATATTATTGTACACAATTAATTTAATTACATATTAAATACCAAACAATAGTTTTAATGTTTGGTAAGGTACCCAAACATTGCCACTATATTTTTGATAAATAAATAATCAGCTTCACGCTATATCCTCCACACAGTCGGCAAGGCATAGGGAACCTAATGTTAAGACACACCGTTCCCCACTTTCCGCTGAATTCTGGAGGCATTGCGTGATGAGTAGCGGAAATCAACGCCGCGCTTTTGCAGTCACACTTTGTGCCACTGCGCCAACGCTGGCCTCATAAATAAATAAATAAATCAATTTAAATTTGTAATATTTTAATAAAAAACATACAAAGATTACTAAAAGCTATAAACATGTAGACTATCTACATGTACTATGTGGAATTATTGTATAAATTACATACAATGTGTAAATATTGTGATTGTTGAACATTCTATTATTTTTAAATAGAGTGGAAAGAAACGTAAGATATGAGTGCGAGTGCAAATAGGAATGAATGAATGAATTTGAAAAATAAAAAAAATAAAAATTGAGATTTAAATGTAAAGACGTTAAGGAAAATAAAAAAAAATGAACATTCTTGGTTTATTATGTTTCCATATGTATCTACATGTATCCCCCTATGGAAGTTCAAAATTAAAGTTTGTCTAAATAATTTATATTACAATTCGCAGTACACCATAACCTATAATAGCTTATCGATGAAACACGTATTTTTATTTTAAAGTATTCTATAATTTCCAGTTCCACCAAAGTACTTTAAAAATCAGAAAAACTACTTGCTAATAAATCTATTAGGTTTTAAATTAAATTGAGTATTAGACCGTATTGTAAGTTTTCAACCGTGAGAAATCGTGGGAGGCTTATAAATTTTCAATTTACCCTGGCATTGTGGCTCACATTGTCGTGACTAATAATTGATACTGATCTCTAACGATCATGTATTTGCAATAAATACTATAGTAAAATATCCAGTATATTATTATAATTGCTATATTAAAATATTTTATTAGAAAATTTACATTTTGGTAGTATGTTATTATAATATAAAAGAACTTAACTTATTATAGTACTTGAGCAAACATACAGAAAATCTTGAAAAGCAAATGTGTGTTTGACGTGCACATTTTTTTGTTTTTGTGACTTGGGTAAGGAAATCGATGCCGACACGACGTAGCGGAGTAAATTTGTACAAGCAAGCCAGGAAATGGAATCTCTGAGAGGTTTGATAGATTTTTAAAACATATTATACTCCTTATGTATATTTAGTTATTCGTTCATATTATGTGTTTAGTATTTAAATTAAATATATTAATTAATAGAGTAACCTTGATTTTTAAATTTATACCTATTTGAGAGTTTATAGGAGTGGGTTAATTAGGATTCCGTACCTTTTCAGGGATAAAGGAACCCTTATAAGATAACTTTGTTGTCCATCGTCTGTCTGACTGTTAAAAGCCTTTCTTCCAGGAACGCTTAGAGATATCGAGTTGAAATTCAAATCTTATACTCAGACTACATACATTAAGTAAAAAAAGATATGGCCGTTTATATCGCAAAAAAGCGTAAAAATCCTTATAAAGGGAATCAAAATTAATAGGGTACTTCCGGTTGACATCTAATTACTAAATTTGGCAGTCTACAGGTAGTACTAGTTTATTTTAAAAATCTGACAACTATACATTTGTGGTTTAATCCTAAAAATATTAGCCTTAAGAATTTGGTATTATAGTTCAAATGAGGTACCAGAAGAAAAAGCTCTGGCCAAGCTAAGCTTGAATTTCAGAAACAGCTCGAGACATTGTTTTTCTGCACGGACTGGTTTTTTTATTTAAACTTAAGCATTCTCCTTTGTAAAATTCTAATAAAGGTATGTGATTAAATAAATAACAAAAATTTTACAACTAAAAGCTTTGAAGCCCAAAACCCTTCAGAGGCTTCTGAGCAGAAGGAGCTGAGCTTCAGAACCTAAGGAATTACGCGAGACGAATAAGAAATCTTTGACGGCAGTTTCACATAATGATTGTGTCAACTACCAGACAATTGCTACCTACGTCTAATCGGGACTACGAGCTACTGTAAAGTTTTAGAATTGTCAAATTTAAAAAAATGTACATTTAAACATTATAAAGAGATTTATTTAAAGTAAGAAATAGCATACTGTAATCTTATGGTTTTAGGTACGGGTTTTTGCTAACGTAAGTATTCTGACGTTATCACTGATGTAAGCTGTTGCTGATGGTGAATCAGGAATAGGCGTGGGTATTGTCTTTAGTATAACAGCCGCATTATTCGTTCATCTTGTATTTGTGAGTCATCGTTTCATTTATAATAAACTAAATGCTTATAAAAAGTTCACTTCAACTTTTTAAAAAACAGACATTGACACAAGGTAGATAGCTGCTAAGTTTGACATTTAATATTATATTTATAAAAACTTAATTCAGGAAATTAAAAAAAAACTAGTGCAATTTATATTATATTGGAGAATATCAAGACCCGATTTAATACTTAATACCTATTAGCATTTAACACTACACATTATCTCAGTTTATATGGATATTTTTAATCGATATTATTAGTTAAGTATATTTTGGCTTCCGTTTAAAAAAAGTTTAAAATAATCTTACGAAGAAGATAAATATTTTTTAAAAATCTACCTTAAAACAAACAAGCTGGTACTTGTACTGTTTTCCATATAAGAAGCCGTACGTAAGAAGCCGCAGACCGTCAGGACGAAATAAGGTCTTCGATATTTTTTTGTGTTCCTTAATTTTTTGAGTACTAGTAACAATAGACCATATAATTGGCATCTCGTAACATATAAGATTTCTGTGCCTTTAGGATTAACTATTAAGTGAATAGATAAAAAAATGTTTATGAACATACTTACTTCCTGAGTTAACCATATTTTTTTTCATTTTTTATTAAATTTTAATTTATTTAGAAAAAGTACAACTACTTATTGCCATGATTTTTTTTGCTGATGTGCACTTTTAGTTTAGCAACTTAACGCGCTTATCACGGAGATCAGTTCGATTATTAGATTTTTTATGTAAATATTTAAAAAAAATACTTATTTTGATAGAATTAAAACTTGATAAGGTTCAATGTCACAAAAGTTATCAACGGGTTATATTACGCACAAGACAAAAGTATAAAATGAGTAGATGATTAAATTATATTATCTATATTAAAACAAAAAAGACGAAATAATTAAATATTCGTGTTAATGTTGATATCATTTGATCTGTATTGCTCTAGACAAGGCGTGTCGATCTCGGCCGCCTCACGTCACTGGGGTTGGAACAATACCCATTAACCTCGAAATCTAATCTGTATTCCGTAATGGGTAACAAAGGTTTTTCTAAGTATTATCACTAGTAGTACCCGTCTGATCCGCAAGATAACTTTGTGAATTTGATTTTTGAGAGGTTTTGATTATAGCCGTAGACTTCCTTTGATTTGCTACGATTGTGCAAGAGATTGTAGATGATAGATGCATTGTTATATTTTGACACTTCAATAAAAAAATATAGGAACATTTAATGTAAATAAGAAATACGATTTATATAAAATAGAGAAGAGATGAGTTGATGAAATAAGATATAATAGCGAGCGGTAAATGGGCGAAGGTAGCAAATGAAATGGAGGCAATTGGGAAAAGTCTTTGCCAATAGGCACACAGAGGTAGAAAAATGTTCAAGACGTGAAGTAAAAAAAATCTTAATTTAACGCTTTTTTTCTGGAAAAGACAAGGCAAATGAGCGTACGGATCACCTGATGGTTAGTGATCTCAGTAAAAAGAGTATTATTATAATAATTATTATTACACTTGAATAATCTAAGTTATAATAAAATTAAATAAAAAAGAAGCGGGAGAAGCCACGCGGGAGCTGCTTGTCATACTCGTATAGGTATATGTTTTATGAAAAACTAGAAGCGCCTGGTTTCGACTCTTTTATAGTTGTTCTTTGTTAATTTGATATACTCCAACAAATTAATATCCAAATAATTCATATTTTTCTTAAATTCCTATAAAAACCATTTAGAAGATCAATATTTGTTAAAAAAATTTAAAGTTATTAAATGTTATCTAAAGCCATATTTTTCTGTGTTTAATTCGAAATAAATAATAGTGATAAAAATATACATTATTGCCAATATTATATTCAATAATTAATATTGCAGCGGATGTAGCAAGTTCTGATTTTATATCTTTTACTGTTCGTCTCGGTCTGGTTGCTCCAAACAGCGTTGGGGGCCGCCATTGAGCACATACTGTCATGAGGTCAGCGGAGCGTGGGTAACGAAATATTGAATTTTGCGATCTCTGTTTTAAATACATTTAAATTTGTCACTTACAGATAAAAGAATAAATATTTCTATGAAGCTTGCAAACGTGTACTAATAAAACTACAACTTTTATAAACGGAACGTAACGTAAACATTTAACCCTTTGCCAATATCGCAAGGTTAAAATGTTTCTTTAATATCTACCTATCATTTTAAAAATATTGAAGTGATTTTTAAAATATCTCTTAAGAATATTCAGTAAAAGATAGCGCGGATGGTATTTTGAATGACGGGTTCTACCTCGAGCATAACAAGAGAGCTGTTGAATGATCAAGAGTTACTTAGCCTTAGCAATCCATTTTATTCCGTTTAAGGAGGCCACTTTACTTTCGTTGTGAAAGTTTAGTTTATTTGCTGCTCTATATAAATAATATTTCCTTTGTTTAAGTTGTTGAAGTGTGTCAGTTGTTTTTTTTGTTAAAGTCACGTTAAAAAGACTTCACAAAGGAATTTGCAAGTAAAGCAAAAATATTTTATTTTACAACACACTATATTACACTCCTTGGTTTCCTTGTGATCTAAACCTATATATAAAAATTCCGAAGGTCTGGCTGCCACTTGCTTTTGAGCCATTAGTATATATCGTTCTCCGCTTTGACAATATTTCGTAACTCAACACCGCGGACTATCGAAAATAATTCATCCCTTCGAGTGAGGATCAAATCCATAATGATCGCGTTTCCAATCAGACGTAAAATTACGCCACGATGGCAGAATTTATTAAAAATCATAAAAGATGCAAAATAACCTGTTTAATCCGAGCTTGTTAATTTAAATAAGCTTTATTTTTACTCTAAATCTGTATATCGAAACGTCTCGAAAAGTACTTGAAACGTCTATGCACTTATTTAATACTAGGTCTTAAAATAAATATAAAAAAGATATAGTGACATATTTTATTTTGTTATGTATAAGAAAAAAAAATGTAATAGAAAGAACCAACGAATATATCTAGTAAGCTGAGAGGTACGTATGTATGTACGTATAAATAATGTTAGAGAAATACCTTTTGCTAGCTTTAAAAGTTAGTGAGCCGCAACGTGACCTTAACTGTAATTACATTTGGCGCGTCCTGATTACTGTTTATTTTACAAGTAACCAACGATCTTTAGGCATGTTGACTTACGTTTACGTGTACGCATTTGAATTTGATTTTGTTTAAGTTTTTATAAAATTAATAAAAAAATATATTATTAATAAAAAATTAAATCAGCTTCACGCTGTATTCTACATACAGCAGGTTAGGCAGAGGGAACCTAGTGTTAAGACACTACGTTCCCCTAGTGCGCGTGTTGAGTGGCAAAACTCAAAGTCGAGTTTTTGCTTTGTTGCCAGAGCGAAGAAATGAAAACATTAATAAATAATAATTCATTCCCACGAGTGGGGATCGAACCCGCAACCGTCGCGTCACAGTCACACCATTGTGCTCCTGCGCCACGACAGGCCTCTATAAATCTATGTCATTAATAACCTGAAAACTATTATAGTAACGTAAAAGATTTATCTTACAATGTCGTGGCAAAGTTGTAGGTTAAAGTTTTCCTGATTTGATTAGATATTGTATAGAGGTGGCGCCATCTGAGTCTTATTATTTCTTAATTAACAGAAATTGATATGGTATCTTTTATTGGAATATTTAAAGTGAAATTCAAATAGCAATATATACTAAACATTTAAAGTGAAATTCAAATAGCAATCACAATTGATTTTAAAATTTTAAGTATTTTCTTCATGCAATTATTTATATCTATAACACGAATATCTATTATTACATTTTTATATTTAACAAAGTATAATTAAAAAATACCGTTCAAGTGTGAGTAGGCCTCGTACACCTAGACTAAGAGGTGGCGGGATTTTTTGTAACGATCAGGGATACGGCCAGATTGATTTCTATGGGTTGTAGAGCAATCCCCTCATGTGAATGGTTTCGGTCTGCCTGCTCTCAGTGGTTGCAACTCCGAGATATAGAGCTAACCGGATTCGTACCAATTTTAGGATTGTACGGCAACGGGTAGTACAACTTATAAAAATTGACAAACTCATTTCACTCATTTTGTATGAAACGAACTACAAATATACAAACTCTTACGATTTTTTTTCTTGAATTTTTTATAAATATTCACTTTTTAGATTTTTCAGATTTATTTGTATTGTGCCAAATTCATAGGGAAGTTCCCTATTTTGGTTACGCGGCGAATTTTATACAAAATGTAGCAGAAACGGTGCATAAATACTCGTATCTTTTGATTGCGTTGGCTTAAAAACTTAATTTTTTCTGTATTCCAAGGAATCGTAGACGAAAATATTTGATATTAACGACTGATGTCTCTCGTCTTGACAGAATGTCAGAGAGACAACAAAAAGATAAGATAATAATCCGATTTTGTCTTTTGAGGTACGGAACCCTAAAAGTTTTTTCGTTGTCGTTAGAAGTAACAGGAAGGCATACAAAAAATCGGTAGAAAATACAATTTGAAAGCATATAATATAAGTAATTAGTATTAATAATTATACTCGAAGATGAGACGTCATTAAAAGTTTAATAAAACCTATAGAAATGTATGTGCATTTCTATTTTAAACGACTTAGGAACGATCAATAAGGCGCGGGTTCAAATCTCGCTACGTTCAAACTTTTATATGTTTCCTAAGAAGTTTTTAAAGAACAGCTCAATATAATATTTCTGTTTCTTTTATAAATGATGCTTTGTATTCACTGACAGTATTCCTGTGCTAGTTAATCAGATTGAAGACGAGCTCTGTAGTAATGCCGACCATGTATTTTCCAGCAGAAAGAATCGATACGTGCCATGAATATTGGATTTATGCTGTTTCGCGGCAAACCGAGTTAGCTAAGTTAAGCTAGTTGCTACATTGTATAATCAATGCTTTATTTATTACAGTAGTAAAGTAAGACTGTCTTGGCGCAGGAGAACAGTGGTGTGACTGCAATGCGACGGTTGTGGGTTCGATCCCACACGGGGGAATGATTGATGTCGCTCTGGCACCAAGGCAAAAGCCCAGCGTTAAGTTCTGAAACACAATACGCAATGTCTCCTCACAACAGTCGCCAGGATGTGTGAATAACGAAGTGTTGTGAAGGTTCCCTCTGCCTATCCTGTTATATGCGGGATACAGTGTGAAGCTTTTTTTATTCTTTTTACAAAATATTTTTTTTACCGAAGAAATAAAAAAAAAAATCTATGTTATAAATTAATCATTTAAATGTGCCGGAATACTTTTTTTATTTTTAGGATGTACGTCTACGTCTTGTGTGGTATGCAAAAATAAATCTATTTTTTTTTGTATAAAACTTCAAATAATGCATTTTAGTCATCATAAAATAATTTTGAAATTGTTGTATTTAATAATTAAAACACACATAGAGATCCCACTTTTGCAATTTAATAGGCTTCTAAAGTATTAAGCCTCGAAGCGGTGGAGAAAGAAATGCTTAGAGTTGTAACAAGTAATTGGTTTTGCCGGGATCGTTGTTCGCTATATTGACAGATCCGTCACGGTCACTGCTTCATAAGATTTATTATTTCTTTGATTCCAATATTGTACACAGAAGAAGAATGCACCTTTAGTTCACGAACGGATACACGACAGACAGGAGGTCTTGTGCTATATACGAGTACTTATATAGCGCAGCCAAAGAAAAAAATCAATGCACATCGCCAATATCTTGTATTGCTGTTCAATTTTATGTCTTGAATGTAATTGTAAAACTATATTCTACTTTTTATAATTAAATAAAAAAAATAGTTTTAACACTCTGTCAAGGTATATTATTTATATCAGAAATACGAAATTCCTATTAATCTCTGTCATTTCTAATTATAAAAGAAATAGGTGCCTTTTGATCAACTTTTAAAAGTAGGTAGGTATATGTAAATTTCATCCAATTTTCATTTATAAGCAAAAGGAATTATTTAGATTATTAGTTAGTTAGTTTGAAGGAGTACGCTTATGATATCAATTCAACTTAAACTTTCAACTTGGTAGCTTTGGATATTTTAGTTTAATTTATTCTAACATAACTTCATCACACATTCATCTACAAAGGTCAAGTAAATATTTTAATAGTTTGATTTGCCAATATAGTTGTAAATGCTAGCAAGAGTAGTAAGGCCGAGTCGTTAGTTTCTTACAAATATATTGAACATGTAAAGTGCTATTCTGTCAGTCAATAAGTGGTGTATTGCTGTGGTGGCATCTAAATATTTTTCTGATCCATCATTTCATTAATTTAATTGTCCAATGTCTAAGCTGTATTAATGTATAGTTTTTAGGGTTCCGTATATCAAAAACGGAACCCTTAATCAGTTTGTTGCTTGTGTGTCGGTCTGTCAAGACCACTTATCTCGAGATCACGTGAGGAGTATCATGTGGAAATTAATATCAAATATTCAGAGCTGGCTTCTTAAAGCATAAACATTAAGTCAAATCATCAAATCAAGCTTCTCTAAGTAATAGCAATCAAAAAAGCATTTATGCATTGATTTTACTGCCTTTATATGAAATTCGCATCCAAAATCAAAACCTATAAGTACTTTCCGTGAACCTAGTTATGAAGTTTGGCACAAAGTGAGAATTTATAATACAAAGAACGAAAAAAAAAATGGTAAAATTTTTAAGTATTACATAGAAAAACAAAATAGTCCAAAATTATATTTGTAGGTTATTTCATACAAAACGCCGTTGACCTACAATCCTGAAACTGAAACGAAGGTCTCGGTGTGCGCGTCCTACTCTCAATTAACTGATGTATTTTAATTATGGTCTATTAAAATACCAATAAAATAATCTAATGTATAAAATACAAAAAACCCATACCCAATCATCAGAAGAATCTTCAGTATACCTTTTATGGATACTTCCAATTAGAATATTAAATTACTATCCTATATATAATTGTTGTTAGTAATAAAGAATGAGACGATTTGTTCTTGTTAGTTTTAGCACTAGGTAAGTACAAGTTCAATTACAGAGGATCCATTGATATAACAATCAAGACTTTCGACTCATTTACTTTTAACGTAGCTAACTACTGTTATTTAAGTTTTTGGACTTGATAGAATCATCTGTGTTAAATATTTCTTATTTGAATTTAAGAAGAAGTGAAGTGAGGTCATTCTGCGCAGGGGCACAGGCCTGCGACTGTATAAGCGAAAGGTTATGGGTTCGACACCCACTCGAGGAAATGTACTTGAGCGAGGAAATGAAAAACTTAATATATTAATTTCCTCGCTCAAGTAACAAGTCAAAGCGCGGTGTTGACTTCCGCCACTCAGCACACTATGCTTCCAAAATTCGGCGGAACGAACGGAAGTGTTTTAATGGGAACGAAGAGTCTCAATGAGAATAGAGTTTATCAACACTACACCAGGTTCCCGGGTTCTAACTGCCTGCTGTGACCGGAATATAACGTGAAGCTATAAAAAAATATAAAGCTTTTAAAAGAGTAAAAAATATATATTTAGCTTCTGGTTAAGCTGAGCGAATGGAAAGGGGATAGCGAATTGTTCAAACAACTCCTGAAAATTAGGATTTGAATTTGCATGATTTTGCATACCAATGACTCCCAACCAGGGGCTATTATCTTTCTAATAAAATTATTTTAAAGTAGAGTGGTTTTGCTAGAAACTTGAATAAAAATATATAGTTGACTATAATAATGTACTTATTATAATATAAGGTACAGTATTTCTGTGCTAGAAATAAATGTAAAAAAAAATATTAAGTGGTTTTTATGAAATCAAACACGATGCTTGTGATTATAAATCCCAATTTGGACAATGTTAAAGTAATATTATTAAAATTAATTATAATTAATTTATTTTTTGATTTCTGGGTATGGCGAGACAAAAACGGAACAAATGAAATTTGCCTTAAATTTGCGGCAGCGGGAAAGTAAAATACTGAAAGGGTTTTATAACTAGGGCTTAAGTATTTAGCCCGCAGAAAGGAATGAAAACAGATAAACACATAATATGTATTTTTATAATGTTAAAGAGTATTTAAAGAGTATCGAGGTCAGTCGTGGCGCAGGGGCACAAAGTGTGACTGTAAAACCGACTGGTTGTGGGTTCGATCCCCACTCGAGGAAATGAAATATTTACTTAAATTTATATTTCCATTTCTTCGCTCTGGTGTCGAGGTAAAGCGCGGTGTTGAGTTCTGCCATACAACACGCAATGCCTCCAGAATTAGGCAGAAAGTGGGGAACGGAGTGTCTTAACACTAGGTTCCCTCCGCCTACCCTGCTGTGTGCAGGATACAGCGTGAAGCTGAAGCTTTAGAATATGCTTAGGGAGTAGATATCTAACTTAGGAAGTAAACAGCCACTCCTGCTTATCCCGCACTTGCACTGACATTTTAAATTATTTATTTGTGAATTATATATCCTGAATCTAATCTTTATACATTTTTATACAATGTATAAAAATGTATAAAGATTAGCATGCAGTAATATAATGCAGTAATGTGGATTAAATTGATCGTATTGATCAATTTCGTATATAAGCCAATTTTTTTTACAAGTTTAACTGTAAATTTTCAGTAATGTAATTATTCGATATGGATAAACCACGGCGAATTTAGAAATTGAATACAAATAAATTATATATTATAAAAATATTTATATACAGATTTCTTTAAAGGTTTGAATTCGATATCAATATTTTTTTATAAAGCAAAATTTCGAGCTATGTAGGTATAATAAACATTCGCATTTTTATATAAAAAAACGGAACCAAATTAAATATTTTAAAGCTTACATCACTTCCTGTTTTAATGAATTACATAGAAAACCTGTTGAAAATATCGTGAGTACATTTTGTTTTAATTTTTTATAATTATTTAAACACGGATATTGGTTTCTTACTTACGTCAAAATACTTTCCTAGTAAAGGTCCATTTTACAGTTATTTCTGCACCGTTACTGCACACTGGTCTAACGGCGTAACTAGCTATATCCTCATACCTCAGTACCGACCTTTCCTGAGTATGTACTGGAAACTTTCATATTCTGTTAATTTAACTGGAACGAAAATTTCCATTACTCAACACAATTAACTTTTTTGCTACTCGGTCGCAGCACCTGCTTGTTAAGAGAACGCGGTTATATAGCAAAAAAAAGGTTATCGGGGCAATTTGTGCATATTTTTATTCGAAAAATAATTAATTTTGTTAGTCATTGAGGTATATTGAGGCCGTCGTGGTGCAGTGGTACAAGTGTGTGACAGTAATATGGCGGTTGTGAGTTCGATTACCATTCGGGGGAAAGAATTATGAGAAAAAAACATATCTTTATTTATATTTTCATTTCTTTGCTCTGGTGGCTCACAAAAGCGCGGCGTTGAGTTTCGCCATTCAACTTGCCTCGTTAAATTGGGCGCACAGTGGGGAACGAGTTCCTTTTCTGGTACATGCAGGATACAGCGTGAAGCTGAAAAAACTTTATGTCATGATATATAAAAAAATTGTGTTGTGATCGGTAAAAGTTATAACTTCGGATATTTGATAAAGATTTCTTCGTTCTTCACTTCACAGTCAAGAAATTATAGAGTATATTTATTATTGAATATACATGAATATTGTCAAATCACTTAAAATGTGCTTCCTATATCTTAAGTGAGATAGTATGAGTGTTGGTGTGAGTCATCGTAAAATATTTAGCTGGCAACTGAAGTTGACTAACGATGTAACTAAAATGATATTGAGATATTTTCTAGTAAACGTCGTTAACGTTAAATCGTTACCGTTAGTATGTGACTGCATAATTCCTAAATTTATCCTTTTGGCAGCGTAAAAATTTTAGTTGCTCATAGATAATTTAATAGCGATAATTTAATTGTGACTGTAAATCGACTGGTTGTGGGTTCGATCTCCACTCGAGGAGATGAAATATTTACTTAAATTTATATTTCCATTTCTTCGATCTGGTGTCGAGGCAAAGCGCGGCGTAGAGTTCTGCCACTCAACACGCAATGCCTCCAGAATTCGGCAGGAAGTTGGCAACGGAGTGTCTTAACACTAGGTTCAATCTGCCTACCCTACTGTGTGCGGGATACAGCGTGAAGCTGATTATTATTCCTGATGATACAGTGGATCTCCTACGATGTGGTTTTTTTTTCGAAATGAAATATTCAATCTCTATACACTAAGTATCTATGCCTATTTCACAGGGATGCGATAATTAAAATATGAATCATTTGGTTATATATTCAACAAGGATATACGCAAAATGCATTGTTACTCGCTTTTTAAAAGCACGAGCCGGTTTTTCTACTTAGGTCATATTCTTTATTTATCATATATTATTTAAAAAAACTTCAATAGTCTATTTGGACGCTATCGTGACGTAATTGATATATTAAGAATATTTATATTTATAATAAAAATGTATGATGGAAAAGTGAGTTGTAGGAGAGATAGGGGGACACCTCGGTTGACCTTTCAAAATACAGTATCAAAGATACTGGAGGAAGGTCACGTACAAAGCATGAGGACCCCCCGGAGGGCATGTATGAGAGATTGATGACAGTGGACGAGGCGAAAGAGGTATGTAGAGGCCGTAGCGTTTGGCGCTCCGTTCTTTCTGACTACCCCGCTAGGGATAAAGCGTGAAGTTAAATTAAGTTATAATAAAGGTGTTGCAGAGACATGAAAGCAGCGAGACTTTTTTTTTCTATTAGATACTCCTACTCCAGAACCTATATGTTTAGTAAAGGCTAAAATGGACAATATCAAACCAGGTCAAACAGTGCCCTGCAAAATACAGGATACGTGAATATAAACTTAATTAAAAGCTATATAACGTATATTTGTCATAACTTCTTTTCAAGACCATATAAAGAGTATCATTAGTACATACTATAAATAAGTACAACAATAGACGAATTTTAGAGGCATTGCGTAGGCTTTCTACTTCGTTCTTTCGTATGAAACGTAATGGTACATACTCTCTGTACCTATGGAAACCTACCTAAAAAATGCTTAAAAATCATAAAATGTTGTAAAGATGATTTAAAAATGTTGTGAACCAGTTTATAAACATACAATAAGGTTTTATAAATCAAATTCTATACGCAACGGGATTAATTACGGCACAAAGTACCTACCCTCCTATCAAACAAATATTATTAAGGAAATCTGTTGAGAAGATTTTTTTACGAAGACGGCAAAATGTATTCTGTCAGAAAGAAGAGGTTTAATAATGCAATCATTTTGTCGCGAAGGCTTTTACTGATTTGATTGAAATACTTATATAAAAATGATGACACAGCTCTTAAAAAAAACACGTGTGTAACCTGCGGGATACAGGGTGAAGCGGACAAAAAGTATTAGGTCTGATAAAATTTTCAACTAAATTCAACAAATTCTGCATTATTTAAAAAAAAATGTTTGGATCCTGCACTCGCATCTTTCTATTCAAAATCTCTATTTTATTTCCTCCATCCGCACCGTTTCTGCAGAAAGAGGCACAAAGTTTTTGATTCACGTAGTATGTACTACTACAATGTGTAGATTAACCTTAAAAATCAAAATTATAGCTTAGTACTACTATACAGTAGCTTATATATTTAAATTTTTTCCAATGTGGTATATGGTTCCACTATTTCAAGCGTGGCCTGTGTCAGGAAGGAAGTAGATATTATATATGTAAATACGGGATTAGATCTGATCTTGACTAATCAAATTAAAAATTAAATTCCATCAGCATAGCGCTGTATCCTGCACACAGCAAGGTAGAAAGAGGGAGCTTAATGATAAGACACTTCGATCTTATCTGATTGGATTCAATTGAAAGAAGTAAAAATCATCAATTAATAAATTATTTATTTCAAAGTAAATAATTTATTAATTGATGTCACTGCACATTTTGTTAACTAAGAAACACAATATACGTCTTAAAAAACGTTAAGTTCTTAACGGAACTCTGTTAAGAACTTAACGTTTTTTAAGAAAAATAATATTACATGTTACACTATTCATTATTTAATGTCATCATATTTTTATAGAAATGTCTTTCTTAACTCTTTTGTTCGGATAGTTGTTTGCCATTTTCCTTGCGGAGTTTAAACTTCCGAAGCAGTAAAGTCAATTTCGCAGTTCTAAACTTTGGCGCCTACAAGTATAAAATTAGATTTCGTAAACTTGGAAGTTGGAACTGTGAATATCTGCGGACAGGTATTTGAAACGTCAAATTTCTAAACCCTTTACCTCTAACATGATTCTAAAATTAATCGTTAGCTGTTGATTATAGTTAAGATTATTTATTAATCAATAATAACTATAAATAATAACGGACCCAAAAAGATAATATATTTTATCGATCTTATTAATTAACATTTGGTAACTATCAATCTGGTCTAATATTTTGTCTTGATACTGAGATACATAATAAAAACAGAAAAAATAAGAAATGATAAGAAATTGACAGAAACTAAATTATATGCAAATATTTACTTAGTGAAATCATGATAGATATATACTTCCAATAATTACGATGGGACTAAAATCAATTATAATATAAATATCAAATATGACTTAGTTATACATACATATTTTTATATCTCAACCCCCTTCTGCCACACAATCGTTCACGTCGGTATGGAAATTACTGTCAACACAATATGAAAAATTCATGAATTTCGGCCTACGTCTCCTTAAAAGACCGCATTCATAGATTTGTGATTTCAATCCCTCGACGCTCAATCATTTTTCGAATGCATAAAATGTTTTGCAAAATATATAATATTCTTCATCTCAGACATAATGTTTGTAAATGTGACAAAATTATGATGAAATATGTAGGGTACCTATTTGCACAAATAATAAAAGCGTCCGCGCTTCTGTTTTTTAATTTTGTTTCTTAATTTTTTATATGAAAGCCCACATACTATTTCATATTAAAAAAAAATAAAAATAAATTAGCTTCACGCTGTATCCCGCACACAGCAGGGTAGGCAGAGGGAACCTAGTGTTAAGACACTCCGTTCCCCACTTTCTGCCGAATTCTGGAGGCATTGCGTGTTGAGTGGCAGAACTCAACGCCGCGCTTAACCTCGACACCAGAGCGAGGAAATGGAAATATAAATTTAAGTAAATATTTCATCTCCTCGAGTGGGAATCAAACCCAGAACCAGTCGGTTTTGCAGTCACACCTCGTGCCGCTGCGCCACGACCGGCCTCTATTTCATATATGACGCACATATTATGTCTTGTTAATATGATATAATGCCGACGATACCAACATTTCATTACGACAGTAGAGTCTCTACTCTCAAGACAAGAGACATAATATACGCAATTATAGTAAGATTCGATTATTCATCGACGTAGGCATTGCTATTTTGACTATATTTATCTTTTCTGTTGTTAATATAATATTAAACATACTTGCTCAACGTACAACTTCATTCACACACGGTAGTTTCATAAGATTTTGACTGATAATTATATACTAATATTTCACCCTATCTCTTGTCTTCTTCAAGTACTTACCACTACTTAAGTTTTGACTTACTTGACTTACATTTCTATGTCCTTAGGTTGGGGCAGATGACATCCATAGAGTCTCAACTCTCAAAAATCAAAAAAACATTTTTGATTTTTTATTTGCTTCTCGTTTAATTTTAGTCCATGTCTGACCAATCTTCTTTGTCTTGTCTAAATCTGAGCGCCACGTTTATGCTTTCCTTGAGGATTCTAATCCATCGCGTGCTTCAATATATGGTCCAGACCTTGACGCAGTGTGTGCTCAATCTAGTTCCACTGGCGATGTTTCATTTGCGATCGGTGATTCTCGGCAAAGTTCACGAAGGTGAATTAAGCGAACTTAAATTTTACTCTTATTTAATTACTTTTTACTCTTACCTTTTATAAAAGTAACCGAAGTTTTTTTTATTTATTTGAGCATGCGTTTGTATTTACTTTCATTCCTATTTTTTAAATCTTTTCAAGATTATTTATTCAGTAGAAACCAATTGAACATAACAGCGCTTATTCGATTTAATACCTATATCAGGATATTGTTCCAGTTCCTGCTCAAATACATGATAAATTGTCTCGATAAAAATTCTGCAACAATTGTATAGACGCACATTTATGTATGTGATATCTCCATTTTATAAAACCTTATATCAAAAATTACCAACTTTAGTTACTTCGATTGAACTCATCAATTATTTATTGTTATAATTGATATGTAGTTTGCGTATAGAATGTTCTTTTGTTTCCCAGTTTACCTTGAAAAGCTTTTAAAAGTCAGTACAAGATGTAATTTGACTTATATCAGCCGATCTTGCTGTTACATTGAATCACATTCAGTAATATCATTTAGTTGTGACATATTGAAGGAGCAAGTAACATTAAAATGGCATTAACTTATTAAATATCAAATTTCTTAAATCTAAAACTACTACTTACGCTAATTTACTTGCCGTTGTAAAGGTATGATGATAAAATAGACTTTGTTTCACAATATTGTTATCTAATGGTTGTTTTTTTTGTTGGAAGTCTGTTTTTATTCTACTTTCTAATTATTTTCTATTCTTTAGAATATAAATTTATAAAACTAAATGAAAAATAATTTAGTTTTCATTTAAGTGTCCAAAAAAAAATCTTCAGCATCACAAATATAAACACAGCATCACAAATATTATATTTGGCGCATATTGTCATTCGTCAGACTTAATTGAACTGTTTTCGTCATAGCAATGATTTTAATTACCAATGAAATTGAAATCAATCAAGATTCTAGCTATAATTTAAATATAAAAACATTTTTTTGGCTATGAAACAATTATACAATTTGATCTTTTAACAGAGATAAATGATGCTATATTAGAGGTTATTGTTCATTTTGTTACGAAGAAACATGACTTCATACTCTTAAATAAAGAGTACTTCGATCATGACTAGCAGAAAATATAAGAGTGTTGTTTTTAATGTTAGGAAATAGTATAGTGTACATATACAACGGAGATACCTAACACAAAGTCCTAAGTTTCCTTTAAATAAGACTTAAGATGCTTGCACGATAAAAAAATATATTATTATTATAATACTAGCTGCTGCGGATTCGCGCGCTTGTATTACAAATTTAAATTTAAATTATTTATTTTCACTATAATGTCTTATAGATCACGATAGTAATTTAGCCATCTGAATTTTAATCGTGATCTAATAACATTATTTCAAAGACAATATCCATAAATTGAACACTTAAGTTTCAGTCAATTCACTAAATAAAATACATATTTTCTCACATGCGATTCTTTATATTGACATTTTTTTATTTATGAACCGATTTAAATAAAAATAACTAATCTAAACTGTTAATTTTTAGATTAGACTTTTTAGATTAGAACGTACAAAGTAGCAGACAAACAAACAAGCGACAAATAGACAAATATTAAAAAAAAACTATTGTCTTATGTTCTATTACTTGAGGCCGGTCGTGGCGCAGCGGCACGAGGTGTGACTGCAAAATCGACTGGTTGTGGGTTCGATCCCCACTCGAGGAGATGAAATATTTACTTAAATTTATATTTCCATTTCTTCGCTCTGGTGTCGAGGTTAAGCGCGGCGTTGAGTTCTGCCACTCAACACGCAATGCCTCCAGAATTCGGCAGAAAGTGGGGAACGGAGTGTCTTAACACTAGGTTCCCTCTGCCTACCCTGCTATGAGCGGGATACAGCGTGAAGCTAATTTAATTTAATTTAATTTTAATTCTATTACTTTGGTAAATGTCTCCAATGTTAGGTTTTTTCATACTTCCGTTGGGGCCAGTCGTGGCGCAAGGGCACAAAGAGTGACTGCAAATGCGACGTTGTGAGTTCGATCCTAACTCGAGGAAATGAAATATTTACTTAAATTTATATTTTCATTTCTTCGCTCTTCTGTCGAGTCGAGTTCTGCCACTTAACATGCAATGTCTCAAGAATTCGGCGGAACGGAGTGTCTTAACACTAGGTTCACTCTGCCCAGCTATGTGCGGGATAGCGAGAAGTTGATTCTCTTCCATGTACACACAGCGATGAGTTACAGTTTTATTACATGTATGAGATATTTATTTATTTGGATTTGCTTACGATTGTCTACTACAAAGCATAGCATCAACGATTTGAAATCTGGGGTTAAGGTTAAGTATTATTTATCGTATAATTTATGTTAGATTTAGATTTTTTGCTTGTTAAAATATCATTGATCACGATGACTTAAGGATCATTAAGTATAAATTAGTGGAGGCATTTTAGACTTATAGTCGTGTGGGAATAAAATTATTTCTGGAAATAACTTTGAAACTGATATGCAGACCTTTAACTCTATGAGAGAAATAATTACTATAATTTTTTGAATACAATTTAACTTCTAATACAATAGCTGTCATAGGTGTGATTCTAACAAGAAGAAATATGAAGGATGTAATTCCTTTAAGTAGTTTCACTTTTCTGAAAAATAGAAAATGCATAATATACCTGTTGTGGAAAGCAGTAAACTGACGTACTATTACTGAGGTCTATCTGCCTTTTCTCGTTCTCGTAGTATAAAAGATGCGTGATGATAAAAGGAAAATTTATATATAAGTGTATTTACTGTATGCATTTTTGCCAGCTTCACGCTGTATCCCGCATATACCAGGGCGAAGGGAACTTGGGAACCTAGTGTTAAGATACTCCGTTGCCCTTAAAACACTTCCACGTTCCCCACATATATTAATCAGAATGTTTTCATTTTGCGTGACAAAAGTTAATTAAGATTTTTCATTACAGAAATTATAATGCACTTTAATAATAGACATACGAGTAAGTTGATAATTTTGTTTGTGTAATGGTATTTTTCAAAATTTCCGCTGTTTTTCTTGTCTGATGATAAAGATAGTGACGGAAGGAGAGTATTTCTAAGAGAATAGAATAGAATACAATATAGTTTTGAGTGATATTACCACTCAAATTTAAACTTTGTAAAGTCCTAAATTTTTTTTATACTATATTCAAACCACTCTCAAATAGATTTACCGTTTTAGCGAAAGGTTAAAGAACTCTCAAATCGCACTAAGTATACCATCACATTGTGACTAATCGGATATTTAAGTCAACAGAGGCTCTTTTAACAACGTCAATGGAATTTTTGAATTTCCAAAATTTACTTAAATGTTGTGAAAAGATGTTAAGAACGAATTGTGGCTATACAAATATATGATTTATAAGATCATCTTGCTATCTGATATTTACTTTGTTACTCAATATTATCAACAGCCACTTTAGTGACGCAGTTAAAATGTGTTACTGTATGTGATGATGGTTTGTTTAAGGATGCGGCGGATTTTTTCATATTTAAAATATAAGAGCTTATTTTTTACGCCTATTTTAACAAATCTCAATGCTGTTTCTGCTTTCCGGTATATTATTCCTGTATTCAATTTCTCTAAATGAGTGGAAACCGGAGGGCGAACGGATATGTATATCATTCGCTTTCCTTTGTATGTGCAAAATGCGGGCTATACTGAAAGATAAAAAGGTGTTTATATAATGTATAGACCTTTTCATAATCCATACCTATATTATAAATTCGAAAGTAACTCTGTCTGTCTGTCTGTCTGTCTGTGCCGCAATCAGGGCCAAACCGCTAATTCAATTATGATAAAATACTCATATAGAGATACTTTAGGGTTTCCGGATGAACATAGGCTACTTTTTTTTTCATATTTGTAATATTGTCGATATATACTAATATATTAAAATATTTTTCAATTTGACAGGCAATTTATTCCGCCATGTTAATAACAACCGACCGTTGCTAAGCAACGGTTTGCAAAGTTTATTTGTTGTTATAAGCAAACGTCACCCAAAATGAGCTTGCTTAACGCATACATGGCGCCGACTAAACCTTATGAGATACATAAAAATAATGTTTTACAGAAATATTGTCCTTTAAATAATGTTTAAAAAAGTCCGCGATACACATACCATATTTATCTCTGAAGCTTGAGCAAAGTAACACAGTAACAACAAGTAACCATTTTAATTAATTTACTTTATATTTATCGGGTTTATGTTGTATGTATTTTCTATAACTTGATATTGATCCTTATGAAAATGAATATAATAATCACTTTTAGCATTTCATCTAGATTGAAATTATAGTTCACTGTATAACATTCTAATAAATAATTAAGGAGATGTCACTGATTCGAAATAACCTAGCCTACGAGCGGCATAGTATGACCGACGCGAACGGACCATCTGCAACTTTGACGGTTTTGTAAATTTTCATACATTTTCGAACTACTGTTAATTTTTATGTAATTATTTGCTGTTTATAATTAATTTATACTTTTCTTTGGTTCTTCGCTTATTCGAGGAGCAGATTAGTAAGATTTTCATAAATTTCTTGGTGTGGTGTAAGTTGCGGCCCTGCGCGGTATCGGTGTAATATTATTTAAGTATTAAGGAGAGAATTGTTGGTTATTTCATCTTGGTTGGATGGTTATCTATACCGTTGTTATACACTTAATAAATTGTGGTTTTAGTTTTCTGGGATTTTATTTGATATTGCTCGCAAAACTTATCATATTTAATGTAGAAAGGACTTTAGTTATTTCATATAGTATCTATGTACGCGCGCAAGGAAAACGAGTAAAAAGATTTTTCCCGGGTAAATCAGTAAAATCGATCACTGAAAGTACAATAAAAATTAGTTCAGTTATTCTGGATATTAGCTCGGGGAAATAGAAAGACAGAAAGAGATAAAATTATTAATAATGTAGCTGGTTTTGTTTAGTTTTTTTATTAATATTTTACTATGGTTACGTTTACTTATATTTTTTTTTATTTAAATTAGTTACATATTTTCACAAACAATTTCCTAAATATATCTATAAGCATTAGTAAAGTTTAAGCGGGCGAAGCCGCGTCCGGGTCCACTAGTCTATCTATATATATACTAGCGGCCCGCCCACGGCTTCGCCCGCTTAAAATACATGATTATTGATTTAAGCAGAATTGATTGACAACTATAATAAAATAAAATAAATAAATAAATCAGCTTCACGCTGTATCCCGCACACAGCAGGGTAGGCAGAGGGAACCTAGTGTTAAGACACTCCGTTCCCCACTTTCTGCCGAATTCTGGAGGCATTGCGTGTTGAGTGGCAGAACTCAACGCCGCGCTTAACCTCGACATCAGAGCGAAGAAATGGAAATATAAAATTTAAGTAAATATTTCATCTCCTCGAGTGGGGATCGAACCCACAACCAGTCGGTTTTGCAGTCACACCTCGTGCCGCTGCGCCACGACTGGCCTCACACCCTATAATAGAATGACAAACGAATATGAAGACAACATACAACAACATATATAATATAAAGACAACTATAATGACTTCTAATATGATTTTTTGTTACTTTAATCTGTAATATTCTATTATGATTTTTTTACGACATTATCGTAACTTCTGTAAGAATTTTTGATTGTTTCGAACTAAAAAATATGACCAATGTCGATATTTGATATTCATAAAATATACATAAAGCTAATTATTTATTAATACAATATATATATATTATACATTACAAAATATATATATATATATATATATATATATATATATATATATATATATATATATATATATATTGTAACATTACGTTCTTTTTAATTATGTTATGTTTTTTAAAGCTCTGTTAAATGTGCTGATGTCACTTAATAATTGTACTGCTTCAGAAACAGTCTTAAATGTAAAATTATTAATTTGGTTAAGGATTCATAATATTCTTTGTAAAATAACTGTAATGTTTGCATATTAACTCCTGTTTGCATATTATTAGATAAATTAATAATTGGTAAATATGTAGTTATTACAGAGTACACGTAGAAAGGATGTTTTTAGGCATTTTTATATAGATTTATTTCAAACGAACGAACGAACCAAAAAATCTATGTATTTACTTGATATTTCTTTGAAGATCAAATCGTTCTTTATCTCTGTGTTGAATTAATTACGATTTAAACTTTACTGTTACGATTTATGAAGGTAATCTCTACTAACAATTCAATTTTGTTTACTTAAAATAAATAAATCAGTTTCACGCTGTATCCCGCACATAGCAGGGTAGGCAGAGGGAACCTAGTGTTAAGACACTCCGTTCCCCACTTTCTGCCGAATTCTGGAGGCATTGCTTGTTGAGTGGCAGAACTCAACGCCGCGCTTAACCTCGCCACCAGAACGAAGAAATGGAAATATAAATTTAAGTTAATATTTCATCTCCTCGAGTGGGGATCGAACCCACAACCAGCTGGTTTTACAGTCACACTTCTTGCCGCTGCGCCACGACTGGCCTTATTTACTTTATTGTATAAAATATATATTTTTATCAACAGTCATATAATCAAGACGTTTCGAATGTCATTCTTTAGCCAGGGTCATACCAGCGCGATTTCTATATAACATTCGCTGGCAAGCTAATGCCTTGAGTTCATTCAAATGACGATAACTTTTTTTGTAATGAACCGATTTTGATGAACCAAACTTTAGAACCTAAATTGAGTTAAAACAAAGCAATTGGTGAAATTTTCAAGTAAATCGGTTCAGTAGTTTCAGAGAAAAATGCGGACAACAATATGTCGACAGACAGACAGACAGACAGACAGACAGACAGACAGACAGACAGACAGACAGACAGACAAGAAATTCAAAAAAAATCTTTTTGCTTTCTATTAGTCTTTTTAAGTATCCCTCTATCCATTTCAGTCAAAATTACTAAATGTACAGACAAAATATTTTTACTGTCTTATTATATATATATATATAAAAGGACTTGTGCTGACTGACTGAGGTAAGACGCACGCAGAGCCGTAACCGCTGATGGTAGAAACGTGAAACTTGGGCAGATGTTTATTTTCATATTCTGGACATCCACTAAGAAGGGAATTTTAAAAATATTAACCCTAAAGGGATGAAATAGGGGTTGAAAGTTTGTATGGAAAAAAAAATTAATCTGTACCGATTTTTATAAAATTTGAAACTCAGACTCTTAAAAATATTTCATTGAACACGAATTCGAATGAATTCACTCCTAATAAGCGGGCGAAGCCTCGCGCGCCCTCTAGTATTTATATATTATGCAGTTAGTATGTTTGGTACATATCGACTACATAACACGGTACATACTTACGGTAATTTAAGCTTAACAAAATTTACATATAATTTTAAATATTAATTGAAAAATGTTAACCAACATCTGTCATTGATGTTTACCAATTAGGCAATGAAACAATCCTGTCTTTGACAGAATTCAATTTGGTCGCAGCTTTAGCATAGAATTGATTTATTTTGTTATTACTTTTGCTTCAAAATCTATAAACTTGATATTTCAGTCACGACACCTATATTATATACTAGGGGCCCGACCGCGGCTTCACCCGCTTGAACTATATGATTAATTATTTAAGAAACAAAATTGACTGACAACTATAATGTCTTCTAATATGATTTCTTATTATTTTAATCTGTAATATTCTAATAATTTTTTTTTATTTAATTTATTATCGTAATTTTTATAAGGATTTTTTATTGTTTTAAATAAAAAAAATACGACCAATTTTGTAATTATTTATTATACACATTTACAATCACATTAAACAAAATATAAAACAAAAAGAAAATAGTTTTACATACAAACTTTAAGAAAATGTGTGTACACATAGAATACAGAACAGCAATGACCTATAGATCAAGACCAAGGTGAATGTCTGTAGTCTGTACGGTTAATAATAAACCAAGGCTACCATAGGTGATGTCATGTAACATTCTATGATGTTGTCCCATTTTAATGAAAAATTGAAAAAATGCCTGAAAGAAATCACATTCAAAGCTATCTTTGCCAGCTTCACTGCAATAATGGATACATAGCGATGATTCCCATTCTTATAAAAACAAACAACCAGTCGTGTAGGGGCGGAGGGGGTCATCGGGGGTGGGGGTGTATAGGGCTAGCATCAAGCGTCGCTAGTACCTACCATTGTATGTATCTCTTCATTGCAAACCCGATCGGCTAAGCTGACTCCGCATATCCTACGAAGAGATCGCATCTCCACAGCATTCATCTTTCTTTCATTCTTTTTCTGTAATACCCACGTTTCGCTCAAAATCCGCTAACGTTTCTGATATACTTTAATGACTCCTTGTTCTAATTATGTTGAGTGTTGTTTGATTTCAGACATAACATATACTGGCAGAGAGGTATGCGCTATCTGGCGCCTGTCTTATCTTGTGGCCATCTGTTGGGCTACAGGCGATATTACAGGAGTTAATGGTACCTTGCTGATGAGTCCATTGAGATTTGATTGAAACCGTCCCATTCTCTTGATGTTAGTAAATGAACCGCGACCTAGGACTTCTAGCACGCTTTGTGAACGACGCACGCAGCATAAAACTATCAAAGGGAAACCGCCGTATACGCCTCATTCCGAAATCGAGTCGTCTGTTGAGGTATCTTGATTAATGCTCTTTATGTATGGATTTAAAATATTTTACCTTATATGCTGTTCCCGTAAAAGGAGTGCTGACGCTCCCATAAATAGCTGTCTGTAGGTACATGGCAAATACAAAAAAAACTGATAAAAATATATAATAATAAGCTTAAAGATAGCCCCGTTGAGTTAAAATTTCATAAAGATATCTACGAGTACACTAGATACCGAGTAAATAAACTTTGACGTTAAGGGTTAACTCTCTAATTATGCATTGGCAGCTTATAAGTAAAGCAACACTGAACACGCCAATAGTTTTTAAGACATATTTGTGATATCCGAATAAGTCTGTGTTTTGTTAGTTGTCCTTAATAAATAAAGTAAAAAAAAATTGATGCCAGTGCAGTTTTCCAACTGACACACTCTTTGAAAAATTATCTCTATAGAGATGCTAACGCACATCACATAAATAAGTTGTACCGAGCGAATAAAAATTAAATAATTTCATGTGTATTCATTTTCACCCCCATGTACGTTCAGCGATTTTCAGTGGTTCAAAAGATATTTGGGAATTTCTGGTGTTTTGGAAAAAACTAGATTATTGAAAAAAAATGGAAAATACAGCCCGATTATTTGATCTGGGTTCGTGATTTTTTCTCCTAATATAGTTTAATAATAGGCCTTTCGTATCATACAATAGTTTAAAACTATCGCTCTATAGTTCTACTAATAGCTCTTACTACTAATAGCTCTTTAAGTCTCGGAAATAATACCACAACAAAAATGGTTTTTAAATAAGTTAATAATATAATTTGAGTAAGTATAATTTCAGGCGTTGTAGAGAAAAACAAACTTTAATTTACGGATTTTTTTTAAAATTATTATTATATATTAAAAACGATTACCAATAGATTATATATATATTGTAAATCGCTGAACGTGGGGTTGAAATGGACTGGTATTGAAGTCTCCTACTTATGTATAATGTATATATCCCCTTGAAAATTGACTAGATGGCGCTACTCGGTCAGCATCAAAATGTGTTATGACGTATACTCGATTCACGAAGGCACGACATAAAAGGTAAATATGTCAAAAAAAAATTCTTTTACATTACAGGTTTGATGGAGTTATTATATTAATTAAAAAATATATATTTTAAGTATTAATTCGCTAATAACACTATAAACAGCCATAAAATTTATTATAATATTATCTTATAATTGAAATAGAATACCAGTAAAGCAGGGAGAATTAAAATATTTATATTTTCAAATTTTATAAAATTGCACTTTGTATATAAAGTAAATAAAAACAACAATAATAAAAATAAAGATTGTTTTCATATTTAAAGCCGAGAATATTTTAACTTAAAATTTAAAAATGTTGGTATCCACTCGGTTTTTTTTATTTTCAATAATATTTTTTAAATATGTCATGTACATGTAAAAACACCTAAAAGTCAACTTCTTGTCAAACTTCAGACACATTTTAGTACTATAAAAATAAATTATATCTCGTAATTAATATTTATATTAGAACATTATTGTTCTAATAAAAAATACAACAGTAGAAGCTTGGTAAAGCTGTAGTCACCATGTGATAAGAGCAAAAGATGAACAATAAAATTAATTTAATCGATAATGTGGTTGACCGTTTCGTCATTAATGTTGGTGACAGTTCCTCAGAATCCTCCGCATTCTGATAAATAATTAAATAATAGATATATTAAGATTTATTATCCTAATAGTTAAGGAACTTTTAGTAAAACTTGTACATTTTCAATTTATTTTTTGCTATTCTTATTTTATACAAAGATATTTTATATATAACATTCAAGCACAACAAGCAATAATGCTATATATAGAAAACTCCACGTTAAATAAATTAAATATAAATAAAAAAATACAATAAAGTTTTTTACATTTTTTGTCATGCCATAATGAATCGAGTATAGTTATAATTATTATTATTAAAATGTTTTGTATGTAACGATATTGGCTGTTTCGTTTCGCGTTTCTCTTTAGCTAAAGTTGTCAAACAATTGTGCAACGCGTCAGCGATTTTAATTAAAGTCCACACTGAATTTCATTAAGCTCGAATTTATATTTTTGAATATTAATTAAAGCGCCCTTTAAAGCTGATGGGTTTTATTTACAACTTTGTTCATAATTTTCACAATTGACAGAAGTATCGTTATAGTTTGTAAAAGTGGAATGGAGAAATTATAAAGGATTTAGGATGAAAGAATTTTATAGATATTTTACTGCTTCAAATTATATAATTATCTATACTTATAAGGTTTAAACCTACCTTATTTAAGGTAGGTTTAAACCTAGAGTATAAATAAAATAGTTTTTCTAACTTAACTTAACTTCACGCTTTATCCCATGCGGGGTAGTCAGAGAGAACGGAGCGCCAAACGCTACGGTTTTTCTAACTATAGTTAATAATTTTATTTCTTTTTTCAATTATATATTGCGTAAAATGTAATAAATGTAACCTGTGGATATGAGTTTCCATCACAGCTAATGTAACAAAAATATACATCTTCCGAATCAAAACTACAGATATCATTTAAGAAACAAATTGGATACAGTAACTAGCATTGTACGAAAATATTTGGCTAAATATACATAAATATATATATATTTTAATAAAATCTATTTGTTGAACGTCATTCAAGAAACCAATGCGTCACACACAAATATTAAATCACTCTTGCATTTTCCACAATACGATGTACAATATTAAAATAAAACAACAGGTAAAGGTAAAATCGTAAAAGACATATACAAAATTATTCACTTCATACTTAGAATTAATGACATGCATGTACATATGTTTATTATATAGTATTTAGGTAGCTACTTCCATGTGAATATCTGCAAGAAGCTGATTGATTTTACTAGATTGTTTATTTACAATACATATTAAAATCTCATTATTCATCAACTAATGATCATATGATCGGTGTCAGATATATAGTATGGACGGATTCGAAATTTAAGAAAGCTTATAAGTATAGTTATATTTATAATTATAGGTCAGTCCTGGTTGTGGGTTCGATCCCCACTCGAGGTGATTAAATATATTTTTTAACATTTTTAAAGTGACACACACTTAGGAAAGAAAAAATCTTATTTAGGAAACGCATAAAAATTTGAACGTAGCGGGACTCGCTACGTTCCCGCTACGTACAAATTTTTATACATTTTCTAAATGAGATTAAATATTTATTTCAATTTGCATTTCCATTTCTTCGCTCTGATGTCGAAGCAAGTGCGGCGTTGAGTTCCGCCGCTCAACGAATATTGCCTCTAGAATTCGGCGGAAATTAGGGAACGGAATAACTTAAGACTAGGTTCCCACTGCCTTCCCTGATATGTGTGGGGTACAGTGTGAAGCTGATAAAATAAATATTTCTTGTTATTTAAAACAAAATTAAAATAAAAGCGTAGCTTTTTTAGCTTTTTTGGTTTACTTAATGTTTGCTTAAAACTCTTTGCCACCTGGGCGAAATATAACTCAATTATGCCCAATGTTTCTGAATTAGGTGGAAAATACAGGAAAAGTCTCAACTCTAGCTTGTCTCTACCCACCTTGAGATATGCAAGAGATGCAAGAAATCAAAAAACTTATAAAACTTTTGCCTGTACTCTTTCAATGGCAAAGCAAAGTGCTTAATGACTTTGAAGATATGTTTGTTGCTGTTTTTCGAATTACGATCATCACGAATTTTATAATCAACACGTGAAAAATGACACCTCTCAAATCCGTGAATAATGTGATTTCAAACA